>JAVBJF010000165.1:600000-826454 GCA_033439095.1 Pseudococcus viburni
AAGTGGGAATTTTTTCCCTCCCTCTCCCCCACTCCCAAAAAACCGGTTTTTCGTTATTGTGGTCAAAAAATTGGAGGGTTGGAGGTTAGATAGAGAACGTTTCTCGGTACAAATTTTTTTCAAAGGAGGTCCGAATAAAAATTACAAAAATTTGAGGGCATAGACATTTCAACATTTTTGCCCTGTATTATCCTTAATCTCATCTCCACTACTTCAGACTTTTAAAATTTATTCCAACGAATTCAAAAAGAAGCAGATTTCAAAAATCATCAATCATCGCCGTATTTCGCATTATCAAACGACGACAAGTTTCATTTCCTTGCGAATGTACATTGTACTTATCCAAATCCTGTTAGAAAATATGTACCTACTAAACAACCAGTCATTGAAATTTCAGTGAATCTCCGAGTAACAAAACATTTATATTTTTCTGCGAATTAATTATACCGTGAATATCGTATGAGTACTTCGAAACATTATTTTCATGTAGAAAAAAAGTGCCAAAGGTTAGTACAGTCACTGAAATTTCGATGAAACCGTATGCATCAATCTACTTTCGATCTCTGAGCTAGGAAATGCCCAACTTTATTGTCACCTGTAGATTAACTGGGTATTCTGAGAATAATACCTAGTAGTCTACAATACAATCCAAGTAGGTACGAAAAGATGTTAATATGAGGTATGATTTTTTCTGGAAAAAAATCGGTGCATAGAAGGAACATATAAAGGGAATATAACCATTATGGAATTTTTTAATTGGTAAGTAGTAGGTAAGTAGATACAATGGGGAGCTGAGCCTCAAAAAATTATATTTTTTCGAAACTATTCGGAGATATTTTTTGATATTTTGATATGGAATAGTATAGGTTCGTTGGACAAATTGGAGCCCGAAAATCCTAATGAATTTTTCAAAAAAGCGATAGCATCGAATTCGGGCACAAAATTTTATTCGATCTATCGATCATGAAAATATATTGAAAGTTTCCAAACGTGGGCTTCTGACCTATCAAAAAAATAAAATTTGCAACAAAATTGAAAATTCCAATGAATTTTTTTTGAACATTTCATCAATTTTTGGCTTAGGTACCGTTTTATTTGCTCACGAGTACATAACAGAAGTAATTCTAAAATGTATGTTTGCTACCTATCAAAGTGGATTAAAATTTTAGAAGAAATTCAAAAATATCAGTAAGTACCTAAGTAAGTAAAAATTATACTAATTATTTTTGCCTCAAATGATATTTCGATTATTTAAGATCTATTTTATTCCAAGTTCAAATTTTTCAACTCTAAATTTTGTGTTCAACTTCAAAAATTTTCCATCAGTAAAATTTTTTAAATTTGAATTTACTCGAAATTTTTTCAACTTTGATTTTTTTGATTTTTTTCTACTTTGAATTTTTTAAATTTCTTTCAACCTAAAATTGTTTCCAATGATTTTAAAATTTTTCCATTTTTTTCATATTTGAATTAAAAAAATTCTTTTCATCTTCATGTTTTTCAAAATTTCTTTCAACTCAAAAATTGGAAGAAGTTGAAAAAAATTTGAAAAGCTCAAATTGAGTTTAAAATTTTTTTTAATTGGATACAATTTTGAAAAAAATTTTAGTGGCTAAATTTATTTTTCAGTGATACCATCCATTATTACGTAGGCCCAAAATTTATTTGCACGTGAGATCTTTATAATAAGAGCTTGAAAATTTCCGACATCTATTTCCTGGTATTTTCGACTCGAACCTCATTTTATCGACTAGAAATGCAATTTTGTGATTAAGTAGGTATTGCGAAGGTCTCTCCCCGTTTGGTCTGAACATTTTATCTCATCTGTACAAATTTGTCTGAAAATACCTACCGAATTTGAAGCCATTTCCTTGAATGATGATTCCATTCATGATATTCCAATTGATTTTTATTTCCCAGAAAAACCCACATTTTATGAACATTTTTTCGTACCTATATGTAGTAGGTAGGTACTTGGAATTTGGATTGTAGAGTAGCTGTTTTATCGATTAAATTTCAATTTATCTCAAAAACATCGTATTAATCGACAGAATGCATCGATGGTTCACGGTTCACGGTCAAGTATATTTTATACTTTTTTTTCGGTAGGTAGGTATTCACGAATCGGAAATCATGATCATGATGAAAAAACGTTTGCTTCTTAAAATTTAAAGATCAAGATCAACAACATTGCATAACAATTTTTTTTAGCATAATCAAACATTAATGAAAGTAATTTCTTGGAAAAACTTGAACTTCTTCGCATTCAACGGAGTCACAATTGGGCGACCGGCGAAATTTTGCAAAGGACGATCGTTATCATACAAATTGTTGCCATCCTTCGCTCGTAATGATCTGAACATATCCAGCTAAAAAAGTCCGAAAAAAGTGAAATTATCAGTCATCTTCGTGTGTTGAAGCATTAAATCATCATTTCATCGATATTACTTGTCTCGATGAAATGTCAAACGGTTCTTCACAAATGATCCATGTCACGCATCTAGAATACGGAGGCGTTGTTAGAGATCCGGGGAAAGTGTAGTATGTCTTTTGTTTAAATATAATGTCTAAAAATTTGAATTCTTTATTGAATGATCCGCTAGTTTTACTTTCCGGTTCGATAATATTTGTGAATTCTTGAATCAGATATTTCAAATCTGGATTATCAGAGTTATCGGGGGTGAGCTGAGGAAGAGTTATGTGTATTATTTTCATATTCAATGGTAATCTTGGCAAATTTTTAAAAACAAAAAAAAGTAGTATTTTCATAGAAAAAGCTAAATATTGAAAATTATTTTTTGGAAATCTTACATTGCCGAAAAATGTCAAAACAGCTACTCCATCAGGATGATTGCAGGCTTCATCAAAACTACCGTAGATTTCGTAATAATAAACAACGTGAACTTCGGTGGAAAAGCTGAAAAAAATAAGAAAAAGACAGTAACATTTTCTAGTTCATTATAAATGTTTGATTAAGTATTGGAGAGGGGAAGGGAGGGGGGAAGGGTTTTTTGCACATTTTCTTGAAAATTGAAAAAAGGAGTAGGCAAGAAAATGTGTCCAAGTAGATTATGAAATGACCTGGTAAAAATTTAATGGTCTTAAAAATGAAAAAAATTTAGAAATTAAAAAAAATGATTTTAGTAGGTAAGTAGGTAATTGGTAGGATGGGTTAAATATGTTTACTGGGTGCGGTGTTTCACAATATTTTTTCGAATTGATATGTCAATGCTTTGGCAAAAAATTGTTGAAAAAAGATTTCGAAAATATGTGATAAAAATTTGAGATTCCTTGGTATATCATCTTTCCTAATAAAAGCTCAAATTTTCAAAATTTGGATTTTTTAACATGAAATTTTGATGTTTTAAAAACTATTTTTAACAAAAAACTTGAATTTTATCATCAAAAAATTTGGAATTTTCCCTCGACAAAAAATTTGGAATTTTTTTAAACAAAGAATTCCGATTTTTTTTCAACAAGAATTTTGGATTTTTTTGCTTTTTGGTTATTGATTTCTCGAATTTAATTATCTCTCGATTTTTCCATAATTTTTTGGCTAGAACCATCAAAGTTGGAAAAAAGTTGTAAAACACTGCACCCTATAGTGTTTACCCAAAAATACCACTGAAAACCATTTTTCCTTTTTTCTTAAATTTCCACTAGTCCTTAAAAATATGTTTTGTTCGAGTTTTTCAAACGAGCATTCAGTAAAAATTCCAAATAAATTTTCTGGTGTGATGTAAGCTAGCATGAGTTTCAGTATAAAAATTTTCAAGCTCTCGTTTTCGTCTGAAAATTTCAAAATGAGAATTTTCAATACTCCCTCCTCCCCTTCTTCACTAAATCGTATCCAATTTTTGTGTTAAAAATTTCAAAAAATTCCAATTTCAGGAAAAGATGTATCACGATAGCTATTTGTTACATTTTCATCCCACATTTATCCAAATTAGATGCAAAATTAAGTAGGTACCTACCTAAGAGCATTTATCATTTTTTTCAGATTACAGCGAAAGTTTTTTGAACAATTTTTTCACAAAGTTTTTGTTTTTAGAAAAATTCTTGAATTTCTTGTGGCAAAATTTACCACTGTTGGCAAAGATTTATTGATTTTTTAAAAAAATCTACCAATTTTTCCATTTTTTCAAGTTTATTGGTCTTTAGCGTTGATTAATGTACATTTAAAAAGTTTCATAAATTTCAAGAGGCTGTAATGTTTTTTAAAGCCTCTACAGGGCATCAGCCAATTTTTTGAGAAATAAAGGTCCGGTGCAGAAGGCATCTTTTGTACCTCTTCTCGCCTGCCTGGGTAGCATGAGTATTTTAACCCATAAAAATCCTCGTTACTTATACTTTTCCCAATTTTTAAAAAGATAGATAGGTAAATATGTGATTTTACAAATACATTTTTTTTATTAAAAAAAAAATGGTCTGCGTGAGGGGTAATGATGGAAAGTCGTCTTTGATACTTTGTTTTCGTGAGTTAAATTTTTGAGAAATTTTTTGGCAAAAAAATGTACTTATTTTTTATTTAGATTTTTTACTGAATAGGTAAGTATTGAAAATTTTTTTTAAGCGTTATTGTTTAATAATCCTTGAAAATTGAGCAAATTGGGAAAGGTGCCAATGGTAATTTTAGGTAGTAAACACAAATAATTTTTTAAAAGAAACTTGTTTTTCAATTTTTTAATTTTTTTAAAGTAGGTACCTATACCTGGTCAGATTTCAAAGTCGAATGAGAAGGGGTAAATGTGAAATTGGGGGGGGGGGTGAAATTTTTACCTGCAATTTCCAAAAAATATTCAAAAATGATCACTTTAGAAAATTCAGATCCCATAATCCACATCAGTGGATAGGCAGAGGTACCTAAGTAACTATATTGCATACTCACCATCTACCAGCAAACAAATGCTCACTACCACAATGATTATTTTTACTCCAATGGAAGTGCAGTTGCTCAAATATATATTTCCCATTGAACAAAGGACCTCCACTCAAAAACGGCCTCTCTTCTACTTCATGAGGTAGCAAAACTTCAACTAAAAACCATTAAAAAGGTGTCAGCGTCCAAGCCTATCTTTCGAACACAGGTAGGTACTTTTTTCAACATACGATAATATCCGGTATTCTCGATCGATACCATTTCTTCAGACGAATTCCAAGGGAAATGAATTGCCAAAGGGGGCAGGTCTCTATATTTTAGTTTACTCAGAGTGATATTTACCGGAGATTGGATATCATATGGGAAAAGATACTTGTAATTTGGCCAAATTCGATCTTGTATCATTCCTAAGCGCAACAACGAGGATAATACTAATCAACAGAGGTTCCAATTAATTTTTATTCACAAATTATAGAAAAATTGGAAAAAGTCATACCGGGATTCCAGTTTGGTACTTCGTAACATTTGCTTAGATCTAATACCACCAACACGGACACAAGCAATAAATACGTTTTCATTCTAATCGGTATTGGGCAAATTAACTATATCTAATGGTAAACGAAATGTAGGAATTTTCCAGATGGGTGATAGAATAATTACGATAGGATGGAAAGCGTGTTTATTAGTATTTCCTATTTCCGTTGAGAATATTTACCGGCGAAGGTGTAAAAGGTCTCGAAAATAATTTTGTATTTTTGAGGTATACTTAATTTTTGTGATCTGAAGAGGGTAAATTTTTCATGACGGGATCATCTTCTCTGGGTTTTTAGCACCCTATTAAAAGCAAGAAAAATATTAACCCAATAAATCGCCTATAAAAATATTAAATTTGTGATTTAACTTACTTTGAAGATGATAACTGCTGATCTCCAACTTTTCAGAAACTGAACAATGAGTACTCTGGTTGGAAAACAAAATCGTTGGAAAAGTTTTACAACTGTGTAAATAATTACTTACTATATGTATATAGGTATTAGGTAGGTATCTCTTCGAGCGTATGTTAAACACGTCAAAACTCTAGTTAATATAGGTAGGTACGGCTGAAAAAATGACGCCGAATAATGTGGCTTTAATGAAAATAAATTTGACAAGGCATCGCGTTGATGAAATGAATAATTTATTCTTGGCGAATAATTCTTTAACAATAAATGTCAATTTATTTAATTTTTTCACCATTAGTATTTGTACACGCGGTGCAGTTTACGATCCGAGTACACGAGAATATCGGCGAATAACCCATAGATATGTTCTGGCTATAAACAATAACTAAGCGTTTAATGTGTATTGTCTTTCGCTGTTTTTTGAAGTGGAAACTTCAAAGATGCAGTGACATATGAAATGTATTCGAGTAAAAAATGGCAGCGGGAAAGTTGCAGCTGGTGAAATGCATTTTGAATTCAATATCGCCGATAAAATGTCATCAGTGGTGTCCAAAATAGGAACTGAATAAAAAATTTAACGTGGAAAATTTTAATCAAATTGACTTTATCACAAATACCTTAAGAATATCATAATAAAATTGTGAAAAGGGGAAAATATGGCACAATTGAGTTCATGGAAACATCTTGTAGGGGTAGGGATTCAAGATCCTCTGAGGATCGAGTAAATTCTTGATCTGCTTCATTAATTCGATCTCTTTGGGAGTTCTGGAATAATGGAGAAATCCAGGTTTCAGAAATTCAATACCGTGTTCTGTACTCCTCTGTGTTCGGAAACCAACTCGAATATAGAGGTTTCAACAAATTGTAAGAATTCGGCGTTGAATTCTCCCGAAGTAACATTCAAGTGGATATTTCCATCACCTGGAAAAGAGAAAAATTTAATCAGAAATAGCAAAAAAAAAAATCAGTAAATGAGTTATTCTACATCAGTTCAACCTGTTTTTTACCCGAAGTCCTTCGATTTTGGACATTTTTTCAAGAAACTTTTTCACCAACTTTTTAGAAAACCATTTTCATTTCCTTTTTGGCCCCAAAGAGGCCGAAGGCTTGTTTTTTCATAAAATGCCAAGTTTATATACCAGTTTATTTGTATGAATACCTCCTTCCCCCACTCGAAAAATCAAAAAACTGAGACCACTCCTAGAAAGCACCATCATGCGTTTTCAAGGGATTTAATTATCTCGAATTTATAAATTTTTAGGTCTCTTCTTAGGTAACAGCTCGCCACCCCCCCCCCCCTTATTGAAACTAGTTTGGTAAGCCTATAACAATTAAAACCAAAACTAGAAAAATTGCATCTATAGCATATCTGTCGTAATATTTTCGACTGTATTTGAGCTGAAAATTCAAAATTTCAATTTTTTTCAAACGATTTTTATATTTTTCTTCTCTAATTACGATCAACCCAAAAAATTTGCAAGGAAAAGTCCAAACATTCAAATTCTCAAAAAAATTGAATTTTTACCAATTCTCAAAAAAATTGAATTTTTACCAATTTTCATAAAAATTGAACACTTTCCTCTTTTCCTCTCCTCTTATTTTAAGAATTCGAATTGTAACATTTTAAATTCACCCAATAAAGTAATTTTTTTTCAAAATTAAAATAAAACTAAGAAACCACAATTGTCAAATTTTCCCACTCAAACTTTTTTTTTTACCAAAACAAACAATTTTGTCAACAGAAAGGTAAGCTGTCCCCCTGAACTTCGTTCGCTTCAGCTCTCACCTCCCCTCTACTCTCGAAAGAATATACCTAATGAAAATGAGTACCTGTGATATTCTGTTATCTTTTAAAAATCTCAAATTAAATTCAGATCAAATAATCCAGCATAAAAAGAACAAAAAATACGAAAAATGAAGTTTCAAATTTTTTCAAAATAATTTTCTATCGAGTGAATTTTCATTTTTTATTATGTTTTTTCAGTAAAAAAAGTCAAAAGGGAGCCTTGAGGATTTTTTTGGTGGAAATTAGCAAAAAAGAGACTAAGTTTCTGAAAAGAGGACCAAAAATCTCGAGTCACAGGTCATTTGTTGTATTTTCGATAGCGCTGAGTTCGAAAATTAAGTCATTTTTGATTCTGATCTTCACAACCCCTTCTTTTTCCTGTACATCGCAATATTCGAATTCTATGCACACGAAAATATCATTCAAAAATTGTCTTATTTTTGGTACGATTTCACAAAGGCTTTTCCCTTCTCCCCTCTACACCAGCGACTGTAACAGAAAATACGAAATAATTGTATGGAAGAGAAAATTTAAGTGAGATTGTACCAAAAAATGAATTTATTTCCGAACTCAATGGGCTAGAAAACATAACAAATTAACCCTTCGTAGAGAAGATAAGGAAGGTCAAATCCAAAAACTGAAATGATATTCGAACTCAGTGTCTCAGAATACAACACCAAAAAAAAAGCCAGTTATGGTATTTAATTTCTTAAATTTTGGAATCGAATTGAAGGAAGTCGTGCACCCCTCCCCTCTCAGGACAGAAGAATCCTAAAACGAAAACTACGGCCGATAATGATTCATGATAAGATTCTTTTACAGTATTTTTTACAGATTTTTAAATGGGGCTCCAAGAGCTCTTTTGTTTTATCAAGAGTTGAGCTTTTTATGATTAATTGTGAACTCAGCCTTGAACTTGGAGTTTTGAAACATAATTTTTTGGGCCTTTTTCATGGGGTTTAAAAATATTATAAACGAAAAAAAGAGAAAAATTGAATTTTTCGATATAAACGAGAAGTCTGGTTAAGCTCCAATTCTGACTGAATGGAGATTTTTCAAAATTCTAGATACTTCTAAATCTTGAAAAGCTTTTCAGTGAGGATCAATGAGAAGCCAAACGTACAAAATTTTAAAAATTATCAACCTCATCTCTATACTCAAACATTTTTTCTTTTGATCCAAAAAATTATTAAAAACCGAAAAAAATAATTTTTTATTCATTGACTTTGGAAAAATGTTCTTCTGTTGTATTTTCTAAAATTTATTAATTAGGGGATTCTCTAAGTGGGTCGAGCGAGAAATGAGGATGGTTTTCCAATCACTGAGATAATGACCACTTAAATTTTTTTAGGTGAAATCGCAGGACCTCGAATCAAAAATCAGTTGAAATAACGTGGAATGACGAATGATCCTACTACAAACATACCAAGATATCCGAAACCATTCACATGAACAACGTGATCGTTATTTTTCAACGACTCTTTCATGATTTCAACTCTTTCGTGAAAATATTATAACGGGAGGCAAAAATCACACGTGTACATATTTCCATCTGCTATTAACGCTTCTGCTCCTCCACAATGCCTGTAAAAAAATAAAAAACCAATTTCAAAGATTGATAAATCATAATGTTCAGTTTTTTCAAAAATAGGCTGCGTATAAAAAACACCTGTCTAAATAAAACCGAAAAAATATACCGAGTGATATTTTTTGAAATATTTATTTAAACGACAACAGAATTAAAAACGAAAAGATAACAGAATGCATTCATATAGGTAATACAGCACGATTAAAAATGATCAATTCTTTAATAAAATTATATCAAATCATCGTCAAAAATAAAATTTCACAGTCGAATAAACAACAAAACGTAAACTTCAAAATGAAATTTTATACGGGTTCATGATCCAATTAGTATTCAGATTGGATTTAAAAATTTTCATGATAAGTAAGTATCAATTTCTTTTTGAATTTTTGAAAAATGAAGGTATGTATTTTTATTTTCAAAAATCCTACGCCATTGCTACGTTCTGCACTAATACTTCCTCTATGTTTGGAGACTCATTCATATAGACGAATGGTTCGATTGATTTTTTAATATTTTTGTCACGAAGATGTCATATTTAAGTGAAGATTTCCATCTCATACAAGAAGAAAAAAAAATGAACCGATACAGCAGTCCAGTATAGAGGAAGTATTCATAGTACAGAATCTTTACTCGCCTAAATGACCATATCCACAAATCGTTATCACCTGACTTTTCTTGGATAATTTTTACTAGGTTGATATCGGAAAACGGAGATATTCGACGATAATTTTCCATCGATTTGTTGATCCTGCGATAAGACTCGTCTCGTGTTCATTCGCTTTCTTTATATTTAATCAATTCTTTACTGATTAAGTCTGGGACCTCTACAGCCAACCAGGGTCCAAGCTGCGAATTAAAATGATTCATATCAATATCAGTCTATAATAAATACCACATTTATGACGACTTTAGAAATTAGAACCTAGTATCACTTACTCCAAGAGCCATAGCATGAGCGATTCCAAATTTTGGTACATTTTTAGCCCACAATGGTTTGAAATGATCGGATAAACAGATTTTACCACCTCTATACATTTTAGCAGTTTTTCCATCTAATTCCGGTATCGCGATTTCAGGAGCAGTAGCTGGGAACGTAATGGGAATCTGTGAAATTGACAATGATTAATTCAAGGTGAAGATTACTATAATCTATGCAACGAATGTATCTTACATCAAACTCCACATCGAATTCATATTTAATTTGATTATGATAGTACCAGCATTTACCAAACCATCTGGTTCCGTCGCTATTTGATTCTAGTTTGAACCAGTCATTATCGGCTGCTTTGTTATTCTGAACGTACTGAAAAAGTTCAATTTTCATGAAAATATTGCATAGAGTACGAAATATTACTCAATGAAAAGCAAAAACTGAGGATACCTGTATTAGAGCTTGATATTCTTCTTTTAGACGTTGAGGCCAAAGATCTTTATCCCGAGGGCCAGCTTTTGTTTTTAGAAGTGGTATTGAGCTCAATGTTTTCTTCGCCGATTCATCCATTATTCGTAAGAATAAAATTTATAAATGACTAGTTACCAACTAGTTACAAATTTAATTAAATTAAAATTAAAACTTAATAATTGCGTTGATGTGATAGCGATAAAAAATTTGAATTGATAAAAAATCAAAACAAAACGTTGCCAAGTGTAAATAGGTAAATAAAAAATACCTACTTGTTGAATTCAAGAAAATGAAATTACTTCGTAATTACCATTAAAAATTACCAAAAATACAGTTCTTTATGATTTGGGACTTTGGGAGGTTCCCAACTCAAAGTAAAATTTTGAGCCCAAACAAAAAAAAAATCGAAAGTACATACATCATAACAGAACTCCGTATCCAAAATTTCAGGTGCTGAAGTTCATTTCTTGATTTTTGGAGAATTTTTGAAATTTCAAAATCACCTCCGGCTCCGCCGCCCTGCAAAATATGAAAATTTGATCTAATCAACGATAAAACCTGAAATTTGATATATACCCTATTTTCGAACTCCAGAATCGATTGAAAGCGGTTTCGAGGCGTTTCGAAACCACCAGAAAATTTTGGAATTTTCCAGCGCTGGAGAAAAACCCCATAAAAATGGCCCATGTATGTACTCTTCAGCACCTATAATCGCAGATTATCCATATTGGTGACCTATTTGATCGATTTAAAACACAATTTTTCAAAATTCGTAACTTTGAGTCAGGGATGGAAAACCTTTATAAAAAAATAAAGGTTTTCGGTTTGGGTAAAGGTTTTCGTGAAAAAATGAAGGTTAAGGGTTCTAAGGTTTTTCAATTTTTAGAATAAAGGTTAGGGGTTCTTGGTTACTGGTTGCCCGGAAGGTAAGGGTTCCGGGTTAAGGTTCCGGTTAGGGTTTTGGGGTTTTTTAAAAAAAATTCTCATTTTTGATTAGGGTCATTCGGGCAAAAAATTTTATTGTTGTGATGTAAAAAACGTCAGAAAATTCAATAAAATTGATCTCAGGTCTTGAAAATCATTTCTTAGGAAGATATGGACGTTTGAAGTTGAATGATCAATATTCAATTGCTCACTGTTCATTATATATTCCTACCTATGTCATAAAACTTACAAAATATTCCTAAAAATCAATTTTTAAAAAAAAGTTAGTTTCAGTATCACAAAAATCTGAACTGCTTGCAGAAAAAACCCTAAAAAAACTAAAAAATTGAAACCTCAAAACCCGAAACCCTTAACCCAAAACCCAAACAAATTTTTAGGGTTAAGGGTTTTAGGTTATTCATTTCCAAATTCATTTAGGTTATGGGTTAGGGTTTTTTTCGCTAGTTTTTATAAGGGTTAAGGGTTCTAGTTATTTTTCAAAGCAAAAATAAAGGTTTTTTAGGGGTTAAGGTTCCAGAACCGGTTCCGGTTCCGGTTCCGGTTTCCATCCCTGCTTTGAGTTAAAATTTGCATTTTTGATGTATCAAAAATAGTTGCCAAGTGTAATCAACTTTTTAATATTCTTAAAATAATTGCAGTTGAAAATATTCATGATATGGCTATTTATTTTTTTATGAGCTGAAAAATTCCAAAATTATCTGGTAGCTTCGAAACGTCTCGAAACCACCCGATTCGGGAGGTCGAAAATAGAATATACCAAGTTTCAGCTTTTTATCCAGTTACGTGTGCAAGGGGGATATTTTGGAATTTTTTCCAGAGAAATATTTTGCCCAAAATAAAAATGCGAATTTGAATTCAAAGTTGCGAATTTCCGTAAATTGTGTTTTAATCGATCAAATAGGTCACCAATATGGATAATCCGCGATTATAGGTAGGTGCTTAAGTGCATATGGGCCATTAATTGTGGGCTTTTCTCCAGCGCTGGAAAATTCCAAAATTTTCTGGTAGCTCCGAAACGTCTCGAATCCGCATCTATTCAATTCGAGAGGTCAAAAATAGGGTATATACCAAATTTCAGCTTTTTTCGTTGATTAAAGCAAATTTTCATGTTTCGCTGGGCGGAGGTAATTTTGAAATTTCAAAAATTCGCCAAAAATCGAGAAATGAACTTCAGCATCTGAAAAATTTTGGATACGGGGTCCTGTTATGATGTACCTACTTCGATTTTTTTTTGTTTGGGCTCAAAATTTTGCTTTGAGTTGGAATACCTCCCTTGTTAGGTTTTGACATCGATGAGTTTTACTTACCTATAGCTGATTTTTTTGTTTTATTGAGTTCGAAAGCGATTATTAACAAATAATTAATCATAGACGTACTGAAATCTACCTATTAAAGGGACAAAATCTCAGAATTCCCGACTCGATTTTTGAAAAATGTTGAAAATCAATTTATTTAGGCACGAAACAAGTTGTATTTTTGGGAGGGCGGAGAAGCGGAGATGAATATCACAAATTTTCCGACCGAAATAAATTTTTTAACCACTTTTTTCTCTCATTCACTTCATTTCTTTTCTCTTGGTAATTTCATTGCAGATGAAAACCCCCCTATAAAATTGTAGGTATCTTTATCCCGAGCGAAGCAAGGTATTTGTCTAGAGCGAAACAAGAGTGGAAAATTTCAAGAAAAATTGTAATTTCATTAAAAACGTTTGTAGTTTCAACGTTAATATGAGAGAAATTAATTTGGTCCCAGCGAAGCGGGGGAGAAAATTTTAGAAAACCTCAAATTCAAGGTGCAGGAAAGCAATGTTTTGAATTAACAAACTTCACAATGAAAAATCGGTCACTTTTACTTCAAAATTATTAAAGGAGAAATACGATTAGGCCAAGCGCAGCAAGGCCAAAGTTTTTGAAAAATTTAGATCTGGAAGATTATTTAACAGTTGGATTGTAATTTCTGAAAGAGGACGTTTTACACCAAAAAAAAAATGTTGAGATCGTACTCGGTCCTCAAGGAATGAGGTTACTCAGCACTCCTGGTTTCATTTTTCAAACTTCAAATTTTACCGACTTGATAAGATCCTAATTAATTAGGTACAATAATTAATCGATTTGAAATTTTTTAATCTGAATCATTACAATATCGATTCTCCAGTTAAAAGACGAAAATATAAATCTACGTATGTACTTACCTATGTATATGTATGTAGTTTAAGTCGACAAAATTGTGATTTCAGTCGGAAAATTCAAAATCTTCATTTTTGTGATGAGTTGTAAATTTCTGACTGAAACCAGTATTTTCCGACTACCTACACCACAGGAGGGGTAACTTGCCTCCTGCCCTCTTATTTAATACGTACTTTACCATTTTTGATCTGATTTTAATTTTTTTTCAGTTAAAAAAAATAAATTACAACTATCCAATTCCAATTTTCCCACTTGACGAGTGAAAATTTAAAAAATCTCTGGTTCCCCCTAAAAAAGCATTAATGTGCAACGGTCCAATTTTCCCAACTGACATTTTTTACTCATCAGTTGGGAAAATGAAAAATTTTCCCCACTAACCATAGTGACAATGTTTCTGATTTCTAACTTTAAAACAACCATTTTATTTAGGTACTTATACCTATTCATTTTTCATTAAAAAAAATATTACAACTGCCCAATTTTTCCAACTGATGTGTTAAAATGTTCAATTTTCCCAACTCACAAGTAAAAAATTCCTTCAGAGGGGAAAATCCCCCTTCCCGATACGTCCGTGGCTCCCTGCTCAATCAAAAAATCGGGAAAAAATTTCTTCTTCGTAGAAGATTATCATATCAAGTTTTGCTCTTTCGGTAATACTAAATTTGATTCGTTTTGGTAGAAAAATCCAAATAGAAAGTGAAAATATTTTCGATTAAATTTCTTCAAATTTTTTACAAGGTATACCTACACTTGTTTAATTTTTTGTACCTACGGAGAAGGTGTCATTTAAGTGACCTTTACTGCAGTAAAGACATTATTCCATAAATAACTTGCAGAATAAGGGTTTTCGGAGGTAAGTAACTCATTCAAATGTTTCTTCCTTAGGTTTCTTCAATGATCAGTGGTAAAAGTTCGAATTTTTTAGTCACTTAGGTAGGTACCTGTCTAGAATTTAATGAATTTTCAGAGTGTGTACGATGAGCGAGCTTTTTTCTGAAATTCTGAATGCAATGGTTTCTATTCAATTTTTTCATGATTCTCGAGACTCGTAATAAGAATTTACCCGCGTATAAGGTATTTTTGGTCTTGATACAATAATTTGTTTTGCGATTCAATTTACATAGGTTGGTAGCTTATATTTTTTTCGCGCATGAAAGAGGTATTTTTGATGGTTTTGGAATTGAATTTTTTTTCAAGTTCAGTAATGCATTTGGTGATACTCGGTTGTATTTTGGACTACATAGTAGGTATAGGTAATTCCTGGAAGTCTTTATCGCTATTACTTCGTCGACTGATAGACGGGTTCGATAATATCCGAATGTTACCGGACCGATCAATTTCCCAATACTTATCACAATTCAAAGGAAACTGGCTAACGTAACTGGCTCGTTTGTTATTTTTATTCTCATATTATATTGTTGCTGGTTAGTTAATTGTTCATGTTCATGCTTGAAGAACTTGGTTTTGTTCGATCACGATTTGTTTCGTCGGGTATTCGGTATACTTAATTAATTTCTACGTTATTTTCGCAGGATTCAGCCGGAAAAAGCAAAGGTCATCTTTGGCATATCGGTGAGTGTCCATTTAGGTATTTATTACGCATTAAAATTGAACCACGTTGCTTGATTTTTCACTCTGCAGGAGTTGAATCGCGAATGTAATCGTTTCTTTTTTACATTTCGTCTTACTCGTGAATTTTCTTTATTTTTATTTAGAAATCGTTTTCCATTTTCGAAGTTCGAATTTAAAAATTTGAGCCAAAGTGTGGAAGCCATTCAGCCCCAGTGGTGAGTTTTCATTTTATACCCAATACGCATCTAAATCAAAATACAACCGGTTCAATCACGTTGCTTAATTGTTCACTTTGCCCGAATCGAATCGCGTAATTAAAGTTGAGGATTTTTTGCAGTTCGTTTTACTCGTGAAGTTTCCTAATTTGATCGAAAAATCGTTTTCAAGCTTTGAATCGAAAGATCTGGACAGAAGAAGTGGACGCCATTGCATTTTAATCATGTCGGTATTGTCGGTGAGTGTTCGTTTTATTATGCACTAAAATTCAATCACGTTGCTTGATATTTTAATTAAGGAATTGAAATGTAAAATGAAATAGGGCTCAAAACAATTTGCGTACTATGCGGAGCTCTACTGATCAGGTTTTTTTTTGTGTATTTGGTTTAATTTATCTGGCTTTGACGATACTGAGAAGACTAAAAATTGAAAAATTTCGATACTTACAATTAAAACGGAGGAGTGTCCTTGTCTACTCCCTGGAAAACTAGGAAAGGTTGGGAAATTTCGTCAATCTAGAAAAAGTAGGAAAATTTGAAATTGTTACCCTAAAGTCAAAAAAATGTTTGGAAACCACGAAATTTCATTAAAAACATTCAAAAAATAATACGTAAACATAAGTATGTACCTAGTACCTATATAGTACCTACCTATTTTTGAATTCTATTCTTTGAAAAACGTACTTTTTCAGCCTTTGAAAATCTCAATTTTTTTTTGGAGTTTTTGTTGCTCCTTTATTTCTCTCGCAAAAAGAAGAAAGAAAATTGAGGACAACATGAAGCAGCTGATTGAATCAAAGGTGTGTATGTGTGTGTGTGTGTGGGGGGGGGGGGGGAGTTAACAGTGCTCTGGAGTGTGTGTCAGTAGTCTCAGAAAATCTAGTCGACTGAAATTTTCAAATGGCCGAAATGGAGTTTAAATAGTGTTGAATCCAAATTTGATGTCATGTTCATTGAAAATTCTATACAAGCCCGGGGGGAGAAGAAAATCTTAAATTTTACAAAATTGTAGAGTGGGGTGTCAAAATGTATCTTTTGCACTATTTCAACGCAAAACTTGGAAAAGACTTGAATTAAGGAGAGGGGGAGGGGGAGGAAAAACTCAAACTCCAGACAAATACATGTGTGGGATATCGAAATAATTTGGCCTCTGGTGGAACTTTGTCAAAAGTTTTATGCCATTCGAATTTTCTTAGGAGAAGATGATTTTAGGACGCATGAGCGAATTTTTATCTCACCCCTGGGGGGTGGGGCCCGAATTACGTGATTTCCAAACTAAAAATTCTGTCTCAGCGAGTTTTTAACCGATTTTTTTCAAACTTGACACGTAGGTAGAGATATTAGAGAGGAGTACTTTGACATTTTCTTAAATTTTTCCAACCTCTATAATGATCTTAAATTTGACCTTGAAAGTTTCAAACCACCCGGAAAACACATTTTTAGTACTGATTGAAATTTTATTTTTTAAATTAAATTTCTCAAGGTATTTCACATCTTTCAGAATTTTTTCAGGGGGTGGAACGTCTTGAAAAATGCGAAAAGCCATTTTTCCACAACGTTTTTCATCCATACAATGGTTTTTTTGGTCGAAAAAATTTTTTGATTTATTATACTTACACCAAAATACGTACTTATACACCATTTATCCGATTTTCACTTTATTTCATTTCTTTTTCGTAATTTTTGTAATGTCAAGTGAGTATAGCACTGATATCCCAGTGGCAGATTGAATTTTTTTGAACATAAACAGCAAATGATGGTGGAAGTGTGAAATTTGGTGTGGTAAACACGGTCGCTATAAGAAATTTTCTGAGTCAGACAGGCCATCGCCAAACTCCACGGGAGGGGGAGGAGGAAGGTTCGAAGGAGGGTTTAGTCCTCCATTTTTTGAAATTGAGCTGTCGGTTTTTTTTGTGTCATTTCCATAAGATTGAATACCGCTGAGTTCAAAAATGTCATTAAAGCCTTACTTTAAAAATTTCAAAGGGAGGGGTGACAATTTGACAAAATATTGGCATACGTATCGTAATCTGGATTTTCGAAGTCGCTGATTTAAAATACGTTAGGTACCTATCGATTTTGCAATCAGTCAAGGAAATATTGGAAGTTATGAATAGACGACTTCCGAGCTACGTATACGTAGTTACGTACCTATTTTTATGGTCCCATCGCCATCAGATACAGCGTAACTCATAGCATCAGAATCATTGAAAAAGTGAAAACCCCCACAACTCCAGATTTGTGGGGTTTTCGAAGTGATCGATTCATTTTTTTAAATTAATTTTCATTATTAGGTACATTTTTCTGAATAAATACTTCGGAATTTTTAAAAGTTGCGGAAAAAATTTGTTGGTGATGAAAAAATTGAAGTTTTGAGAAAAAAAAATCGAGGAAAAAAAGTGTATAGAATTGAAATATATAGGTAGGTACCTACCTATATATTGGGAAGAATATCCAGAGTTGAAAAAATTATAAATCTGTGATAAAAATTGGAGGAAGAAATTTCAGAGCCGAAAAGAATTTTGAGAAAAATTTCAAAGCGTTAAAAATATCTGAGTTGAAAAGATTTTAGACCTGGTATAATGAATTTTTAGGAAGAAAGGGTTTATTCGTTGATTCGGTGGAATCCATGACTCTGAAACAGAGAAAACATGGTATATCGCGTTAGAATTCTACATTCTGCTGATAATAACTATTACGAATTTTAAGTCGCTGAAACTGTGCTTTTGCGCTAAAATATTGTTACACATCAGCCGAACAGCACGTGTCCGGCCGTCTGCATGCGTCGAATACCATTAAATTTATAATTTCAACCTAAATTCAAGACATTTCGTATCTTTTACAGGGCAACATGCTTCTAGTTAAAATTAGCATCTGTCCGGTATGCGAAATCAATATTGTTCTACCAGGACCTCATAATCCACCTGATGAAGAGGAAATGATGTTGGCACCGGTTGAGTGTGGCCATGCCTTACACTCGTCATGCCTCTTTCATTTCGTAAAAGACGCCAATATTAAAGCGCAATTAAAGCAGAAGCACCTGGATCCCAAGCTTTCTTTGCCACTATCCAAATCCGAAGAACCACTGCTTACTCCGTCAGTAAATCTCGAAGATCGAACGGCGTCTCATTCATCGATAATTCCATGCCCAGTGCCAGGATGCAAACAAATTATTAATGTGATGAAAACGGAACGTTTAATGCCATCGGTGGGCAAGCTCCGCGGCGTCCCGGCTCCATTGACCGAAACCGAAAATGCTCTGCTCAACGAATTGAACAGAAACGATAGGATTTTAAGCCAGTTACAGTTAGAAAAGCAGAATCTTCAGACTGATTATACTCGTATCAAAAAGGAAATTGATTGTATTCGTATCAATAAGGAAATTGAAATCGCCAGTGCCAAAGCTGATTTATATAGACGTGCGGATGAAGAAATAAGTAAAATTCTTCAAAACGAGAACATCCCTTGAATGAACCTGTAGATAAAAAATTTCTGCTATAGGTACCTAATCAAGTATTTTATACTCTATCTAATTACTAGAAGGTTTTTTTACTTATTTTTTATTTTAGAGGGGTCGTATTTTCGATGATAGATTTTCATTTCTTTCGTTTATTTCATGCCTATCATAAATTTATTTTATTCTTACCCTATGGAGATTTGTTTCGTTTTATTCGATCACCATTTTGTACGCATTTTCTCCGTAACATATGGTTTAAATTTGCCAACTTCATTTTGTCTTGTAATTTGACTCCCAGATCTGGTCATTAAATTTTGAGTAACTTTCAGTTTATTCCCGATCGAGTCTGTTAAATTTCATGTTTGAGCTCCGTAAGTGATGGAGGGTAGAATACATGCATTAAAAATTTAGCTTTTGTGACCTTTGAATAAAAAATTGTTTAGGTAGGTATTACTTAGGTACCTACTATTAAGTGTATTTTATTTTTATATTTACGTATATTATATGTATGTAAAGGGTGTCATATCTATTTTGTTTCCGTTTTCGCGAAATGCCAAAAGATTTTATTTTTCTTTCATTCTTATCTTCATTCTTAAAATTTTTTATTTCCCTGCGTGCGTACATAGATACCTCAGTATATTTTGTCGTTTAATTTTGCTTCTGGCTTATATACTTACAGTTCTTTTTGTTTATGTACGTTACGTAATATTTAATATTATATTGTTCATATTATATTGATGCGTTACTATTTATTGGGATAGAAGTACGATTAGCTATCGTTCATCTCATTACATTTTTTGAATGATTGACCATAATCAAGAGAGGTCAAAATAAAGGGACAGAATTTTTTGTCCTTGAAACTTGATCTCACCTGCTTCTTTACAATTTCGAAAATATTTAAAAAGTGTCATAATTTTTTCAAATTTTTATTCGTCTTGAAAAATGATAAAAAAAGAAAAAAACATTGCAAAGATCAAGATCGTCTGAACGTGAACAATTTTGCACCAAAAAATAATTTTTGGATATTTTTTATTAGTACACCTCATTTATAAAACTGCCGTCGATTTTTTCACTCTCCCTTGCCTTAAAAAATCGGTAATATTTCTCTTTTTAATCCACTTCTCTCTTCTGGGTTAGAACAAAAAAGCTCTTCTAAAATTTTCATTCTAGAAAAATTGAAAAAAAAGTCAAAATAATTATAATTGAACAACTTTTTCTCAAAAAATTGTTTTTTTTGCTGATTTTCTACCAAAACCATTCCAAAATTTACCCCATTCTTAAAACTGGGATGAAAGATCAGTAAATTAAAATGCGAGGTTTTATGTGTGTATGGAAACAGAGAGAGAGAGAGGTCATCGGAACGATATTTTTAGTTCGAAATATCTATAGTTGTTATTAGTTATGCTGGTAGGTATTTTTATTTTGAAGTTTTTCGTACAAAAAATTTACGCAAAATGAAGGGAGGGCTTCAGATTTGAATGTGGAGGATTGAATTTTTACTTCTCATGAAAAATTTTAAAGAATAGAAAGAAAATAGAAAAAAAAATTACCAAAAAATGTTGCTTACAAACATAATTTTCCAATATTTTTTACCTTTAGGTACTTTCTTTTGCCGGGGTGCTTTAAAAAATCACTTTTTCTTATCTTTTTTTTATTCGTGTGCTAAAAATCGAGGAAAAAATGTTTTTGAGAAAATTTTCAGTGAAATGGTATCGGGGTGATCATTTTTATCGAAAATGATCGTTGTTTGCTGTTTTCCAGCGTTACCATGTTTTTGAAAAAATTTCTTGACTTGAAAATTCATCGAGAGGTCAAAAATGATATTTTTGAGTATCTACATTTAAACCATTCTAACAAAAAATTTAAAAAATTGGGAGGTAGAGAGAGGTAAGAATAGGTTCAAGGGATGAAATTTTCACCAGGCAATTTTAAAACCTGAAAACCTACGTAGTACGTACTTTTGAGCAACCTTTACTTACATTCAATTTTCAAAAAAGTTGGAAAAAAATTCTCTTATTTTATTAGGTACCTACTTAAATATTGATGATTTAATCATTTTCGCAAGAAACTTTCAAATACGCGTAAGATCTTATTTTCCTTAAACATCGAGTAATTTTCCTCAAATTATGAATTTTAGCTTCTTACCGATGAATTTTCCTTCAAGTCTTCTGAAATAACGAGTTTAAGACGTAAATTGTTTTTTTTTTTTAGTTTTAATCGAAGTAATATTTTCTATCAGATCATCAAGTAAACCAAATTATATTAATTTAAAAAGATGGATGAGTCGAAAGGTGACATGACGATGAATTATTAACCAATACAATCATTATGAATACTGGCAAGAAGAACAGGAAACCCAGAAAATGGTAAAATTTTGATATTTGGTAGCAAGAAAACCAAAAAATAGCAAGAGTTTTAATTATAAAAACAAGAATTTCTAACTATTTCCTCTTGAATTTTTCAGTCGAAAGATTGCCTTTAAATGCTTTTTCAACTTGAATTTTTTATAAAAATTTCCGCCCTCACTTCGCTCAAGCAAGAATTTCGTCTTCATAACTTTTAAAGAATCCTCAGAATTTTTTCAGAGGGGAACCGAAGGTGACATTATTGAGGGGCCTAAAATCGAATTTTTTGCTCGGATGGAGCTATTTCAAACTTTCCCAACTTGAATGCTTGATTCACTTTTCCTTTTTTTTTTCAAAATATTTTTTCAAATTGTCTACAGAGAAGGTCATCGCTTTTTTCTAAATAGAACGTAATTAATTTCCCGGACTAAAAATGATGCAATTTTAGCAATATTTTATCCCTCCTCCTCCTCCTCCTCTAATACTAGCAGAATTCTGCGTCATTTGATCATGCGTAGGGTTAATCTAATTGAATATAAAACTGGGTATTAGGTATCCCTTGTCTTTTAGTCTTTAATCCAAACAAATTACCAATATAAACATTTTATCACATCATAGCGACAAGAGCCAGCCGACAGTTTGATCATCAAAACCATAGATATAAAAAAGTAAAATCAATAAATGCCCTGTCGGCGAAACGAAGAGACTACAATGGACGTATTACGAGAGATTACATCAAAGTGAATAGTTCGATTATGGTATTCGCTTCTATTAGTTCATAACGTTATGATTTTATGCTTATAATTTCGGGAGTTGATTTTTTTTTTTCAACGAAGATGCTTTTTACTTGGGTATGTGAAAACAATTTTTATATTGAAATGAGCTTTAATGTATAAATTTCCCTCAAAAAGTCTGTGCGATTAGCATGAAAAAGTGGGGGAATACTGTACTTTTTGAACACAAGTTGAAATGCGATTTTTATTTAGTATGAACCATAACGAAATTTTCGAGAAGTGGGACCATCAAAAATTCCCACAGGGGCGCGAGGAGGTTGCAGGAGGGGGTTTACCCCTATTTTTCCACAAAAAGGAGGTTGGGATTTTGGTGTCATTTTCATATAATTCTACCTTCCTAACTCGAATCTACGATTAGTTTTCAGATCAAGAATGTAAAACTCGCACAATCGTACAATTTGTGTCGCGAAGAGTGGCCGGCCAATTTTGAGAAAAGATCTGAAATTGCGATTTTTTTCATTTTTAGACGAGTGATGTTGATCAATTGGAATTAGAAATCAGCTCAGTATAACTCGAACCTTCTGAACCCTAATTTGTTATTGGCTTCCAGCTTTGATTATACTTAGATAAATTTTCTCACCCCAGCACCTCGAACCAATCTTGATATGAAACCATTTTTTTAGATATAATTTGAACCTTTGAGTACGAATTTTCAGTTAGTTTCCCAACTGGAAGTAGGGAATTCTCTCGTAAAAGATCCAGTTTTTGCCAAAACTGACATGAAATTGCCATTTTCAATTTTCCCAAACCCTACACTTACAGTCCTACCACTAGCAATATAAAATCTCTTTTCCCCTTAATTCGAATTTCTCGCACGCAGAGAATGCCCAACAAAATTTTTAGCTTCTTACGACTCCAAAAACCACATTTCAACCCGTGTTCAAAAAGTGCAGTATGCCCGAGCTAACCGCAGGGACTAAAAAGGTAAGTACAAATACAATGTTTCAAAAAATTCAATTAATTCAAAATTTTAGGAAAAAATTCCCCTAAAAGTGTCCATCTTCGGGATAATCTATATCACCCTAATACACTCGACATCTGAGTCAAGGTCAAACGCCCTCGGACAAGATTCCATTAAAAAACTTCATAAAACTGGCTACATTCATGGAGATTTTATAATTGGAGCCCTGTTCCCAATTCACGGATTACCAAATTCTACAAGTACCAAAGATCCGTTGGAGTGCGACGAAATGAAAACTTCAGAAGGGATACAATTAGTTGAGGCGGCTTTCTATGCTGTGGATTCTATAAACAAGTGAATTAGTCACTTCTTTTTGTAAATAAATTCAATTTTTTTAAAAAACTAAAACGTTTTTTATTTGTTTAAAGTGATGACAGTATACTGCGTAAAATCAAATTGGGAATCAAGATAAAGGACGAATGTTGGAGTGAATTGGTATCTCTGTACCAAACTGTTAATTTAATAGGGATACCCTCAATGATAGAAAGAAGTCTGGAGATTCCAGGGGTAGACGAAAGATTATACAGAATACTTAAAAATTTAATGAGGTTAAATTCGTCTTACCTATATTTTATTTTACAGGAAGAATGTTTCGAAAATTATACTGCTCCGTTAATCGGAGTAATCGGAGCAGCTTCTAGTGCCAATATTATTCCAATCCAGAATACTTTAGAGCTATTTCAGCTACCACTGATTAGTTATTCCGCATCGTTCGTGAATTTGAAGCCATCTAAATACTATTTCAGTGTCATTCCTTCGGTTTATCAAGAAGCTTGGATGATTCTTCAAGTTCTGACGAAATTCAAATTGACTTATGTTTCCATCGCTTACACAGATGGTGAGTTTTTACCGAGGGAACCTTCACAGCTGTCACACCCGAATTCGAATGAAATGCCGTCAACTTGTGGTAGGTAGGGGTACGTAGAACACCACCACCAAAATCTTAGGTGTCCGTTTTGAAAACAACTGCAGGTTTACGTGATCGAAATTTTGATTTTTGCCATGTTATTTAATGGGTAATTTTTTTTTATAACGTTGAGAGGAGCAAAAAATGATATGTATACATATTGCCTAATAACGTGAACTAGGAAGCAGCTACTCTAAATCAAAGATCTCATTTCTAATGATTTTTCCAATTTAGGTGAATGAAAAAGTGCTAGAATTCTTTTTAAAAAAGTTTGAACAGAGTTTCTAACTGAGCTTCTACAATACAGAGTGTTCCACAAATCGTCTGCCAAACGTTTTTTTTTTGTTTTTTTTTTTGGATATAACCGGGCGCCACTAAAAAAAACCTTGAGATGAACATGTTGCCTATTTTAAAAATTGAAGGGGCAAATTATGCTTCTAAAAAATCACATAAAAATTTCAAACATGGGAATGGATAGTACTTTGAAAACTGAACAAATTTTCACTTTATGACTTTTTGCCTAACTTTAAAATTGAAGGGGCTAGAAAAAAAATTGTTCAAAAAAAAATCTAAAAAAATAAACTAATCAAGGAAATTGATAGAACGTTGAAAACTGAAAAAATTTTGTTCTGTAGGCATTTCGCCTAACATCGAAAATGAAGGGGCTAAGGGTCACTCAAAATAAATGAGCTTCAAAAAATTTTCAAATTTTCTCAATTTTTGATGACCCTTAGCTCCCTTATTTTTAATGTCGAGTAAAAAATCTACAGAACAAAATTTCTTCAGATTTTCAGCGTTCTATCCATTCCCTGATCAGTTCATTTTTTAAGAATTTTTTTTGAACAATTTTTTTTGTAGCCCTTTCAATTTTAAAGATAGGCAAAAAATCATGAAGTGAAGATAAACGTAGGTTTGGTGGACGATTCATGAAACACCCTGTATTAAAGATAGGTTCCCCACGAAATCTTTTTCATAAAGGCGATTTTGCGGGATACACTAACGATGCGCCACTTGAGTACCGAATCATGGATAATGCTGCGCAGATACGTTCTATTTATGATTATCATGATTACGACTTTAAAATCATCCTCAAAAACTTATTCCTTTTCCTTTTCCTACTCTAAAATTTCGTTTAAAAAAATTTTTAGTTTAAACTTCAAGTCAACATTCGTTCTCAACTTTTTTTCTAACCCTGATATGTTTTTGTTTTCTACACTTTAATTTTTTCAATTCAAACTCTTGAATTTTTCCAATTTTTTTCGAACTTTGAAATTTTTTATTAAATTTTTATCAGCAACGAAATAGGTATTCATCTTCTGCTATAGTTAATCCTAAATTTTTTCTCCTACTTTTCTGAAACGACGTAGTGAATAACAAATCTGTAGACTTTTTTGCTCAACTCTACAATTTTTCTCCAACTTTTGAGAATTTAATTTTTATTTTAAAAATCGAGTTGAATTCCGAAAAAATTTCAACGCCTGGGATGAACGTTTTTTTTTTTTAAATTTAATTTCATTCAACGAAGACTCTGCGTACCTACTACCTACTATAGAAGAACAAGAAAAAATTTTGAAGCTGAAAAAAAATTGAGAGAAATTTCGGGGTTGGAAAAAATAGAGAAAAATTGTAGAGTTGAAAAAGAAATAATTTTAAAAATTTCAAGATTAAAAAAATTGAAAAAAATTTAGAGTAGGGAAAATTTTAGAAAAAGATTTCAAATTGGATGAAATTTCGAGAAAAAATTTCAAAGTCGATGAAATTTATGGTTGAATTGAAAGAGAACAAAAAATTTAGAAAAATTGAAGGATTGGAAAAAATTAAGAAAAAATTAGTTTGGATGAAATCGCGAAAAAAATTCATAATTCAAAGTCGAAAAAATTTAGATTGGGAACAAATTTAGAAGATATTTCAATTTCAAACTACGTGTATGTGAAATTGTGATTGTGAATGTGAATACAACCGTGATGAAAATTTTTGATTGACGATGTGATCATCGGATCTCCGCGAACGGCGTTTCTGATTGGCAGATTACCATAAAGTGGCGCATCGTTAGTGTATCCCGCAAAATCGCTTCATGCGGCTCCAACACTTCAAGCTCTTAATTTTAAAAAGTTCAAAAAGGAAAAAAAAGTTGACTAAAGATACTGTTTTGTGATTTTTTCAACCTGATTGCAATTTTTTGAAATTTTTCGACATCCAATATTCATTTTTTCTATTTTTTTAAAATTTTGAATGCAAATTTTACATAATATGAAAAAATTGCCATTTTTACGAACTCTAACATTTTTTCCCAGTACCTAGATATGGCATGTTTATTTTTCGACTCAAAAAGCGAATTCCACATTATCTGAAAAAAATGTTATTGTTACATGAAAATTTTCATTGTGGATGAATTTTTTTCCAATTTTTCCTACTTGAAATATACCTACACTTGGCATTTTCTAAACAATTCCTGATTTATTTTACTCCAAATGTAAATTTCACATTTTCAGAAAAGATAAATTTTGTAAATTTTCCAAATGAAACCTCCTAGAATTTTACACAAGTTACACCAGATAGTCAAGTTTTTTGTTAATGAAAGTTATTTTTTAATTTCGAAATTTTTATTAGTAAATTTTTTAAATTTTTCAACTTTTTAAAAAAAATTGTGAAAATATTACCTTATTGACTTTTAACCACCTGCCTCAAATTGTACTATCCTCAGTCTAATTTGAAATATTGTGGAGTCCTTATCAACCCCAACTCGAGACCCTCTACCTCAAATAGAGGGCGACGCGATCTTGGAAAAGTGGCGAAAGGAAAAGATGCCCTGAGACTGGACAGATTGGGACTAAGGAACCCGCTATTTTTCCAGAAATTGTCCAAACGCGTCGTTACAATATCTCATTTTTATTTCCATTTCTTGAGAAAAAGCTTGTTTGTAATTTTTCGGATACCCTGTACGGGCCTGTACATAAGATTATCTAAAATTCTCATCATAAAAAACCAAATTCCGTTTTAATACGAATTTTAGATTATGTTGGAATCAACGGAAGATATTATGTTCAAGAATGGGCCGAATTTTGGAAAATTTGCGTAGCTGCCCATGTACACCTGCCAAATCCTAGACAATCAAATTTGCATTCGGCAGCCATCAAAAAATTATTCGAAGACAGTCGAGCCAAAGTTATCGTCTGTTTTTGTGACGGTTACAACATCATCAATTTGTTTGCAGCGATAAGGAAGCAGAATTTGACTGGGAATTTTATGATTATAGGAATGTGAGTATCTATCGATAATGTCGAGCTTTGGTTTTCTTTCAGCTGTGTTACGGTCTAATTATTGATACTTGATTGAATAGCCATGATTGGTCAACGTATGACTTTAATGTCAGTGGATATGAAAATGAAGCTTTGGGAAGTATTATGGTTAATTTAAGAAAAACCTATTTATCGGATTTCGATCGATACCTTTTCGAGAGAAGATTACATAACAATTCGAGGAATCCTTGGTTTGAAGAGTTTTGGGAATATCAATTCCAATGTAAAATTAATTTTGATCCAACTTCGCCGTTATACTGCACAGGTAAAAAATACGTGTTTTAATTATTTTTTTTTTAGTCGATAACCAGTTTTCAAAAAGTGGAGATATCAAAAGAAGTTTGGAACAGAAGTTGTAGAGAATTAAAAACTGAAAATTTTTTGTTCCATAACTTTTTTTCCATCTAGCAATGGAAAGGAGTTATGGTACAAAGAACTCGAGTATATCTAATTTTATCTTTTTTAAGCTATAACTCGTCTCCATTGCTGGATGAGAAAAAAATTTAAGAACTTGAAATGCTCAGTTTTTAATTCTCTACAACGTTTGTTTCGCACTTTTTTTGATATCTTCACATTTTTACTAACTGGTTATTGACTAGAAAAAAATCACCCAAGAAACTTGGAAAAATTGGGTTAATCTTACACCGAATTCCAAAAAGTGGAGGTATCAGAAAGAGTGTGAAATAAAAGTTGTAGAGAATTAAAAATTGAAAATTTTACGTTCTACTACTTTTTTTTTCATCTAGTAATGGAGAAGAGTTATGGCATGGCTTGAAAAAGAAAAAAATATAGGTACTTGAACATTTTTTACGACAACTTCTTTCCATTGAAAGATGGAAAAAAAGTTATAGAACAAAAGATAATTGTTTTCTAATTCTCTACAACTTTTGTTTCGAACTTTTTTTCATATCGCTACTTTTTCAGATATTATTGAAAACTGGTTAAAAACTGCTGAACCGGTTTCAAAAAAGCATACCACATTTTAATCGCGTCAGCGTGTAGACTTCATTTCATTTAAAAAAACCCTGGACATAAATTTTTTGACCCAACCCGTGATCTAATCAACGAAAAAAGCTGAAATTTGGTATATACCCTATTTTTGACCTCCCGAATCGATTGGAAGCGGTTTCAAGACGTTTCACAGCCACCAGAAAATTTTGAAATTTTCCAGCGCTGAGGAAAAGCCCATAAAAATGGCCCATATGCACTTCAGTACCTATAATCGCGGATTATCCATATTGGTGACCTATTTGATCAATTGAAATATAATTTTCCAAAATTCGTAACTTTGAGTTCAAATTCGCATTTTTGGAATTTTGGGCAAAAAATTAAAAAAATTTCTAATTGCTCCAAAACGTCTTGAAAACGCTTCCATTCGATTTGGGAGGTCGAAAATAGGTTATCTATCAAGTTTCAACTTTTTACCTCGATTTATGCGCATTAGGCGGATTTTTGAATTTTTTCCAGAAAAATTTCTTGCCCAAAAATGCGAATTTGAATTCAAAGTTACGAATTTTGGAAAATTCTGTTTCAAATGATCAAATAGGTCACGAATATGGATAATCCGCAATTATAGGTGCTGAAGTGCAAATGGGCCATTTTTAAGGGCTTTTCTCCAGCGCAGCGCTGGAAAATTTCAAAATTTTCTGGTGGCTTAGAAACGTCTTGAAACCGCTTCCAATCGATTCGGGAGGTCAACAATAGGGTATATACCAAATTTCAGCTTTTTTCGTTGATTAGATCAAATTTTCATATTTCGCAGGGCGGATGTACCACATAATTTTTAAATTTCAAAAATTCACCAAAAATCGAGAAATGAACTTCAGTACCTGAAAATTTGGATACGGGGTCCTGCTATGATGTACTTTCAATTTTTTTTATTTGGGCTCAAAATTTTAATTGAGTTTGGATACCTCCCTTGTTAGGTATTTCATATTAAGTAAGGTTACCTTTCATTCCCTACTCACGCTTATCTATTTCTGAAAATAATTTTGTTTCTCATGATTTTTTTTGTAAAAGACCAAATAACTTCACAAAATAAGAAAAATTATGAATTTTGAAAAATCTGTCATTTTCGCACCTCCAAAATAGTTTGAAAATGAAAATTTTCAAAAAGTTTTAGACATTTCTATAGGAAATTTAACATAGGTATGTAGAATGATATGAAAAGGTTTTTACTCGATATTTTTTGATTGGGCTTTTTATTTTGACGGAAAAGGCAAAAAACTGGTTTTGAGGGCGGATTTTACCCTCTTGCGAAGGTTCCCGAACATTCGCGAGGCACAAGTTTTAGTATGTTGATTATTAGGAAGTCGTTCTAAACCATTAATGTGAAATTCAGCTTTCCATGAATTTTTTAAAGGTTCAGACCTAAAATTACTATATAAATTAGGTATAAACTTGAGCTAGGTAAGTATAGTAATTATAACTCATACGTATTTTGAATAATTTTGCTGATATCAAGGAGATGAAGACCTGGAAGCAGTATACAAACAAAGCTTAAAAGTATTCTACGTGGTAAAATCGGTATACGCATTAGCTCATGCTTTGGATAAAATGTACGGACACGACAAAACAGAACCTCGTTCGTCCCTAAATCCCTTCAATTCAACACAATACGTGGTAATTATAGTATACAGAACACTTTTCATAATTATAGTACCAATTAGTTAATAATGAAACCCACACAACACACAATAAAGCGCGAATATATATCCTTATGTTTCAAATATACAGGGGTACTTGGAAAAACTCAATTTCTCGATCCATCAAGAATACGTGGATTTTGGTGAGAATGGAACACCCAAAGTGGCTTAGTTAGTATAAATGATCATGTATATTTAGTTTTTTTTTTGTTCTTTTTGGATTTTACAAAAAACAGAAGATTTTGAAAAATAACACTCGTTTTAAAGTCGAAAATGCGATTCTCAACTCATTACATGGGAAGATCGAATACCTATTATTGGTTTTAAATTCATTTTTTATTGCCGGGGCAGAAGACAAGAGCTAATACTTAATCCCTCGGTAATGATAACTGATAAAATTTCAATTTTAGTAGGAAAAATTAGGTTCAAGATGAAAAATTTTCAAAAATGATTGAGTAACTTTTTTAGTTCTTTTTTGGTAAAACTTCGTTTCAAGTCGGAAAAAATTGGAAAAACTGTATTTTGAACCGAAAAAATTTGAAAAATTGATCTCAAAACCGAAGTTTTTGATTTTTACCTCTTCCCCTCCCTCTAAGTTTGGTAACATTGTTATTCGGAATCTAAGCACCAATTTTAAAAATTTTTAAACCATTCGAAAGAGGAAAGATTCCCATTACAGTACCTAGAAATTAAGTAGTGGCAATGTGGTGGTCGAATGATCAACGTGCGTTCTGTATTAAAACCCTGATTCGGATTTACACTTATTGAATCTTTTGAATTTTTGATAACTTTTGACGTTTTGACACTTGAAATCAATATTCTGAGAAAAAAAAAGACCCTTCGAAAAATAAATAAATAGTAGGTACATAAATTTTAAAGCGTGAAATTTTCAATCTGCAAAGTTCAATTAATTGTTGAAAAGTTTTCAACATTTCAGTCAAGTTCAACAAAATTTTCAGTCAAGGACAATAACACGAAAAAATTTAATTTTTGATTTTGAAAAAAAGTTAGATAAAACATGAAGAGGAATTCTTTTTTTTTGGTAAAAATTGCAATTTTTCAGATTTTTTATTCGTGTTCAGTTTACTTAAATTAGTAGAAATTTATCCCAATTTCTATTTCAAGCTCACTTTATGAATAAAAAAAAATCATAAAAATGAGCTCAAGAACAATATGTCTAGAGAGAGGAAAGGGGATCTGAACGGAAAATAAACACTGGATTCGTGTTCAGAGTGCATTTGAATAATTCGAAATGTACCCGAATTTCCATTTTCTAGCTAATTATTCACTGTCAGAACAGCTAACGTAATTTTTCAGCAATTTCATTTTCTTAAATTTCATTCAACAGTTACGATGTGTTTAATTTCCAAAAAATAAACAATTCATTCAAATACGTCAAAATTTGTGAATACAGCTACGATTCTTCAAACTTCCACCAATATTCATCAAATAATTGGTCGCATTTTATAAACATCGCAGATGTCCAATTACCAGGAGGTCAACCTTCATTCAGAAGCTCTTGTTCTGATCCTTGCCTTCTTGGACACATCAAAGTAAAAATCATCCATAATTTTTTTTTTCACCACCAAGGAAATGTTATGTTCTTACCACTGAATCATTGCAGAAAAACTACATACGCAACAAGTTTACTGCAGTCGAGGAAAATATCGATGGAGCATGTTGCTGGTCCTGCATACCATGCAAGCCTGAAGAAATAGTAATCGATGATATCATTTGCACTCCATGCCCAACAGATTTTTGGCCTAATGATACAAGAACTGGTAATTTTTATGTAATTTAACGCGATGAAAAGATCATGGTTGCTACTATTTTGAAAAAATAATTTCCCTCAATTTTCCAAACTTTCCACATCATTTTTTCAAATTTTTCAGATTTCTTGACACAAAATACTTTTAAAGAGACGAAAGTGAAGTACTTTTATGCATTTAAAGGGGATACCCTCAAGCTCTAGAAAAAAAGAATGTCATTTTTTCTAGATACCTACTTTCAAATTTTCAAACTTTCTTGTTGGAAAAGAAGGAAGAATAAAGGGAAGGGGAGAACAGAGAGGGCCATAAATTGTTTAAAAATCAAATTTTAAATGAAGGCGAAAATTTTGCAAAAAAATCGTTTAAAGCCAAAATTAAAAAAATTTTAAAATGATTTACAAAAACGAATATCCATTTTCTAATAGTTCACTGTGTTAAAAAATGCCTCGATTCCAAAATTTCCTGACTCTGCAACTTCCTCAGAAAGTGGCAACCATGAAGATCCATTAAAAATTTTATTTCGAGTAAACCACGTTTACAAATAATTTTCAGAATGCTTCAAACTGCCCATTACTTACACACAATGGACTCCTTTGCAGTTCTATTTAGCCAAAGGATTCTCCATCTTGGGCATTATTCTAACTCTATTCACAACGTATGTCTTTCTGAAATACAAGGACACTCCAGTGGTCAAATCATCGACTAGGGAACTATGTTACATCATATTACTCGGAGTTTTACTACATCACTTCACAATTTTCTTGTGTGTGGCAGAACCATCATTGGTAACTTGTTTCTTATTACGAGTACTTCCATCGATGAGCTACACATTCGTTTTCGGATCCTTGTTAGTGAAAACCAATAGAATAGCTCGTTTATTGGCAATATCCAAAGGAAAATTTCCAAATCTCAATCCGAAATTTATGACATTGAAAGCCCAGGTGGGTGTGCAATAGGATTCGATGGATCGATTTGCACTTTTTTTTTGAAAGTTGTAGCAGGGATAGTTGAGCTGTGCCTGACCTCAAAATGACTTGGTTTCAAGCTCACTTTTCTCTTCGATTTCGTTTTCACCTCTCCTCACGAGGCCTTAAAATCTGACCATGTTGAAAAACACAAAAAAAAATCAATAGCGATGCAAGCATCACAAACTTTCCGGATATATACGTAAACGAAAAATCAGCGAGGATAAAATACAAGCGAGAGCATCCAATGTCCAAACAGGTGCAAAAGAAAAATAACTCAACATGAATAAAAAATATCGAGTTAAAATTTGGCCTTGATTTATTGTTCCTATAGAAAAATATTCGATTATTAATCTTGAAAGGGACAAAAAAACGTTACAGATTTCAAACGTTACTCCCCCTCCTCCTTCCCCCACCAGTACTAAGACATATTCATGTCAGAAATTCAATTTTTTTTCAATTTTTCAAAAAAAAAAAGTGAAAATAGTCTAATTTTAAAACCGAGTGGGGAGGGGATAGAAGTGAAGTTAAATAGGGTGAAATGTGAAATTTTACCAAGTCTTTCAGAGATCCAAATACAACCTCCCTCATTGCCTTCCAAATAAAGAGCAAAACGATCCACTTCAGTATGCAATCAAATCCCTATTTGCTTAAATTTTCTCAAAATATTTTATTCTATTCCACAGGGTGTCTTGGTTTGCATCTTGATCATCGTGCAAATAATACTTAGCACTGTAAATGCATTTTTTTGGCAAAATTATCTCACAAAGGAATTCGATAAAGAAAGCCCGGCCATTTTAAAAAGATGTCAATTATCTGCCGAAGACAACGGCAGCTGCGCTATTTATAATTTAATGTTGATGTTGTTATGTTGCTATTACGCCTTCAAAACACGCAATATACCTGATAACTTCAACGAAGCTAAGTTTATTGGGTTCTTAGCATACATCACGACGTTGATTTGCATCGCATGTAATCTTATTTATTACGGCAGCCAATGGAAAGTGAGATATAAATTCGGTATAATTATGTTGATCGTCGTAATATCACACATTAACTTTTTTTTTTCTCATCAGATGTTATCAGTGGGAATTAGTATGTCTGCGAATGGATTCAATGTACTGATTTTCCTATTCTTTCCCAAAATGTATATAATTTTATGGGTTCCTGAACGTAATACGAGGGAATATTTTACCACAGCTACGGGTATCAGATGTATTATTGGTCGTAAGGACATAATTTCCAATGAACAGTTGCTAAGAAAGTAAGGAAGCTGTTTTTTTTTTTTTGAAATTATGGATTCAATAATGATTTTGTGATATTTTTGCAGGAAATTCATGAGAAAAGATTTGGAGAATATTGAGGATTGGTATTCTCTCAGGACTTCCTCGACGAAAGAAACTAGTCTCGAAGAGACAAACACGAAGAAAGAATTTTAAATTTAATTATTGAGATACCTATTTTTCAATTTACGAGATATATCTAAATAAATGTATAAGTATGATAATGTCGGGTTATTTAGTTTTATTTTGTAAAATTTCTTTAAAATTAGTCTATATTCAAAACCAATCAAGTCAATTTTTCCTTAAATAATTTTTGAGAAATAAATTTTATTTGTGATGTGAACACTAAAGGTGATCGATTTGTTCTTTTTTTCGAAAGTTGAGCAGGTATACACACGAAGCTGTATGTAAAAAAATATTATCAAATGGAACTTTTACTCCTTCCTCCCCCCTCCGACTCCACCATGTTTTTAAACTTTAACGATACCTACTCAAAAATTTTTGAAAAATTTAGAAAAAATTATTTTTTTGAAAATAATCATAAGTACCCTACTATTAGTATAGATGTTTTCACTAAAAAAATTCCATTACCTAGCCCTCTTTTCATTTTTATCCCTTTCTCAGTAGTCCTTAAAAAAAAACTTTTGGTTCGGGTTATTTTTTTTTTAAATGAGCAATAATGCATTATAAGGTTAAAACTTTCATCCAACATAATTTCAGAAATTTTTTCAAATTTTTTTCGATTTTTTACCGAATATTAAAAAAACAAAACACGAATAAAATGAAACCAACGTGAATATGTTTTAGGATTGAGGAGTGGGCAGTTGAGAATTTTTCAGCCAAAAAAATCAAAAGTGAGATATGAAAAACTGAAGGATTTTTTAAATTCATAATAACATAATTATTGACATTATTTATAAAATCTAAAAAAAATTGTAAAATGTTTCATTTTTACGTAATTTTTATTTTTTTTTCAGGCATATTCAAGTGGCTATGAAAAATAATATACCTAGAAATGAAAAACGAGTAGGCACCAAACAACCAATATTAATTTTAGAAACAAATATTCATACTAACTTCATTTTCGAAAAAGAAATCAATAATTTTTTTCAATTTTTCATAAAATTTTGAGCATACTCTGATTTTAAAGCCGAGTGGGGAAAGATAAAGGTGATGTTAGATGAATTTTTTTACCAGGCCAGTTCTGAAACGACTTTTACCTACCATCTCTTCAACTTCAGGAAAAAAATGCAAAATGATTATCTTTAGTGAACACTACCCACACACGGATTTGATTCCATTGAAAAGAAAATTTTAAACCCGGTTTAATGGTTTCAAAGTAGTAACTGAAAATTTTTATAATAATGGAGATATAAAAAAAATGTTGAAACCAAAATTTTTGAAAATTGAAGAATAATTATTAAGAGCGTTGGGACGTCAAATCCCGACCAGGAACCTGATTTCGACCAATAATGCCACACGCTATCGAAAATTCCGTTTTTCTTGTCCATTTATCACAGAAAAATCGAATTAAACTGGGCACTGCAATGAGCTTTTTTCGTTGAAGATAATTTGTACCAAGTTGATAACGGAGATATTCGACGATGATTTTCCATCAATGTTGATTCTGCGATAAGACTCGTGTCGCGTTCATTCGCTTTCTTTATATCTTTATATTTACTTAATCAATTCTTTACTGATCAAGTCTGGGACCTCGACAGCTAATCAGGGTTCAAGCTGCGAATTAAAATAATTCGTATTAGTATCAATCTATAATTGATACTTGATTTATGATTAGTATAGAACTGGTATCACTATCACTTACACCGAGAGCCGAAGCATGAACGATTCCAAATTTCGGTACATTTTTCCCCTACAACGGTTTAAAACGATCGTATAAACAGATTTTACTGTCTCTGTACATTTTAGCAGTTTTTCCATCTAATTCCGGCATCGTGATTTCAAGAGCAGTAGCTGGGAATGTATTGGGAATCTGTGAAATTGACAATGATTAATTCAAGGTGAAGATTACTATAATCTATGCAACGAATATATCTTACATCGAACTCCACATCGAATTCATATTTCATTTGATTATGATAGTACTAGCATTTACCAAATCATCATCTGGTTCCACCGCTATTTGATTCCAGTTTGAACTAATCATTATCGGTCGCTTTGTTGTTTTGAACATACTGGAAAAGTTCAATTTTAATGAAAATATTGCGCAGAATACGAAATATTATTGAGTGAAAAGCAAAAACTGAGGATACCTGTTTAGAGCTTTATATTCTTCATTCAGTCGTTAAGGCCAAAGGTGTTTTTCATGAGGGTCAGCTTTTGCTTTTAGAAGCGGTATTGAGCTTAGAAGGTTTCTTCGTCGATTCATTCATTTTTCGTAACCATAAAACTCACAGATAATTATGAAATAATTAAAAATTAAAATTATTAAATTTTTAGTTTACGTTGATGATGTGATAACGATAAAAAATTTTAATTTGGTAAAAATAAAAAATCAAAACAAAACGTTGCCAAGTGTAGATAGGTGAATAAAAAAATACCTACTTGTTGAATTCGAGAAAACATAAATTACTTCGTATTTACCAATGAAAATTACCAAAAAGACGGTATTTTTGGTATTTTACGCTTTACCTAGGTTTACCTACCTAACCCAAAAGTTTACCTAGATTTTTTTTGGACATCGATGAATTTTATATTAAATTCGATTTTTTTACTTTATAACGATCTAAATTTACAATTTAGTTATTTAAAAATAATTATAACGTTATTTTACAACTAATACAAACAATTAAAATCTCATTTTCGAAATATTTATCGAAAAAATGTCAAAATTCAACTGCAAAATCCTTCCAATTCCCACCTCACCTGAAAAACCGCAACATTCCCCCACCATGATGCAACCGATCTTGATGAAACCGCGTGCAACAGACCAGTTCAGTTCAATCTTGTTTTAGTGCTTTTTCACTATTTACTTCGTTAGTACGTAAATATTTCGAGTAAACTGCAATGGCACGTGTTTTACGTGCTTATTATATTATTCTACCGTTAAATTATTCTTAATTTAATCATAGAAACGATGCATTCGTTAAATGTCGCCTTATAACGATCATTGTATCCGTCAAACGTACTCCGATGGATGTATTCGACATCTCATAGCATAGCCCATTGTTACAAGTTAGTACGTTATTATGTTCCATTAGATACTCGATTTCAATCCAAAAATGTGCATTTTCGAAATAATTCGTTCCGTGTTGTTAATTTTTCTAACGTGTTCGACCAGCGAAGCTTTACAACAAAGCTTCGTTTGTAACATTCCGATAAACGCAATAGCTAAAATGGCCGATTTCGTGTTCAGTGGTAAAATCGAGTCGTTGGTAAAGGACGACGTAAATCCGGCGAAAATCGCGATGGTTCGAATTAAAAGGATAATTAAATCGGATGAGAAGTATTTAAAAAATGTGTCTAGCGGAATTACCGTATCGTTGAAATTATCGGCGGCAGTGTTTTTCGATGATTTTTCCGAAGCCAAACACCGGTTGGAAAATTGTTCGGATAAAGGTGTGTTTAGTGATGTGAAAATTCGCGATGTTAAAGTGTTTGTGGTACGATTATCGGATAAAATTAACGTCAATGTGGAACCGGACGAGTATCGGGGTTATTTTCCGAACGAGTTGATGGGAATATCGCTGCCGTTGAATTTGCAAATTTTGGACGAATTTTCAGCCATTGTCGAAGGTAAACGATCAGAATTTTGTAATTATGTTACATATTATATGGTTTATTAATATTATGTCCTTGAAAGGTTCCGTGAACACCGATATAGTGAAATTTCCTCGTATACGAAATCATATCCGCGATGGTTGAATTGTCTATGATTTATGAATTAGTTTTCAGACATCGTAAGTACCGGGCATTAATCTGTGGCAAACAATCGACGTTCGGACCAACTTGGCACACGATGGCTGTAATTCTTTACCATTTACCTCCCACATAGTTCGAGAATTTTTCAACTAACCGAATCCGTTCGATGAATACATAGTCAGCTACCGACGGTTTCAGAACACACCGACGTTGTAAACAGTGAACGATCTCGCGATAAATTGAAGCCATTTCGAGGACCATCGCTGTCATGTTACGATCTTATCGAATTTTAACGCTTCGTTATGTAAATTATAACGAAGAACTGCATTTCGGCCATAAATCATAATTACTACGTTGCATCTCGAAACCAATCAATCCATTCGAACGAACCGGTTAATTGTTGATACTCTAAATTCTGAAAGTTTGCAACTTCCGTATCAAAAAATTCCAACCAGAATAGTCGATCGTGATAATATGTTCGGTGAAATAAAAAAACCATAGGTGAGATCATACTATGTACCCGAATCGTCTGTATTATTCATCGTATCTCGCTGTTCAACATTCCTCGACCACATGTTCATAAAACGGTAACGATTTCGGTGATATTTTACCCAAAAATGTTATTTTTTATTATAATTTGACTAAATTTATTAAATTAACGACTCGTCTACCCGATGAAAAAAATATAGGCCAAGTTGAAGGAGAAAAAAAATACTACGGTTGTTCTAGTTCTTCGTCTACTTGAACAGGATCATTTGGTTATTCATTTTTCGTGTATGCCCACCACGCCTTACACATACTGCGCCCTGGACCAGAAATTCCCAACATATAAATGTCAAAATAGAAAAACCATTAAATATGAAAATTATTAATTAAACGACAGCTCGCGGCTGCTTAGTGGACAATAACTTACACCTTTCTCACTTATTTATATTGTTCGGTTTGTAATACCGTAACGAAATATGCTTAGTGCAACTGGAAATACATGTATTATTATTCCAAGTGCAAGTAATGTCAAGACTCGTTGAAAATTATGACGTGAGGACGATGTGTTGCAGGTTTCTCACCATCGACGACGCCAACAGTGTAAATGAAGTTGTCGTCTTTATTGTGTAAATTCTGATAGGGCGCGTCGATTTAGTATTTGCCATAAAGAGAAACTTTTCCCCGTTAGATGTGAACTTTAGGCCGTTAATGGTACTTAATTGATCGTTCAACGCGTTTTGAAAACTTTCATTTTTCTCCCAACGTAAATTATCGAAACGAATTAAAGGTGGGGTTTGATTTATGAACGAGATGGCGGTAGAGGTGCTGAAACGTAAGGTGGTGTATTTTTTCGGCTCTGACCTCTGAGGTCGAGTTTTCTCAAAGTCGAATGTGGTGGATTGAATCTACGATGTTGTGACTTGCGAGTAAAGTGATATGAAGGTTTCGTCAAAGGCTGAGTTGAGAATGAGGTGATATGAGATAGGATGAGTGGGTAGTACTGATGTAGATTGTGGTAGGGTTGGTTTTGAAATGAGTAAAGATTTTAGGATTTAATTTTGAAATGGTAAGACAATTTTATTGTTGATTTGTGGTTTGTTTTAGTTTCAAGGTCTTGCAGTTGAGAATTGATAATCTTACAATTTTTTGAAATAAATTTTTTCGGTTTGAACTCGAAATCAAGAGTTTGAAAATTATATGAATACCTAACATGAAATAATAAATTACCCATCTTTTATGCAATCGATCTAAATAACCATTTTTTTTATCGAGTTGATTTTTCGATTCTCTCTTCCCCTTTCTTTTTTTTTCAAGAGAAGAAAGTCTCTAAAAAGTTAAATTGTCCCATCGCCCCCTCCTTCCCCTCACATAAGTGGAAGATTTAGAGAACTGGCTCCGAGTTCAAAAATTTTTAAAATGATTTTTATTGTTTCGTTCGTAATATTTTTTCAACTCTTGAAAAAATTGTCACGAATCCAATTCGTAATACTTACTTGATACATTATGAAAAAAATATGTAAATTTTTTTATCAGCTAACGAGACTGTAGAACTGATTCAAATGTTAAGAATATCGTGAAAATTGTTCCATATGCTGCAGAAATCGTAAAAATTTCATTAAGATTATTTATAATATTGTGAAACCGGTTCAAAATGGCATATAAATTTTCCATACGATCATTAGGTATATTTTTTTATTCGTTTAACGTACCGCAATGTTATTTAAAATATTTCAAAAAGTTTGAAATTTGTAAAAAAAAAACAACCAAAATTACTAAAAAAAAAAGTTTTTAATGTCGTAAAATCGCGTAAATATTATTCCAAATACCTATCAACAGATTTAGCAATGAGAGAAATGAGGGACCAGGGTGGGGGGGATCATGTTCACTCATTTGTCAAAAATTGAACCTCCAAAAATTCTGCAACTTTTTCAAAAAAAAATTCAGAAACTCTCCAAAAAATTGGAAAGTTTTCGAAAAATGTGAACTTTTTTTTAAAAAAAAATCCAGAATAATTACCTACGTATTGAAATGGAAGTTCTACGAAGTTTTCCATAAATAGACAATATTTTTGAAAAATTAAATTGCAAAAATGTACATGTTGGTGTCTGAAAATTTATTTCTCCAAAATTTATCTACTTGTTATGAAAATAGTGAACAAGTGGTGAAAAAGTCATGAAATCGTTTGTACGAAATCAGCAATCACTCTTCAAATTTTTGAATTTCATTTGTGCAATAGCAATCGAGAAATCGCGGAAGTGAGGCCGGAAATTACCAAACAAGGATTCATTTTTGGGGAAAAGAAAAAATAGGTGAGGTGAGGGGGGCGAAAATTATTGTAGAAATTGGGTAATATATTATTTCAGAGACGTAATCAGGGTATTTTTAAATTGAAGGCGAGACGTAAGATTTGTGGAAAAAGAAATTGAAAAATTGTGGAATTTTTAAAATATTCGATTCTTCAAGATATGGCAGGGGAGCGAATTTTTCTGAAAAATCTTTCTTGAAAAGTAGAAAATTATATTTCTTGTAGTAGTATTTTTGTGATGAGAAATCTCCTCGACGAGCCCAAGTGTGCAAGGGTAGATTTTGACTCCTCTATAGCTCTCTCAATATATTTTAATTTTTTTTACAATTTAATTTGGCTAATTTTTCATTTTATCATATTTTAGACTAGATTTGTCTCGGCTCTCGGCGAATGTCGCAAGAATATACCTAATGTTAATCAGATATGCGTGTGATAAAAATTTTTAATCGTTCAATATTTTCGAGATATACCTTTTTTACATAAGTTCTAATTTTCTTTCGGGACATTCGTCGTACCATTTGGATTAATTTTTATGATATTTTCAGAAATATTTTTACATTTCACACAATTTTTAGCGATTATTTGTTGGATTTTACCTATGGTTTTTATCGATTTTATTGTTTTGATATTTTGAAAAGTTTTAAAGTTGCGTTTTAGATACATCATTCATAATCCAATTATTCTAATTCATCGACTTATTTTCTTTGGATTTTGAACAATAATCGTGATATTTTTAATTTTTTTTGAATGGGGGGGGGGGGGGTATAATTCATGAAATTTTGATAGGCACGTACTCTCTTGTCTTCTTTTTTATAATTTGAAAATTGGCAGTTCATAATTTTTCAAAAAATATTAATGTGGTTTAATTATTATCAAACTTTTATTCAATTGACCAATTTTCAAATGAATTTGAAATAAGTATGAATATGACTGATGGAACATTTTTTTAGATAACGAAATAAAAGTTATGTAGCGTCAACTTGATGATGAGAAGAAAGGGGAGGGGCAGAGGGGACTTTTTGTTTTAATTTTTGAAATTGAGTGTTTATTTTTATTTATTATTTTCTTTTCGGTTGATTTCAGTATAGATTATTCGAAGAATACCTACTTGATAATTTATTTTTTTTATCCTCCTCTCCCCCTCCCCTTTTCAACGCATCCCCGATCATTTCTCGATTATTTCCTAATCACATAAATTAACGTCAGCCTAAACGATGAAAAAAATAGTCCAGGGACGAAAGTCGATAATCATAAAATCTAAACCATCCAGGTGATAATTCCCAATGATGCATGGGTTTTACAGTAGAACAAGTCAATTTACACGTAAAGTCTCTCGGCGCTAGGTTATTTAATCAAAGAATCTCTTCGAACAACACGAAATTAAAGAATGAATTGACGCCGCGCTGCGCCGATTTAAAACACATACACAGTAATAATGAGATAGCGGGCGAGGAAGGGAGATAAGAAAAGAATCCATACAGAAAGACACTCGGAATCAGAATCCTGCCGCGGTGTGCGGCGGCGTATTGATTAAAAATTCAAAACACGTTTGTACTCTGGTTGAGTTGTTAAATGCGGTCGGTCGCATCTTTAAGTGGAAGATTTATTCGTGTCCGTTTCGATAATATAGTGTCGGGAAGATTTAGTAAATAATCGACCTTTGTTCTTTTATTTTCTTCGATTAGGTGTAGATATAAAGATTCGATTGTGATGTTCTCTTTCGAGTAGATGGGCCATCTTTGTATGGGTTTGCAAGTTCAGCTGTACCCATAGAGAGAATCCAATCGATTAACCATTTGAGGACAATTTTTTCCAAATCGCTCTTACAAAGGAGGCATAATAACTCAAAGTTAAATTTTGAGCCGAAATAAAAATGAATCGAAAGTACCTACATACATTGTAATAGAACCCTATATCCAAAATTTCAGGTGTTTCATGTTCATTTCTTGAATTTCGGGGAATTTTTGAAATTTCAAATGTAAATTTGATCTGTTCAAAGAAAAAAGCTGAAATTTGGTAGATATCCTATTTTTGATCTCCCGAATCGATTGGGAGCAGTTTTGAGAGGTTTTGGAGCCTACAGAAAAGTTTCGAATTTTCTAGCACTGAAGAAAAGGCCAAAAATGGTCCATATGAACTTGAGTACCTATGATCGCGGATTGAAAATTGTGGTTTAATTGATTAAATAAGTCACCAATATGAGTAATTTTTCCATTTTAACTGACCAGTGACGTAAAGATACGGGGTTTTGGGGACAGCCCCTCCCCCCAGAAGCCCTTCAAAAATGAATTGTTTATTCGAAACGTATTGATCTTGAAACCATATTTTTTCGACAGCAGTAACGTATATTCTACAAAAAAATTTTGCCCTCGCTTCGATCGGGCTGAGTTTGCTAATTTCCTTCTTTTTTGAAAATTGAGACTTCATCAAAAATTAATGTCACCTTAATGTATCTACGTTTGAAATATTTTCTCACAACAATTTTTCGAATTCAAAGTGAGTAAACTTGACATGTAAGTTTTTCTTTTTTCACGACTCCCCCCCCCTTTTTGCTTTTATTTGTTATGTAATGAAAACTGATGTATTTTTTAGACATTAAAAATCAAATTTTTTCAAAGCTTGGCCCTCGCTTCGTTTGGGCATGCATGATCAAAATCACAATTCTACTAGGGGACAGGTCGCTCAACCCCTGGCTCGCGCTATCGCTTCGCTCGGGCTGTCGCTTCCCTTGAGCTGCTGACTCGGGCTGCTCTGGTTTTTCAAATAATTTCATCAATTTTTTTTCAAAAATATTTTCGATATTTGAAAATGAAATTTTTTAAAAGCTTAGTCCTTGCTCCGTTCGGCCATAGCACATTTGTCCTTTAATAATATTTATTGAAGTAGAAATGACTGATTTTTTATTCAGATTTTTAAATACAAAATATGTGTACGTGAATCTTAAAAGGCCCCAGTTTGTCGGGATTAGTTTCAGAGCTACAACGATTTTTCCGAAGTTGGGTTGAAAATATCGTTTTTGGAATTTTTAACGTTTCTGATATTGGCAACCCTGCTCTTTCGAATGCCCTGCGAATGCCGCAAACGGCATCTCGATCCGACCTCGTCAAGCCTACTTCGTAGGATTTGAAGCTGAAAGTTTCTTACCTGTTTTTTCCAAAAACTTTCAACGCGTTTTTCTCGAAATCTTGTTTTTTGAACTTTCAACTAATTGTATCTGCATACTTTTTTATTAAAAATTTACAAAATTTCTACTCAAATGAGACCTTTCCGAGCCTCTATGGTGCAAATCTCTCAGAGATATTCGGATTTGAAGATGAAAGTTTCTTACCTTTTTTTTCCCAAAAACTTTCAACGCGTTTTTCTCGAAATCTTGATTTTTGAACATTCAACTAATTGTATCTGCATACTTTTTATTAAAAATTTATAAAATTTCTACTCAAATGAGACCTTTCCGAGCCTCTATGGTGCAAATCTCTCAGAGATATTCGGATTTGAAGATGAAAGTTTCTTACCTTTTTTTCCCCAAAAACTTTCAACGCGTTTTTCTCGAAATCGTGTTTTTTGAACTTACAACTCCAAATGCGCATATCTCTGAGATATTTGCACCATACCATAGAGGCTCGTAGTGGTCTTAAATGATCCGAAATTTTATCTAATATTAGGATCTGGTCATAACTCAATTTCGACAAAGTGGGACCTTTTATTGAAGGGACCTTTTATTGAAATTTGTCATCTTTACTTCGCTTGAAACAAATATAAAATTTCATAGGTTTTTTTCGACTACAATGAAATTACTCAGGAAAAAGTAATGAATTGAATGAGTGGGAAAAGTGGTTAAAAAATTTAGTTCGTTCTGCAAATTTGTGCCATCCATCCATCCCCGATACAGGTAGCGAGAGCGACATAGTTGCAGTGCAGAAGCGTGGGATGGGATGTGGTATGTGGTGCAGTTTTGACGAATATTTTCATCAATTTTGCGTGTTTAAGTCGCTTGGTTTTTTACAATTACGCATCTCTCGTCAATTTTTTCAGAATGAATACTTAATACAGTTCTTGGTTATGGAATTTCGAAACTTTGCCTCGCTTACACCATACCTCCAGCTCCTTTAGTTTTCGAGTTATTTTAATTCAAAAACCGAATTCGGCTTTTCAAAAGTAACTGAAAAAGTAAAAAAGTTAGAGGGTAGGTGTAAGCGACGGAAATACGCTAAATTTTATTCTCTTCAATTTGAGACTACTCCCAAGTCTGTAACTTTTTTAGTTTTCAAATTATTTCGAAAAATTCGGGTAAAAATTCGAAATTTTGATTTTTTGAGCCCTAAATTTGAATAATTTTGAATTTCAAGGAGCGATAGCTCATCATGGGTCAGATGGGACTATTAAAAAAATGAGCGAAATCGGAGATTCTGGCGAATTGGAGAAAGGGTTTTTCACATTCGAAGGTCAAAAATCTTTATATACATATGTGAGCCTGGATATAGAAACCACCCTTAGGTGTAAAAAATTGATTTCTGAGTTGACACTGATTTTGGGCATTTCAGAAGGTATAGAATCAAAGGAGAACCTCCACTCAAAAACCAATTTTTTACACCTAGGGGTGGTTTCTATATCCAGGCTCACATATATAGATCATCTATTTGAGATGTCAGTGCGAAAGAAGGCTCCCTTTTACCCCCTCCCTCTATAATCCTTGTGGTATTCCAAGTCCCCATACCCAATTCTTACCCTCCCACAAAAAGCTTCCGACGCCACTGTATTTCTGACCCCCTCCCCCCAGGGGTGTCCAGTTACGCTACTGAAAATGACGAATAAGTAACTCTGAAATCGTAAACGAAATGGCTATGATGAGCAGTAAGAAGAGTCAAGATTTTTTAGTGAATGTTTTGTACCGCCTCCTCCCCCGCAAAAAATGAAGTTTCAAAATACATATAACAGTTTTGGCTATGTACAAAAATCAAAAAACACATTCCAAAAAATCGGGAAAATCATAATTTATTTTTTACTCTTCAATGATACCTAATCATTAATCATTCATGCGACCAATTATCAACCAAATACCAAAGAAATTCATTTTTTTTAAATTTGAAAAATATCTAAGTAGGTATTTTGTTGAGAAATAATTTTTTTGAAAAATTTCAAAATACTTTTTGGAAAAAATCTAAAAATTTGAAATATTGATATTTCTTTGAAGGGATGAGGATGTGAGTAAACATGAATAAACGTACTTTTAAGGTCATTTAACAACTTTTTTCTTCAGAACCATAAGCGCGCCCAAGGGGGGGGGGGGGGGCTCAGAGGGCTCGAGCCCCCCCCCCCTAAGCTCGGACAGGAGATTTTTTTATTGAAAAAATGTAAAAAAAGTGAATTTTTTGTCTTGAAATATGATTTTTTTAAAAAAATTTGCCCTCGCTTCGCTCGGGCAGTATTTTAATCCTTCTACTTTAAAAATTGATGATTTTTCACTGATATTTCGATCAAAAATTACTGATTTCTCAATCAATTCCCAGTTTGTCAGAAACAAATCAATAATTTTGACTAAAAATTCAGCAACAAATAACTGAAATTCCGTAATTTTTTAATTTTACTTGGCTCAAATCCGTTTATGAATTATCAACCTAATGAAAATACTCTGACTGCGCCAGCACCACGGAAATAACAAGTTACTGAATTTTTTCATTGAAATTTCACCCCCCCCCCCATTTTCCCCCGAATTCTGAGCCCCTCCCTTAAATAATTTCTGGGTGCGCTTATGTTCAGAACCCATCAAAATTTGAAAAAGGTCGTAAATCACCACACCCTATCAAGATACAATACTCCGAATTAAAATTCTATAAAAATCTCACCTCGTAAAAAATGGACTTTGTGGACCTTAAAAAAATACTCCTCATTTATACGAATTATGGCGGAAAAATCATCGCAAAGAAACCCGCGAACCTAGCAAATTGCTGTATACTCTGGCCAATGACCATAACTCGTCGTTTATCGAGAGGCGTCCACTTCCTGCCCCGGTCCATGCTACCTGTATCCTAACCTCTATTTCTTCTGCACTAGTTTACATATCGGAGATATTATCTTGGACGAATGCCACGCATTTAGCTCGTACGTGTAATCTAGTTTCACTTCTAAAGAATACAATACCACGGTATCCTCCCACTCGTTCTTCAATTGGTCTCCATTTTGGTAAATTTCAAAGCTTCTCTTTCGTGGTATATTATACGCGCGTATGGCGACCAAAAAAAAAAAACACCTCGACTGTGAAATTAATTACACCAAAACCGTATACCCAATTCTAGGTGGAGTTTTTCTCTCTTTCTTCTCCAGTACACGGCGGCGAAAAGGTGACGCTTACGGTAGGCGCCGCTGTCTCCTCGTGTCATTATTCAAAATACGAAAATTTTCGTATAAAAGAGATACTCGTACCTAGATCTCGTATAATACGTACGATTTAATGAGATTTACACGACGCTGGTGAGTGCATCTGCATACTGCATAAGGAGAGTGGCGTGTGCGTTATTTAATGCGTTGGTTGGTCCGAGATTGTGTAGAATACGAGTATACTATGTAAAATAATAACAATACACGCTGAGGCCAAGGTATACCCATAAATGCAGCTCGAGCGTAAGATGAATCATTATACAGTCGATTTCATTGCACAAGTACTCTCGTGGGTGTAGTTGGCTGCCTTTTTTCTCTCTCTAAACCAAATCCACGTGTACCAGGGTATTGTTTAGTTACCGTTTATACGAGAGATGCATTTAATCGTCTCGAGACTCGTATAGAAAAGTAGCACGAGATACGATGTGTGAGATTTTAAGAAGCAAAAAAAGATGCAGTTTTCGAATCTGCTGTATGCTTGGCCAGGTTAAAGTTCGACTTGGCTGTGGTGTGTGGATGAAATATGCATGTGATGTGTTACGAGAAGAGAGAAAAGGTTTTGTTTGAGTCGAGTATCGGAAGAAGGTACGTGATTTTTGATGATGAGGGATGGTGTAGGTATGTTCAAAGTGGCCGATGTCATTTTGACGCAACGATGACCGATTTGAAATTGGATTCGTGACTGGAATCGTGGCACGAAATGGATTGATTGTTTTAGTAGCCCTGCACGATGAATATTCTACGAATTAATAAGTGTTATGATGATTTAGATGTACCATTTTCGAGTGTTTAGACTATAGATGTTTATATAAGCGAGTGGAACTGGATGTGGTAATATAGAGTTCGAGGAGATTTGGAGATTTTAATGGGATATCGATGTTTTTATATCGATTAGGTGATTTTAATGGCGATAAATGCTTGTACTCGTGTGTTTTTTGGGAGCAGATGTTGTAATTTAGGAACGATTGTGTCGTCGATGATCGTTTGTTAGATTATTGTGTTCGTTTTTTAAAGATTTTTGTGATAGGTGCCTAATTATTATGATGGACTGTTTTTTAATTTTCAAGATTTGAGAGTCAGAAAATTTTGGAATTTAGAAATTGCTGAATACATTCGATCAAATTGAATGTTAGGATTTGTACTCTCTCATTCTGAATCAGTGAAAAGTCACTGAACAACAGCCAGAATTGCAGCCCAGTAATGGACCAGTGAAAATTTTTTCACTGAAAGCAAATCAGTGAAAGAAAATTACTGGAAATCGGTGAAAATTCAGTGAAAAATCTGCGAAATTCTTCAAATAATCAGTAAAAAATCACTGAAAATCTATGAATTTTACAGATTTTTCCTGTGCCGCAATTCTGACTGTTTATCAGTGACTTTTCACTGATTCAGAATGAGAGAGTAAGGGTTCTTGAGAATTCATCAATATTAACCAGAATAAAACTATTGGAACCCCGCTCAGAAATATTCAGAATTTATATATTTTTGAAGTTTCAAAATTGCTGAGAATCGAAAAAATTTAGGATGTAAAAATCTTAAAATTAACTAGAATCAGATTAAATGTTGGAATCTGCAAGAATTCCTAGGGATTCGTGAGAATTTGTGAGTATACGTCAGGCTTCGTCAGTATTTATTTATCAGGGAGTCGTAAGCTCGTAAAAATACCTACGTCTGAATTCGTCTGGATTCGTTAACCGAAAGGGTTTTTTATACTTTGGTCCTTTTCCCCAGATTTTTTGTATTTTTAAAAAACGATCATCTTCAGACAATGGGAATAAAAACACAATCGAAAAATGGTGTAAACTTCTTTGAAATTGTAGAAAACATTGTAAGTAAAAAAAAAAGTATCGATGATTTAAAAATTGCGAAGTACACGAAAATTGTTCAATACCTACCTACGCCAGAAAAAGCGAACGAAATTTCGAAAGAGATTGAATTTTAAAAATAATTTGCTGAATTAGCAAACAATTTCTATAACAATTTTTCCAATTTTTAAAATAATTCGGAACAACTTTTGCAAACTTTTAATTATATCCTGACGACTGACTTCTATATCCTTTTTGCATCAAAATTCAAAGAATTTAAAATATTTTAAAAGTTGTTCAATTTTTTCTTTGCAATTTTCACCAGATTTTTCTCAACTGAGACGAGTTTTCTCGCAAAAGTTCTCATATTTGTAATCGAGAATCTTCATATTCATAAATTCCTACTTTCATAAATTAAGATTATTTACATCAAAGTTCAAAAATATTGACTGTTAGTTGCAAGAGCGTTGTTTATGGACATCAAACAATCAATCGAAATTTTTAATTTTTTTAATGAGAATATTTTTACCAAAATTTTGATACTTACAGATTATAAAATTTTTCAAGTGAGACTGTTTTTTTTTCATCAAAATCAAAAAATCGATTTTCTCAAAACCTGCTATCTCACTTTTTCTAGTTTCTGCATTTAAAATTTGATACCTATACTAATTTGTTGTAAAATTTTCGGAGATAAAAAATTCAGCATTTTAGAATTTCCATAAAAAAGTTTTCAGCAGTCATGGAAATCAAAATGTATAGTATTAAAAAAATTAAGTACTCGAAAAAAATTGGAATTTTCTTCTTTTCCCACGCAATTGTCACCCCATAGTGTGTATTCACCTCACGTCGCTGCGCAGCTCTGTTTTGAATTGAAGTGTATGGTACTCAAAAGTAGAGGGGACAAAACGGACAATGGCCTTTACCAAGTTGAAAATGTGTTGTTAAGTGTTTAATAAATTGCCAATTTTTGCTTAAAAATCGCACTATTTTTTGATTTACTTCTAGTTAAGTAAACCAAAGTTTTTTGATTTTCTGACATTACTATCGTAGTCACTTACATGCCTGTGCAGAGGGGGATGGTTTTCTTCTGGGTCCGATTTTTTGGAGGGGGGTTGGAAGCCGGTGGGGGTAAAAAATTCTGTCTTCATCCCCTCAAACAAAAATTTTGGATCAACGACGTTGTATCGACGTTCGATCTTTTTTTTGCTCTAACATTTTTCCCTATTTGGGCCCCGATTCTCTTTGCACGGCCCTGGTATCTTATATGGTTTTGCCCACTTTTTGAGAAAATCCGATTGGTACATGTGTCTGGCCTTGGATTTACTATAAAATTCCTCACAAGCGAACCTATACAACTTGTCCCTGCCAATTGAGCCGAAATTTGGCTCACCGCAAGGGGAAAAGCCAATTTTTGGTGGAATCTTCAAATTTACTCGAAAATGGTTTTCGCAAAGAATTCAGTGTAAGCGGAGGGGGGGGGGGAGGTCGATTTCAAAATGTTGGGGAAGTTTTGAGCTCGTTGCTGCAGAAAGGTATGATTTTGTGATTTTTTTTACAAGAGATATCTAATTTGTAGAAAAATGCATTTTTCAATCTGTCCTCTCGGATTCGTGGTCGGTCTGGTTCATCTAAACAATACGAATTACCTAGGATAAGGATGTCGAACTTACGATATGGCCAAATTTTCAGCTGCGGAAGTTGGTTAGAGCGCCTTCTCAGCGTGTCTAACGGTCAAGCACAGTCAAGCTGGTCAAGATAAGTCAAACTTTTGACCAAGAGGTCAAGCTAGTCATGCAAAGTCAAGCTGTTTGACTTAAAGATCAAGCTTTTTTTTTTCAAAAATTGAAAAATTTACCATTCACCCTTAATAAATAATTTAAATTAAAAAAGTGCTCATTGTGATTTTTTTAAAATCATATTTATGTGAATTTGTTCACACAAATTTAAAAGGAGCTCTTTGCGATTTTTTTAAAATTATATTTTGTTTGAAGTTTTTTGTAAAAATTTAAAATGGATTTCACTGTGATTTCTTTTTTGAATCAGGTATATTTTGTTTGAAGTTTTCCGTAAAAAATTTTTTGGGGGGGGGGTCCATGAAAAAGTTGAAAAATTCAAGCCAAGTCAGGCTTTTTGCTCAAAAAATTTTCTTAGACATCCTGCTTCTGGAGTACTTATTTCCAGTCTTTTTCTAGCGACTCCAGATCGACTAGAAAATGATATCTTCTACCATTCGATTCAGAGGATCGTTTTTAGAACATAAACTAATTTTCAGATTTTTACTTCGTGATTTCACTATTTTTATAAAAAATCAACGTATCAATACTTAGACCGTTTCAGTCATTTTCAAAAATTCGCTAAAAATCAAAAAATTATCTGCAGCAGCTCAAAATTTGATTCTAAGTTGTGGGTGACATACTCTTTAAGTGAGCCAATTTTAGGCTCATTTTGCGAAGACAGGTTGTAAAATTGAGAACGACTTCATGGAATTAGGACTAGGCACAAAAAAGGAAATGGAAATCAATTTCTCTCTTTTCATATGAGAGATCTTCATTTATGATGAGAATTCAAGAAAATCTTTTCTAAATTCGTCTTAGGTACATGAAAAAATTGATTATCTATTCAAATTGAAAAAAGGTTATTATAAATATAATAAAAAATTGAGAAAATAATGAAAAATTGAAAAATTATTTAATAATGGTGAAAAAAATAATGAAATTGTTCTGTTAAATGTGAACGACAGGCTTCCATTTCTGAAAATCCAACCATACCTTCGCTGCTCCCTTGACTTTGCTGGTTGACCTTACAAAAGGTATACTTAGCACCTCATTTTGTCCATATAATTCATATGCATATCAGTATTCATCTATTGACATAGAATATGAACACATTCCTCAATAATAACTCGTATAAATAAGTATACATTGTATACAATACCTAACGCCACACTTACACCCATATTTCCAACACATAAATCCACCTTCACCTATAATCAAGCAATCACTTAACCAATTTTTACGTCATCGTGTCTTTATACGAGGTACGTTGGGCGAAAAAGATGCTACGACGGTCACGGTTATCTAATTCGATTACCTACTGCATAGTTGCATACGAACTGGAGCCAAGTACCGAGTAAAGAGCCATTTGAAAATGCCATAAGTACGATGGGCATATGTGCGCTGAGACCATCGCGAGCGCGATTAGAAACTCATCATGTTCGGTTCGAACAATCAATCAAAATATTTCTACGAAGCGTTAATTTAAAAACTACAATTCATTATTCGAAGCGAAGACGGCGGCGCAGGGCGCTGAACACGATCGTCCGCGGCCGCGTTCCGGTTGTCTCAACATGAGTGTAGGTGTTAACCGACGCCAAGGCTTGAACTTGGCGCGTCTCTTTCTCCGATTTCTATGTCCATGTGGCTTTATACGTATGTGCAGCGATCACAAAGAAACGTAAACATGTTTATGCACGTTGTTATTATAATCTAGCTCGGCGATATGAACGAGATACCTTTATAATAAGACTTACGAGCTTATGCAATAATAACTTCGGATGGGAAAGTGTAACGAGACGAGGAATCAGCAATCGTTGTAGAGGGTCGTCGCAGCATCTCCGATGTACTAGTGCACGTACTCGTAAATATATTGCAGAGGATTGGAGACAGATACCGAAAATCCGTGGGATTCCTTGGCCAGATCAATTAAATGGTTCACTATGTGAAAAAGAAACGAGAGCAATAACTCGTTGTAGTCCGAGAGCTGAACCTACTGAAATTTATTTGGAATAACTGAGAGCTGGGACCGGTCCCAAAAGTTGACGTATGTATTCCTATAATTTGAAAACCAAGTCTCCTGATCCACAGGCGACACTTAAGCGCAGAGAAAGCTCGAAAGTTCACAATTTTCATGAACTTTTACTCGAAAAAGCTAATGGTTCAAATGGGTGCCAAATTATAGCTCATTTTTCACGTTGAATCCAAATATACAGGTCTACCGACTCTTTAAGTGCTGCCTAAGGCTCGGCAGACTGGGTTCAGGGGTGAGAAAATATGAAAAATTCTCAATTTTCGAGTTAAATTCGCATTAAAAGACATTTATTGGATTGAAAAAAAAAATATAAGGGGAAGTTATTTTCCACGATTTGGAAGAGGAGTGAACGATAATGTTCGAAGAATGAACGATACTGATCCTATGCTCAAATTTTCACTCATACGTGCGATAATATTCCTGATATTGACAATCTAATTCCAAATTTATTTGATGCGCAAATTTTTTCAATTTGTTCAATTCTAATTTTGTTTCAAATCTGTATCGATCTGTACCCAATTTTAGACATTTTCGATCATTAAAATTTTTTAAATTAAAATTTTCTCAAAATTTTTTGAAATTATTTTTTTTTAAATTTCATATTTTTATTACTTTTTAAAATTTCTTTTCATTATTTTATTGAGTTGAAAATTTTTTTAAAAAACAAGAAATTGAGAATTTTTTTAAAAATTCAAAGCTAGAAAAAATTGAAATTATTGGAAAAAATTTCCAAGTGTGATAACATTTTTATAAATAGGTAATGAAGACCCCAATTCCAAAGCGGTGTAAGTCCAAAAACCTTTTTTTTGGCAAATTGAAAAAACGTTTCAGGCTGCCAGCGAATGATAGTTAATGTTGTGGAGGAATGGATTAGTGATAGTATTGCTGAGGCAGCGCTTCTCTAAAATGCTGCGTAGTGACGCTATTTGTGTTCAAAGTTGTGGACTTACGCCGCTTTGGAGTAAAATCCGGTTAAATCAAGATTTAAAAAATTGTACAATCTGATGAAACGCAATGGACTTACGCCGGTTTGGAATTGGGAAGAAAAGAAAAAAGTTTTAAATGTCCTGGATTGGGGATAATGGAGGTGTTTTGGTCGAGATTTCGGCAGGCTGTTGTGGTACCCTTGTAGGGAACCACTTTGACCACCAGAATTCGCTGCTAACTCATTTTTGCATTTTTTGGACTTACCACTTTGGAAATGGGATCTTCGCCCATGAATTTGAAAAAGGTGAAGAAATCCAAGTTGAAAAATTTTTAATGCTAAAATTTTTTCCTACCAAATTTTGTTTTAAATAAAATTTTCTCAAAATTTTTGCAGCTTTGATTTTTAAGAAATTTTTCAACTTCGTATTTTTCAGAATTTCTTTCAACTAAATAATTGGACAAAATTTTGAAAAATAAAATGTAAAATCGAAAAAAATTGAAAAAATCAAAATTGGAAGAATATAAATTTGGACTCAGATTGTCGAAATACTATTTGCGGCAAAAACAGTTAAGACCGGTTAGAAGAATGGGAAGTTTAAAAGTCGAAAGAATAGTGCTGGAAAAAATGTTTCATGTCCAGAAATCGAAATTTCTTGCGAAAAAATAAAGATTTATTGGAATAAATATACATTTTGGTATTCCTGCTTGCTCACTAGTCTACAAAGTCACAACCTGGGTATTTTATTTTTCGACAAATAAATTCCTTTCAAATGAAATAAAATAACACACGTCAAAAATACTCGTACCTCCGACCGAGCTAAAAACGACATAAAATTAAACCATCAGCGTCATTTGCCACCTGCATGGTCCAAGACTCGAAAACCCTACTGATGCCTACTTTATAATTCGGATATCTCAATTAAACAGTAAATAAAATTTGCCTATGTAAAGATTTATTAGCACGAAGAAAAAAAACAATGTAAACCGGTTATTTGGAGTTGGAAAATTTGCATATTTCTTTTGTATCCCGGCTACTTCATTATTGTATTCGCAATATGTGTTCAAAAGTTGGATCAGGAGACGATAATGAATAACTATCGTCATGCCGCAGCACCGATCTCATATAATTATAAATTTTTTACCCTCGATGCGCTGTGGTCCATCGACAGATCGGATGTTCGTATATAATTTTTATTACTCGTTTCATTACATAGTGATTACCATTTGTGAATAATACATATATCTTGTACTGTTACACACGTTCAGTGATGTACGCCTGCGCTTGCATCGAGCAGACTCCGCGCGATCTGAAGTACTCGGTTGACCACACCTTTAACTTTAAAGAATACAGAAAGTGGTTTTTAATGGTTTGAGGTTAATTCTTGTTGCTCGAATTAGAAGACGGAGAGGATTTGCTTTGGTATGATGTGTGAGGAAAAGTTGTGAGCTGGAGTTACAAGAATGACGATGACGTGTTTTTTTTTGAAATTTCGTGAAAAATTGAGGTTCGAAGGTTTGTAGGTATTGCAAATGGTGCAGTATTCAAAATTCGAATTGAATATGCATGAGTTGGGTTTTAAATGTCAAGGTTGGTTATGATTGAATTTATACATATACAACCTACAATAAGATATGAGAAAATATAGGTGCAGCGATCGAAATTATTCGAGATGAAATTTCGATTTGATGTGGAAGTCTTACGTTCATTTTTTTCGAAGAAAAATCGTAATTTTCGAAGATTTTGTATGTTTGAAAGATATTATTTTCGGAGAATGCGGTGATAAAATCATTGCTCACAAGGTCTAAACTTTTTAAAATTATTGACAAAATTCAAGGTTGATTTCAAAAACTTTCAAAAATCAATTAAGCAAAAACGACCATTTTCGAAAAATGTAAAAATTTAGGAACAAGTGCCAATCTGTGACATATCGGTTTTGGTCCCCTCATAACGTTTCAGTCATTTTCCAGTTGAATTTCGAAACCATTACATGCGTTTATCAAAAATTACGACCGTAACTAATCAATCACTGGGTTTGAAAAGTCCAAAAAACCGAAAAAAAAGTTCAAATGTTATTATATGAGTCCAAGAATATAAAAAAGGTACAAATGCAGATTAAAATTTAAAACCATAAAATAGCAAGAATTTCACTTCAGTGACAAGAAAACCAGAAAACAGCAAGAATTTTAATAGGTACCTAATTTTATTTCAAAAAGCAAAAATTTTCAACATTTTCCTTACCCAGAAAATGGCCAGAATTTTCATTTTTCAGATCCATTATAGACTCTGTGGGCATGAATTTTGTTCATAAATATATATGCCGGTGTAGGCACTTATCCTAAAAAGATTTTCTGTTTTTTTTTTTTTTTGAAATTTTATTATACTGGACGTGTATAATTTCCAGGATTTTTACGTCCAGTGTTGGAGAGAGGAGATTTGGAGGAGGTTTAGATTTGGTGTTGGAGTTTGAGTTTTTTTAAACTAATTAGTAGGATTTTTTCGTGTTTGTATGTTTGAGTCTGGAATAGTTGTATAATGTTTTTAGAAATATTAAAATTTTGTCCTTCTTGTTTTAGGTTTGGTCAGGGGAAAAAGGAATATTGAAAAAATGAATGTTTTGAAGGCAAAAAATCTTGAAATATTTATGTTTTTGGACTACGGTAAATAATATTTTTGCGTCACATTTTAGACATAATGACATTTTTTCTGACTTTTAAAATCTTGGAAAAATGACTAATCATGAGAAAATATTTAACAATATGTCGATAACATGAAACATGTTTCTTTTTCCGACACGATGGAAATTTTTTTCAAATTTTCATCTTCTCGTATACTTTTAACAGCAAAAAATTTGGAGGAAGAAAATGAAATAATTGTAGAATCTCGTTTCCTAATAAATGTGCAGAGGAGTACCTATGTAATGGGTGGTTGGCATAAGCGCACACGGGGAGAGGGGTCTCAGGAGGCTCGAGCCCACTTCCCCCTAAGCTCGGCAAAGATATATTTCTATTATAAAAATGTCAAAAAAAGTATGATTTTTCAGAAAAAAATTTGCAGAAATTCTGTTTTTTTATCACTGAAATAATTTTCATTGAAAATTAGTGATTTTTCACTGATTTTTCGGTCAAAAATTACTAATTTCTCAGTCAATGCCCCACTTATCAGAAAAAATCAGTAATTTTGACTAAAAAAATCATAAAATCTCGTCATTTTTCAATTTTTTTTTCGCTCAAATCTGTAGGTATGTATTATCTGTCTATTGAAAATGCCCTAACTACTCCAGCCCTACTGAAATAACAGGTTACTTCATTTTTCGATTGAATTTTGACACCCCCATTTTTTTCAGAAATCTGAGCCCTTCCCTTACACAATTTCTGGGTGCGCTAATGGTGGTTGGGAAGTTTCAACATCCTCCTGATGACTGAAATATTGAATAAAATGATGAAATTTTAGGTTTAGAAACTTGTTTTTTACAAAAAATTTTCTTCTTATCACCAAATTATAGGTAATATTTTTCGAAATTTTATAGTATCAATTTTTTCTTCTTGGCTCTGATCCCGCCGAAATTGTAAAAAGCGAGAAAGAGAGTAACTACAGTACAGATGAAATTTAAGCATTAATAAATTTTGCTATCGAATTATATAAAAGGTATGAAACTACATACTATACATTTTTAAATTTATTTTTGGATTCCAATAAATATTCCGAAAAGTAAAAACAAGAGGTGTAAAGTACAAAAATCTTTGAAATTGTATCGAATGTTGTAATATTACAATTTTTTTTTTAAATTTCATAATATTCATGAAACGTGTTCGTAAAAATGATTGAAAATCCAAAAAATCATAAAAAACCGGATTTGAGACTTATAGATAAATAGACAACTTAGATGAGTTGGATTTGGTTTTATTTGATTTAGATGAGTTTTGATTCATTCGTTTTAATAGGGATCTGGGAGTTTTGCAATCCGAGGTCTGGGACACGAAAAAAAAAAAAAGGTTGAACCGAAGGAGTTGGTAAATTTGGAATTTTCTCTTCAAAGATACTCTACTATCATTTGTAAATCAGTGAAAATTATCGGAAATCACTGGAAAACAGTCATAAAGTAAAAAAAATTTACAGAAAGGAAACAGTAAAAAAAATTGCTAGTCAGTAAAATCTCTGAAATTCGCTGAAAAATCTGTGAAATTCTTTGTATAATTAGTGAAACTTATTGAAAAATCATCAGAAATTCGCTGAAAATCAAAGAACTTTTCTGATTTTTCCTATAGTACAATTCTGACTATTTCCCAGTAACTTTTCACTCTCTCTCATTTTGGATCAGTGAAAAGTCATTGAGAAATAGTCAAAATTACAGCACAGGGAATTTTTGATGGGTCCACTTCTGAAAATTTTTCTTATGGTTCATACAGGTTCATACTAAAATAAACACATTTCAACTCGTGTTCAAAAGGTGAAGTACATATTCCTGAGCTAACCGCTGGGACTTTAAAAATACTGAATATTTTTTCTAAATAATAGAAATTCTGAAAAAAAAACTTTTTCGTTTTTTGAAAAAAAACGTATTTAATGATTTTTGAAAAGAAAAAATATGTTGAAATGTTTTTTTAAGGAAGAGAAAGTATGAATTATTTGAAACATTTATTTTTATAGCTTTCTTCTCCTCAAAAAAAATTCGAAGTCGAGGACAATATGACTGAAGGAAACCGGTGTGTGGGATGGAAAGAGGGGTTATTTGGTGAGAAAAATTATGGCTTGAAATTTTATTATAAAAATTATGGATGTTTTCTTGTTTTCCCCCCTTGTGAAAAACCTCCTTAATCTCCACTATCTCACTGTTGAAAACACATCGAATTTCGATACCCTTTTTAATTTTTAAAATCAATAATAAATATCTGAAGCTAAAATGAACTTGTTTGGTAAATTTTTTCTAGGACTAATCCTCCTCTCTCGTGCTATATTTTTAAAAAAAACGAAAGACGTGAAAATTGAACAGGTCTGCATCAGGATCGATTTGACTAGATCAATTCAAATCATCATACCTTTCAAATAATATTATCCACCACTCGAAAATTTGAATAAATCCAAACTCCATCCTTGACTGGCAACCCTCATCATTAAAACTCGAAAGTTCAAACCACTAACATCATGTGCAGCTATTTCACGGAACAATATATTCACCCTACCTACTCTCGCCATTAAATTAAGCACGTACCTTTGGTCATTTTCTTCATTATAATCGTCGTCCGTAATATTCCTAGATAATCGAATGGTCAAAAGGGTAAAGCATCGTTTCTTTACCCTTTTCAAAAATCTCCCCGAAGCTAATTCCGTTTAGAACGTATAAAAATGAACTTAAATCGTCGTATTATTAGGGAGGCGAGGGCAATTTAAAACACAATGGCCAGGCGTTTTCGGTGGCTGGTGTGTGCACAATGGGTCAAATGGGACTGCGAAAAAGGCGACGTGCAAATACTAAAAATGAATTAGCTTTTTGCTCGGGCCATCAATTAGACACTTTGAGACTTGGCTGCCGACGATGCAATGGTCTGCAGATTAAAGTAACTTTTTTGCTGTTAAAAAGGGCGAATACTCGAATAAGCGTCAGGTAATTCGAGTCGATTTTTTTTCGGGTATGAAATTGTCTTCCAGCATATCGCGATTTTATTTACAATTTAATGCTCGATTTTTTCCCACAGAAAGCTTGAGAAACGACCAAATACATATTTTTGATTAAGACGCAGACGACGATACGACACGGCGACGAATGCGAAAATAATAAACACCTTTTTTCTCATTTCTGGTTCAGGCATAAAATCCCTTCTGTTGCTCCCTCTGTTTGTCTTCCAATTACCAGAGCTTATTTATTCTTTTTTTTTTGTTACTCGAATACAATCGCAGCGCAGGAAATTAGCTTTTTTTCTCTCGCTTCGACCGAGTGTGAAAAGGATGTGGAAAAAAAAGCGCTATAAGCTAGGTTTCGTCGCCGTAGTAGCTCGAATCGACATCCACGGTACGTGGGCTGCGCGGTGGTTGGCGGACGATGTGTAAAATATAAGCGTGAAAAATTCCACGGCTATGCGAATTTAAAACCTCGTAAAAATGATGAAGTATCTCGTGCTCTTTAGCTTAGCCGTCTTTTACAACCACGCGCGGGTTCGCCGCTCGTCCTCGCGGTGGCAACACTTTTTGCCCTTCTCGAAGCCGCGCGGTGGTGCTTTTTTGCCAACGTTGTTGGCGTCTCGGTCTCGGTATTCGCGCGAGTACATCTTATCTGGCCTTAGGAAAGGCTCAGGTAATCTCGTGGCAATTTCATTTTTCTCTTAGTCCAATAAAAAGCTGCCGAGTTATATTTCATTTTTATAGCACCCCGGTTAATATTTAAGGTTATCGTACGTGGCGCCGTGTATCCGCCCTTAAACACGCTATTATCAAAAGTACTAGGCTGTGTTTAGAGCCACAGTCCCCCTTATAATCGAGGTATATGTGCCAGTGTATCGGGCTGTAGCGAATGGCATGTGTATGTGGTTCGAGTTAAATAAGGGCTAGGGTAACGTAACTTTTAAGCCGAATTATTCGCAAAAAAACGTATGTTGCGATGTATGTGTGTGGAAGAACAATGAGGGGAGGTTGGATTTAGGTAATGGAATTTTTGAAAAAATAATGAGCTCGAGAGTTTTGTTAGAAGTGTAAGAATTTGTCTGTTTGGGTTTAGTGTCTTTTGAGTATAGTTTTTGGATGCAAAATAAAAAGTTATGATCTTTTTTGAGCGATTTTTTAGTTTGCGCCAAAATATTATAATTTGGTGGTGTTTTCATATTTGATGTTTTTATTTCGACGTTCATTGTTCGAGATCAGAGTTCAGAATATTTTGGTAAATGATTTTCAACTGTTTTTGGATTGGGTTTGATTCAGGAAGAGGAGATTGAAGTTTAATTTATTGAGTCAGACATAAATTTTGAATGAAACGAGGAAAAATTATTAAAATAAGCATTGGGAAGTAATTAAAAAATCATTAAAATTAGGTATTCTGAACATTTCAGGACAAAATCTGTACTTACCTATATTAAAAATCGTCCTAAATGTTGCAAAAATTGATGAATATTTTGAAAATTATCTCAAATTTGGTGAAAATTTTAAAAATTGCATAAAAAATCATTGGGATTGTTGTAAAAATGGTTGAAATATTGTGAAAATTGACCAAAATTCGAATAAAATTATGCAAAACTTTGCCCCGTTAAAATTACTTTCAAACAGTTGTGAGAAAAATGGTCAAACCATTTAATTTTTGTGCAAAACAGTCAAGAATTGTTGGAAATTTCATATAAAAATTATTAAAAAGTATGTGAAATCATTGAAAATGTCATTGAAATGACTTAAAATTGTGAAAGTCGTTAATAATTTCATTAAATTGGTTTCAAACCTGGGAAATGTTCGGAAAATTTCGCAGTAATTTATTGTATTTCGAAATTTTTCAAGAATTTTTAAGAAAAAAAAATGTTCATCATATTATGCCCAATTTTCGTGATGTTTAATGAGTTATACTAAAATTTTCAGCTGTTTCACTCCTTTATAATATTTTTCCAATGTTTTTTTACGTCTTTTCGGGTAGTTTTATCAACTTTTTGAACAATTTTAAAACATCATCATTGATTTTCATGTAATTTCAAGCAATTTGAATGAATGAATGAACATATTTTCATCTATAGATCTATTTTTAGTGAATTTTGAGACAATGTGTAACTATTCCAATCGTTCTTGCAATATTTTAATATTTTAAATGGTATTTTCAGTAACTTTTCCCTCTTTTACAGACATTTTAAATAAGTTTTAGGGCATTTAATTTTATTTTTTTTGGGGGGAGGGGGATAATCATAGGCATTTTACAACATTTTTAATAATTTTTATGAAATTATGAACGAATTTACTCAATCTTTATCACACTTTCGATTTTTGATAATTTTCGTTATTTCTCAATCATTTTTATTGCACTTTTGATGATTTTAAAGAAATTTTAAACAATTTAAGAACTGTTCTCAATCATTTAATAATACTGTTCATAATTTTTTATAAATTTTGAACGATTGTCACTAAATTTGGAACATCTTTTTATTTCAGTGTTTCTTTTCAATATTTCAAAAAGTAGAAAATATTGCGAGTATTTTTAAATAACATTTTTTGGTAGTTCTAATTTTTTTTATTTTATTTTTACAATAGATTTTGTATTTTCGTGATTTTTACCCAATTTTATTAGTTTTTAGTAACTTTGTACAATTTTTCACTACATTATATTTGCAAATTCACAAAAATCTTGTAAATATTTTTGAAATGAATATAATTCAGTGAAAGTCATTTTGAAAATCCAATTTGCTAATTGCGCGTAAACATTAGGTAAGTTAAAGGGCACGGGTTGAAGATTTCGCCTCCCTTTTAATACTAAAAGATTGATTAAAACAATGAAGAAATTTTTTCTTTTGAATGCCTTCTTCTTCAAAAAATTTCGTCCTCGCTTCGCTTGGGCTCAGTGAATTTACACAATTTTTTTCAAAATGATAGTATGAACCTTCCTCCTTTTCAGCCCAGACAATTGATATTTTCTTGTGAAAAAAATTTTGCTTCTCATTTATAAAAAGACTCAATAACGATCTTGATTGGAATATTTCAAAAATTTTGATTTTTTGGAAGGAAATCTGGAGATGAGTCCATAGATATAGTTTTTTTTTTTTGGAAGTCAAAACATAACACAAAAAAATCACAAATCTTAATAAAAGAATTTCAAATTCTGGGTACTCTTTTTTCAAAAATTTTCGCCATCGCTTCGCTCGGGCTCAGTGATTTTATACAATTCTTCTTCAAAATTATGCTATAAACTCTTTTCTTCCATCTCAGACAATATTGAATATTTTGAAACAGAAAAAAAATTCTCGTTATAATTTCTTAGAAGACTTGAAGGCGATCTCAAATGTATGATGGGGGAGGGGGATAGCCCCTGGCACATGACGCATAGGATTTTTGTTGGGAGGGAGGGGGTGACCCTCAAAAAAGTCATTCTAAAAGGTCAAGCTAAGTCAAGCTTTTTGCGCAACAAATTTTGTTAAACTCTCTGCAAATGTTTGTTTTGACTTGAAAATTAAAGAAACTGAAATTTCAGCTTCGTTTGTGTTTTAGAGTGGTTGAAGAAGAAGAAGGTGGGAGGGGTAGAGAGAAGCTGATTGACCCTCATTCAATCTCAGAACTATCCATCACGATTTTAATTATTGATGAATTGCTTCGATGGTGCTTTATTTATTTTTTTGATATTTGTGAAAAATCTCTTCTTTCCTCTCTCTAATGCAAACTTTGGTTCTTCGCTGTTAAAAATTCGAAATACAAGATTGGATGGAAAGGTGCAGAATTCAATTTTAAAAAAAGGTCAATTCAAAAGTTATGAAGTAAGTGTTGTACAGCTTGCTGCTTTCGCAGAGCAAACGCTGAAGAGTGAAATAAAAAAGCCCAAATTTCAATCTCAAAGTGTCGATTTTGTAGTTATTTAAAAGGCCTATTTTTTGGATTCAAAGATTTTCTAATGGGTAGATACCTAAATGAAATAGATTTACTCTTGATTACCTACTTCAATACCATACATTTTTTGCATTTTTTTTTTAAATATGAGCTTATGAGGAAAAAATTATTTTAGTTGTATTTTCTGAGTCTCTGCAGTACGCAACACTTCAAATTTCTTTTGATTTTTTTCTCCCCAATTTGAGCATGTATTTGGGCTGTGAATATTTGTAATAGGTATTTATTATTTTAGTGAAGAAATTTTATGAGGGAAGGTCTTTGTTGAGGAAAATTTCTATCTGACTTTATTGAAATGTCGGAATGTGAATTTTAAAAATTAAGGTATTTTTTATGACTGAAATTACACTTTTCCTGATCATTTTTTCTCCACATTTTTAAAATTGAATTTAAAATGTTGGTACAAGACTTAGTGGTCTTCATTTCATTCATTTTAATTTTCTATCAAAACTTGGCATTTCAACATGATCAAATAATTATTTATTTGAAAAAAAAAGTTTTGGTATTCTAAATCTAATGAATGAATCATGCTCGATAAATAGACGATTTTGAAGATTTTTCTTCCAAAGGAATTGGCCTTTTTTTTCTAGATTCCGCCTGTATTTTTCTGTACCTCGAGGGATCTGTGTTTTGAAAACATCAGATTACCCTCTGCCCCTATTTTCGTTTCTGCCTGTTTCGCACTCAACCATCGAAATACCTGTCGAATCGCCGTATCTTTTACGTTCCAACGAAGCATAGAAACAATGCCTTCGTATACCGCGTACCATACGTAGCGAGAAGTTGCCTAAAAAACGTACTTCGACAACTTTGATAGATACAATGTCTAAAGTTTACGTAAACGCGTCGGCGGCCCGCTCGTATCTTCCGCTTTGTGTATACGTTCACGTATGTATACGGAACATGGTATAGGTCTTGGGTATAGAGCATAATATACATGTACAATATACATAGAATATATACAGTATAATCATATGCTCCTATAGCAACGCCTACAACACCTCAGTATCTGGTATAGTCGAGTATACGCATCTTGTTCATTTTCCGACAACGACGACGATGACGACGTGAAAACATCTTCCATCCTCCTCACTCCCGTTCCGATCCTTTTTCATCCGCATTCGAAATGCGTACGTTACGTTAAAAATACACGCCGCCGTAACTTTTCTTCATTTAGACCCATGTGCGAAAAACAACGAAAACGCGAGTTCGTTTGAAATCAAATTTTTCACCATTCTTGTTTTCAACGCGTGGCACACGTATCCTCGCCTATATTCATCTATGTCTGTATAAATTATTCATATAATACGAACGAGGTTAGAAAAATCTTGCGTTTGTTTTTGCCCCGTTTTCCACGCCGATGCCGCTTGCTCGGTTACTTTTTCTCATATAGTAATGTATTATCATACTTGGTACCTGCAACTTGCCGGAGTAAAAGCGAAAAGGTTTCCTAATCTTGCCCTTATCGAGTTGTTTTTCTATTATCTTTTCTACTTCCCTGGTTTTCTCGTTTTCGTATTGTATTGTTTGTACTTTCAAAGAATCGTATACGATAATTTCAATTCGAATATGGCGAGAGTGATTTTTTTCAACTTGTATTTGGCCAAGATGCTTGTTTTCTCTCATTTTTTAACCCCCTCTCCTCCGCCAGTCTTTAGATACCTTGTTTTCTTGTAAATACATAACGAAAATCTCGACCATACAGCTCGCTGTAGTCGAATAAGCTGTACGCGAGTATCCAACGTAATACTACTCAAAATAAGCTACCCTTCTTCAAAAAACGCTTCGATAATGGATCATTGACGTAGCTGCAAAGGTTCAGCATCCGGATCGTGTTTTTTTCCCTCTCTAATTTAGTTAGGTATCCGATTATTTAGCCTTTTTCTGTCAAGTGTATGCCGTTAATTAGATTACGATATTTTTGCTCATTCGTCTTCTTCTGGCGTTCTCCTTCACGTGGCTATGGCTTTTTCCCTTTTTTGTAAATTTTAATTACTTTTCTGCTTCGTAATTTATTTTTATTCGCGTAATCGAAACTTAGATTGGAAATAAATTAAGGGAAAAATTTCTTTAGAGAGGAAACTCGAATATGGAAATTCTTTCGCGAAATAATGGAAAATTTTTTATCGCGAAATGAAGCGAGGCATTTGGCGATGGGAACATAAATTTTATGAGGTGGGATGTAGAATTTTTTATATGAGATGCGTCGGGAAATTTATTAAAATTGGAAGAATGAACGAGAATTTTTTAGGCGAATTTTTTTCGGAATGATGAGATCGGTGTTCAAAAGTGCGTGAATGGTGTTGGACGTAATTTTTGTTAGAAATTGTAAACTTTTTAAAAATTATTTAATAAACTGTTGGAAAATATTTTAATCAAGTTAAGAAAGAAAATGTTTCGAAAATTTTTAATATGGAAAAAATTACGATAGATAAGTATGTTTAAAACATGCACGTGGGTACTAGGTAGTTTGAAGGATAAAAAAGTAAGGTTGAAAAAATTGATAAAGATTTAAAGAGTTGGTGTTACGAAATGTTGGCAGTTAAAATAGGGCTAGTGCTGATGTTTTAATTGTCTTCATTCGAAGTTTTTTTTTCAAATTGTTTTCTATAGAGGTAATTTTTTATTTCCTCAGTTCTTACGTAAAATAAAAATTTCTTCAAAGTAGTTGAACATTTTCACAAATTTTAAATTCAGCTGTGTCATATTTAACAAAAAAAAAATCTATACGTGTGGAAATCTTACAAATTGATTTTTTTCTTTAATCTAATTTTATTTAAAGTACATCTTCATGTATCAACATGTATTACTCCAAGGAAATTCTGGAATTAAATATTTTGATCAGTTTGAATGTAAAAATTCGTGGAATTATTAGAAATCAACTTGAATCAGTCTGATAGAACTTGAAGATATTTAAAATCTAGAAATTTTTGATTCCATCCGAATAAGATGGAATGGTTGGATTTGTTTCAAGGTTCGTGAGATTTGTGAGATTCTGATCTGAGATCTAATTGCTCGAATTAGCAATTTGTCTCCTAGACCCCCCAGAAAATTGTGTTCAGTCATAGTCAATTTCAACGTCTTCAGATTGCGAAAGTCACAAAATTTTTCAAAATCATCAAAAGTCTCAAATTTTTCACATTTCTCTAAAAAAACGTTTCTTTTTACTGTTTTTGAACATTTTTTTAATGGATTTTGTGTTCGTAAGAGAACATGAACATGAAACACAAGGAAGAACCAGAGTCAAAATATTATTGTGAAAGCAAAAGTTGAAAAATTCTGAATTATTTTTAAATAAGTTGAACTTTTATGACGCATGTGACATTGTTCACAATTTTTTTACTCAAAACGTAAAATTTTCCCAAATTTTTAGCATAAATAGTCATCAGCTCATCAGTCATCACATTTGTAAATTTTCTCAGTTGGCAGTTGAAAAGAGCAATTGCTTTCCTTATTAGGTTGAAAATGTCTTGTCAAACATTTCAAAACTGGGTATACTTTTCAAAAAATTGTCGTCCAAGCAAATGGATCCCTGTTTGGAAAATTACGCCATTTTTCAATGTTTTCAAAATTTTAACTCATTTTCTCGATGGGGAAGGGGAGGCTAACATAGAATTTGTCAATTCAAAATCAAACTGCTGCCATGTTATAAAAAGTCACGAAATTTCAATTTTTCAAAGGTATACTATTTTAATTTTTGTATTTCCTCGTCAAATTCATGGACGGAGAAGTAAAATTCCAGGCGTAAATCAGTGATAGTGAATCGTGAAAGATAATACCTCCATGTAGTGAATCGAATCGCGACTCGAATTGACATTGAAATTAATTTCCAAGTATTCGTAAAGAAGAATGATTTGAAAGAAATTCGAAAAAAAATTTCAATGATTCGTAATTTAAAAATTTGATTGATTTGTACTCCTTTTTTGTAATTTTTTCGGTGTATTAGGAGATTTTTCGAAATTCAAACCCCATACCACGCCCCCTGGCTCAAATCAACTTTAGGGGCTGAAATTTTGGCTGTGAAAGTTTCTTGTGATGCTATACAAACTGTGAAAAAAATTTTTTGTGTCGTGTTCAACCTCGGATAGGTCCCTTGTTAGTAAGAAACAAAGCAGGTAATTGCAAAAAAAATTAATGATTTTACTGCAAAAAACGAAAATTGTCAGTATTTTCCTCTTTCCTTGAATATTTCAACCGAAGGATAAAAAAAATTTTTGGGCAAATTTCAAGCCAGAAAAATAATATGAAAATGGATTTTAAAAAATCCAAAAAATAACAAGAATTTTCATTTTTTATTCCAGTAGACGCCATGTTTAAATCATTTTCCCTTTTTGGCCCTTTTATTGATTTTTTTTTTTAGAAATGTTGCATTCTATGAATATGTACTTCAAATTAGAAAAAGAAGGGAATTTGAGTACCTCATAAACTGAGTTTTACGTCATGAAACAACTAAACCAGTCTCTAAAAAAATCAAAAAATTGACATAATTGTTCATATTTTGACATATTTTTCAGGGAAAGTGATTCGTCATTCAAAATTCGAATAAAAGGGTTTGGCCGGATAAGGAGTGAATTTGGCCCCAGGCGCGTTTGGGCTCCCAAACACCTAAAGTGGTGTATATTGACTAGAAAATTTTTTCACAAAATTTTGGACCCCCGCCCCTCCTTTATCGGAGTAATGACCATTTTATTGCATTATTTTCAAGAATTTTTAATTTCAACAAAAGTGAAGGAAATTTTTTGTTCTTTAGCACAAAGTTATATCTCATAAAGGCGTATTTATGATGATTTTTTCAACAATTTTGGTGCACTCCTCTACGTTTTTTCGGGTTTTTGAAGTTTTCAATCGTAAAAAACACCACACAGGCAAAGAACAACCACCCTGGAAAAATTACTAAAGTATAATACGTTTTTTTATGCAGAATTTCACTGTGTATTTGGTTTTGGCCATTTCTTCGAACTAAGGGCCGAAAATTGGCGAAAAACTGTACAAAAATGTTGTCATTTAAGCAGATTTTTCAAATTTTGAGCGTTTTATGCAGAAAAAAATGACTAAATGAAAAAACCAATCCCATATTCGTGTTCAGCACACTGAGAAAAAAAAGTGTGACGATATTGACCACAAATTGTGGAAAAACTTATCCAGTCCGAGTTTATGATGCTTTTCACCACAACTGTGGTACTTTTTTCCCTTAACTGTGGTACTTTTTAAAGTTTTAATCACAACTGTGGCACTTTTTACCACAGCTGTGGTAAAAAAAATACCACAACTGTGGTAAAAAGCATCATAAACTCGGACTGGATAAGTTTTTCCACAATTTGTAGTCAGTTTTACCACACATTTTTCTCAGTGCAGGTCAAAATACCCCGAAAAACACCCTTTTCCTTTTGGCGATAATTTTGCTTAAAGTTTCGAAATTCACTTTTTTCACCATGAAAAATCAGTGAAAATAGTGAATTTTGAAACTTTAAGCAAAACTATCACGAAAAGTGCGAAAATCGGGGTATTTTTACCTGCTGAATACGAATATGGGATTGGCTTTTTCATTTAGTCATTTCTTTTTGCATAAAACGCTTAAAATTTGACAAAAGAAATGGCCAATACCAAATACACAGCAAAATTCTACATTAAAAAACGTATATTTTAGTAATTTTTTCAGGGTGGTCGCTCTTCGCCTGTGTGGTGTTTTTTACGATTGAAAACTTCAGAAAGCCGAAAAAACGTAGAGGAGTGCACCAAAATTGTTGAAAAAAATCATCATAAATACACCTTTATGAGATGTAACTTTGTGCCAAAGAACAAAAAATTTCCTTCACTCGAAAAAAAAGTGAAGGAGTTCACTAAAATTGTTGAAAAAATTATCATAATAAATACACCGTAACTTTGTGCCAAAGAACAAAAAATTTCCTTCACTTCCGTTGAAATTGAAAATTCTTGAAAATAATGCCATAAAATGGCCATAACTTCGATAAAGAGGGGGGGGGGGTAAGGGTCCTAAATTTTGTGAAATTTTTTTCTAATCAATACATATACACCACTTTGAGGTGCTTAGGAGCCCAAACGCGCCAGGGGCCAAATTCACCTCTTATCCCGTCATACCCTTTCAAATAATTCTTCCCAACGCTGCTTTAAACATTATTAATAGGTACGTACTTTCCGAATTTTCTCCATCGCAGATATCGTTCATCGTTCCATACCATACCTTTCGATCAATTAAACAATTGAACTCGAGTACTGATCTCCTGGGTCCTGGAACAATCGAAACGTCTAACGAAGGTGTATTTTTTCGTATTCTGGAATCTTCCCTTCCGTCCCTCTCCTATTATCACAGATTCGGTAATTAACGACTTTCCACTCGGTATTTAGTGGCCACATCGTGCCACGTAATATTACACCGAATTCAAATATCCACGAATTGCCCAGTACCGGCGTATACATCTTCGATGACATTTTACCATCGCAAGTTACCAACCACCCACGACGCCCATTTACACCGTTTTTATGCCAGTCTTTTGTAGCACTGTAGCTATGGAACCACCACGGTTTTGAAATATACTTACGGTACGATACCCCTTTGGCTTTTATGTATACAATGTACACATTACCACATTCACAACAAATGAATGAATGGTATTTAGAAGAAAAAAAAAAACCATAATGTACACCCTATAACCTTACTCGCGTATTATTAAAGGAAAAATACATAAAAAAGTACCGGCATCTATCAAACACGCCCCTCTGTATATATTTTCCTTCTCTTTGGCCGATGCCCTCTCTGAGTAATTCGTTTCTTTTTATCATCTCTGCCTTTACAAACGGTACGCGGGTTTATTAGTATATTTTCGATGTTCGTGGTACTTCAGCATTTCGTGTTTTACACACTTTCCTCTTCGTATTTAAATTACCTAGGTGCGTTTATAAAATTGAAATTTCGTATGTATGTAAATAGTTGCTGGTCGGCCAAAAGGTTGTTTGTTTACTCGTATATGCATAATATCTATTAAAAGTAGTCGTTTATTTTACGAGTTAACGCGTATACCGTGTTAAAAAGTAACATACGTATTTACTTATCGACCACCACCCCCGCCCTTGATCGTCTCTAAATTCTCGTACATATACTTTCTCGTCATCGGTGGAATGTTTTTTGTGAGTAGTGAGTACCAAAGCTGGTGTGGTTTTTCACTGGTGTTTTTTTTGTCACGGTTTTCTTAAGAGGATGTAAACCAACGTGAAGTCAATTATGAAAGAAAGCTTTCAAAGTATCGTATGCAAATTAAAAATTAAAAAGTGACTGGCTAACTGTAGCTTAAAAAATAATAAGGAAGTAATTGTTAATTTATGTTTATTTTTTCTTTTGTTGCAGGTGAGTACAGAATTTTCGTCGTTGAGAGAAAGTAAAATAGTTGAGTAAGTTACTTCGTTTTTTATTATGAATTGCGGATGGAAAATTCTACATTTTTCACCCAATTAATGTCCGGACTTGGAGGTTTTTTTGCGAAAGAAACAAAATTTCAATATTTTGAAAAAAATAATTCTCAGCATTATCTGAAGGCAGGGTTGAGTTTTTCGAATTATTTTTGTATTTAATCAGAAAAATACGAAATGTCAATCATAAAGGATGGGTTATAATTATAATCGTGAATTTTTGATTGATGCCTTAACCTTAAAATAAATCAATCGAATTTTCGAGGAATTGAGGGGAAAAGAATAAAACGTTGATACCTATTCAAATCACTAATTTTTTCAAACTTCTTTTGACTTATTCCTTAGAAATTCAATTTACTTATTCATATTTTAAGAAATGTGCCGAAAATTGAAGTCATAAATGTTATGATTATAAACATAAACCATGTTTAAACACCAATAAATTAAAAAAATATCTAATTTTAATCGAGTTAAAACTAAAAATTAGGTACCTACATAGTACATACCTAGGCATCCAGCGGTGGATTTAATTTTTTTGCGTCCTTTTAATACAAATATCTCACTTCTCTCCCCTAACCCCTTCTCCCTCTTGAATTTTTGTTAGGTATTTTTCAAAAATTTCCAAAGTTCTATACTTTCAATAGGTTTTAAAAACCAAAATCTCACATTTTCATGTTCGCACCCTAAGGATATTTTCATTAATTTAATTTCACTGCACCAAATTTATTACTTACTTGAATTCTCAAAATTCCAAAATGTTGCCAAATACAGCCAATTTTTTTTAAATTTTCAACTTAAATTCGCTGAATTGATGAAAATGAATTTCGGGGAGGAGGTACCGTCTCACTAACCTCGTTTGCGACGACTTTGATATTCGTACTTATTGACAAACTCATCAGCTGCTGAGAGAAAAAATGAAAAAATTAGAACCGTAAATCATTTCTTTAAAAAAAATGAAATTATTGCCGGAACGAAGCGAGGGTGAAAATGGTAACGAAAAATCTTACTAGAAAAGAAAATAATAACTTCGTATTGAGCATCTGACCTCTTGACGGATCACCTATGATTTAACAAGCAGCATTTCTTCTGACTTCTTAAAATCATGAAGATATTTATATTTCCACCAAAAATAAAATTTAAGGATTGGTAAGCGAGAAGTGTAGGTAGGTGCTCTCTCATTCTGAATCAGTGAAAAGGCTGCAATTTTGACTGTTTCTCAGTGATTTTGGATAATTTTCACTGACTTATAATTGAGAGAGTAATTTTTTGTCGAATTTTTTACTCTTTTTTCTTGAGCCTAACATGCCTTATTACGGGAAATTCGCCACTGTAGGTATAAATTGACAAATTTCTTACTTTTCAAAATTGAAAAAAAAAATGAATATCAAAAATCTTGATCTTAGTAAAAGTGATCGAGTTCATTATGCATAACCACGGGAACTTTTCAAGTTGAAAAAAATTATTGCGAAAAATTTTAATTTAAAACATTTTAGCATGAAACTTTATAGTTGAAAGGAATGTTTTGAGATAGAAAGAAAATTTGAAAAAGTTGGATAAAAAGTTTAAAACTGGAAAAAAATTGAGAGAAAATTATAATTTGATAAAAGTTTGAGATAAAATTTTGTAGCTGAATGAAATTTTATGAAAAATTTCTTGTTGAAAAAATTTTAAAAGAAAAAATCTTAGAATAAATTATAGTTAAACAATTATAAGAATGTTTTTTTTCCTTATTGGTCTCCATTCCCATTAAGTGGAGTTAATTTATTTACACATTTTTTTATAGTTCCTTGGCCATGACCAACATTTAGATTGTCATGGGCAAGAGAAATTTACAGGTATAATACAATTGCAAAATGGTACAATTTAAAATAATGTTTTTCTTGAGGAAAAAGTGGGTTTTTACAGCAAAAGTGATTGGGAAGGTAGGATATTGGAGCGATAATTGGGTTATGGAAAGTTATAATTGTTGTATTGGTATTGCAAAATTTCTACGTAGAGTTTCTCAAATTGGACCGAGTAGTAAAATTCTTCAGAGTAGGTAAAATGAAGTAGAATAAAAATCAGTTGAAAGTTTATTTCTAATGGTGGTAATTAGGGGAGGGAACATTCAAAAAGTAGGTGGTATGGTGTTTCCTTTGCTATCTTGCAGCAACAAAATGAAAAAAAAATCAGAGTTGAAAAAAATTGAACTTGGAAAAAAATTGAAAAGTTGAGGTAAAGTTTTAGAGTTTAATAAAATTTTGAGAGAAAATATTAATTGAAAACATTTAAAAAAAAAAATGCTTGGTTTGAAACATTTCAAGAAAGAGAATTTGAGGAAATAAATAAATTTTTAGAGTTGCGAGAAATTAAACGAGAAAAAAATTGAACTTGGAAAAACATGTTCAAAAGGTTTAAAATATTGGAGTAGAACTTGAAAAAATTGTGGCAAAAAATTTTAAAAGTAAAAGAAACTCCTTCCATTATCTATGTATTATTTCCAGTACCGACGTCATGATGATTATATAGTTCGTGTAGAATGCAATTCTATATTACTTTACTTACGCGTATGTACTTCAAAAATCATAAAAAATTTTAATTAAATTTTTTTTCAACAAAAATTCAAACCTATAATTTTTTATTTTTCTTTTAACAAAAATTTTAAAAATTTTAAACGTGGTCTGTTAATTTTTGATTCTCGTTCAATACAATTCCATTTTCAATGTTTCTTTGAATAAAAAATACCTAGGGCATGGCCTGTCAAGCAAGAAAAAAAAATTCAATAACATTCTGAATAAGAAGTCCTCTCGGGAAAGCATTCTTGTCTCCTTTTCCAAGGTCACCTTGGCACAAGTAAATTAATTCTCGAAAGTTCAAATTTAAAAAATAATCTCGACTCGACATTTCGACGCTTATAACCACTCTATCAACGTTTGAAGCCAAATAAGAGGGAAAAAAGAACGCTGAAAATAGAGTATTTAGATGAACTACTCAAACTTCTCTTATTTTCAAATCGCATTCCATCGTTGGATAAATTCTTTAGATTTATATCTATATTTAGGCTCGTCGCACTTTTGATTTAGCTTTTTTTCCCTCTCAACCCGAACCATGGCATGGTGGCGTTTCGCAGACAGGAAGGGTAAAAGATCAGGAAAAAAGACCCTTTTTTTCTCGAGAAATTCGTACCTCGGGCAAGGGGAAACGAATTGAAGTATAAAGAGAAAAAAAACGCTAATCTGAGGAAAGATGATCCTTTTCTTATTAGTTGGTAACTTAATTCTGATTTTTCTTCCTTTGTTAGTTTTCATTATAAAAAAATTTCTTTATCGAGCCTCTCGCAGTCCTCCCGAAGGGATTTAATTTTAGATAGTTAATCCTTTTCTGTGTTCGATGACGGTGCGGGTTCGAATCCGGAAGTGGCGGCAGCCGCCGTGGCGAGGCTAATAACGCGAATTTAAATATTCCTCCTCTTCTTCTCTACGCCGCGCCACTCTTTACACTTTGGAAATCGTCAATCTCCCGTTCTATACGCCTCTCCCGCCAACGTATTTGTGTATTTTGAACCTATTCCACCCCCGTCTCTCGTCCATTTTCTTACTCTTTACTACGGCGGTATTTTTATAATATGGTACGATGCGAGCTGGCTTTTTTTCTGTTTTATTTTTTTCAGCTTTTCTCGAGCATTCTTTCCTTTTACTTACGTAATAGTAATCTTTTTTTAATCCGTTTTCTTACGTAGTTTTTTTAATTCTGCTTTTTCCTCGCTTCGATTTTAGCTGTTTTTCTTTCCTTTGTCGACAAATAACGCGATTAAAATCGAATTATTAAATAGGTTATTATTATCGTTGTATAGAAGAACGCCTAAGAAAAAATAATGGGATTTTGGGCTACGTTGATGCCAGGCGCAAGCGCCTGCTTTTTTATCTTTTCGCCTTGTTTTGATCGAGCTTTCGGTTATAAAACAATGATTTTCTCGTACAATCGAAACAAATTTTAGAATCGAATCAGATTTCGATTCGTATAGATGTTTATCACTGAAATCTTCAATTTGGATTTGAATTTTAAAGTTGAATTTAATAAAGATCTCTGTTTAAAATGAAAAATTGTATGACAAATTTTTACTCCAACGTAAATTTGAGTCATCGATTGGGAGAGTAGAAAGGAGAAGAATGAGGGAGAAAATTAATTTTGGCATCAAATTGTGCCTCAGATTTGTTCGTTATCGTGTTATTCATGTTTGATTATTTTTAAAACATTGAAAGTACCTAATTCAAAATCAAAATAAACAATTCAAAAATTTTGAGAATTTTATTAAAAATAAGTAATGCAAATAGAGCCTTAGAAGTAGTGAAAATTGTAATATAAGAAAATTGAATCAAAAAAACTGTAAAAATTTTATTATTTCAAAAATGTATTCAACGTTGTCAAAAACATTATGGAAGAGATGAAAAATCTATAAAAGTCGTTGGAAATTTTGTTCAAGATTTTTCCAAATTTTCCAAAAATCGTCAAAAAATGCAAAAAATTGATCTAAACGTTGTGGAAACAGTGGATATTTTTCTTTATGTTATCAAATTGATTGACTTCTTTGAAAGAGAACAATGTTTTAAGCAATTTAATAAAAAATTTAAACTTCGTTGGCCTATTTTTTTTAGAAATTGTCAAATTTTGGACAATTTTCATAGCATTTTTTATTTTTGGAAAATTTCTATAACATTTTTATGGCAATTTTCGTCAATTTTTGATGGTTTTTGAGAAGTTTTTGAAAATTTTCATCAAATACCGACAATTTTCACTGAATTGTTAACAGTTTTTATGATGTTTTTATCATTTTTACTACATTTTCAACAATTTTCTTCAAATTTAGGAAATTTTTGATGATTTTTATACCTATTCTCGGCAATTTTCATTACAAAATTTAATTTTAGTGGATTTTGAAACAAATTTTTACTAAATTTTGGGTGTTTTTCGCGCTAATGTAAACATTCAAAAAATTTCCAGATCATTTTCATTGTATTTTCAATATTTTAAAAATATTCTGAACAATTTTCTTAAACATTTTCCTCCTTTGTTACGAAATTTTAGAAAATTCCCTTGGGATTAGTATTAATTTTTACAATTCAATGTGAACAATTTTCCTGGTATTTTAAAATTTCTAATATTTTGCAACTACCTACATGAATATTTTAAAATTTTCTTCAAGATTTTCTTAATTCTTCATGGCTTTGGTCTCTTCGTTATTGAAAAAACTAGAGAAAAAGTGTTAAGGAAATGATAAATTCAACTTTATGTGTTTACTTGTAATTTAAATTCGAATTCCTTGTTTTTTTTTTAAATGCTTGCTGGTAACCGGTTTGTTGTAGTTGAATTAATTTTAAACCTATGTATTCGATATAAATTTTTATTTCACTACTGAAGAGAACAATCATCAAAAAATTGGTTCAAACAACATTGAGTATGCTTCTGAAATTATTCAAGAACGAAAAGTTTCCAACCAATCAATTCAGAAAAATTAAACCAGTTTTTATACGTAAATAAAATTGAAAAAAAATTGTGTATGTGAAAGGCTTGAGAAAAAGGCACTATAAGTAGCAAAAATTCATTTCGAAGATTTTGAAGTAGGTATGTACTTGGAAAATCACGTTAAAACAAGCATTTTAAGAAAAAAACGGCCGGATTCGTTGAAATTTGACTGAGATACGTATTATCTCGCTTCGAACTTTTGGTAGTAAAAAACTTGAGCTTTAGGGGTTTGAAATGATTTTTTTCAAAAAAAAATTTGGTCGTATTATAGAATAGATTTTATGAAATACCAAGTTTTCTGAAGTAATTTTTCATCCCAAACCCGATTCCGGAGCCAGTATCACTGGATCGACATCAAATTTTTTCTAGACCTAGCCAAAGTTATTCTATGGATTTCCATCGAAACATTTTTTGAAAATTTTGACTCGAATTGATTTTTTGACCCTCCTAAAAAATTTACTTGACCTTTTCCTGAAGTGCATCATATTTATGTATTTTGTATTACACAGGATGTAGGTATTTAAATAAATTAAAACTATCATTTTAGAAAAGTATTGATAACAGGTCGAGGACCATCGAACTGGTTTCAAAATTGAATGTTCTTTTAGGATGTCTTCAATTTATACCTCACCACCACTCAATTCATTTGATAGAAGAGATTTTTTTTTTGATTTCAAGGAATGATTTCTATTTTTTCGAAACACTGTGTCTTAAAAATTTTCGATTTTCTTTTTCATGTCTTGAAAGTATAAAAAACAAGTCTCAAAAGAAAACTTATTCTGAGGCTGATTGATAATTTCGTTTTCGCTACAGACATCGTCTAAAAGAATAATTTGGCTGATGAGTCGTTTCAAATTTTAAAAATTTCTTTCGCTTGCAAAAGTGAATTTCTACGATTTATACACGTGTATAATTTTTTTACTGATGTTGTTTTTTTTTTCAAAATTTACGTAAGCACACCTATGAAAAGAAAGTTACGTTTCAGACATTATATTTGATCCAGTCATTTGCAAAACAACGTAACGCCAAAGAAGTAAATTTTTCAAGAGAATAAAAAAACATTTTCAAGCAAAATCGCTTACGTTATGGTAGAAATCATTGAAATCAATGTCAGAAATGGAAATAGGACGCAAAAATACACCTGTTGGGTCAAATTTTGATTTTCAAAGTGTCAACATGATTGATTTACAGCCCAATGAAGTTCATAGACTTTGGTTGTTTTACAAATGACCGTCATTTTCGACCATAAAAGTTGTTTAAAATTTCACTGGAAGGGCTTCTAAAGTTGGAAAAATATTTAGAATGATGAAATTCGACAAAAGTTCCGTAAAAAGTTCGATTTAAAATGTATTTCTAAAACTCCATGCGTCGCAAACTTGAAAAAAAATTTAAAATCCGTAAAATCCGCCTACATTGAGGTAAAAAACTGAAAATTGGTAGATACCCTATTTTCGACCTCCTGAATCGACAGCAAGCAGTTTTAAGACGTTTCAGAGCCACCAGAAAATTTTGGAATTTTTTAGTGCTGTTATAGGTTCTTTATTTTCAAAACGCCTGACTCATCAAAATGTGGTACTCTCTCATTCCGAATCAGAGAAAAATCACTGATAAACCGTTAGAATTGCAGCACAGGAAAAATCAGTGAAATTCACTGATTTTAAGTGATTTTTCACTGATTATTTAAAGAATTTCAGTGAATTTTCACTGATTTTTCAGCGAATTTTCTTTCACTGATTTGTTTTCAGTGAAAAAATTTTCACTTATTTTCTCCTGTGCTGCAATTCTGACTGTTTCTCAGTGATTTTCGGTAATCTTCACTGATTTATAATTGAGAGAGTACCATGCTTAATCGATAGAGGGTGCAACATATCATCAGAATCGACAATAACACTCTCTAAATTTGAATCAATCAGAATTGACTGATTTAAATAGATAGAATTGAGTCACTGTTGATGTTGAAATCAGTGAAAAAATGTACTGATTCACTGATTGAATCAGTAAATTTTTGGCATTTTTGACTGATTGCAATCAGTCAATTAATTTTTACTGATTCAATAATGAAAATTCACTGATTGAATCGGTAATTTTTCACTGATTGGCAGTAAAATGTCACTGATTAACAGGGGAATCAGTGGAATTTGACTGATTATCAGTGACTTAATTTTGTCTATTTCATCAGTCAATTTTGGCATTTTTGACTGATTCAAATTTAGAGAGCATATAAATCGCCTAAAATGGGCGTTACGTTGTTTCGCAAATGACTGGTTCATTTTTGAAAGCAGAATAATTCCAAGTGCTCTTTAACGTTATTGGTACATATTTAGATTATACTCATATGAAAAGATGGAAACCGTACAAAGGAAAGAGGAACTGATGAATATACGTCGATGAAAAGGTTTTGCAATAAATTAGTCTACGTGAAAGAATAAATTGAATGCGTACACCTTAACCTGTGTACCTCTATACGAATGTAGCAATAAACCAAAAAGAGAAAGAGCCAAAGAGGATATCTCCGATACATTTAGAGTATCTATATTCGAACCTATCGGTATATATTGTCGTAAATGGCGCGTTATATTCGCGTACTTCCGCGTAATGCTTACTTTATAGCGATATTTGCTTCCTGCGAGAGTATTTACCGATCATCGCCGAAGACTAATCAATAACATAGCGGACTGGTCGTATTATTACTCGGGGCAAGTTTTCGGCTGTTGTTTGTCGTAGCCATAGAAAAGGATACTGGTACATGGGCGAATTTCGTACGTAGCAGGGACCAACATCGTACCATAATATCTTTCCAAACATGTCTGAAAATTCCGGCACAATTGAAAAGTTATTTGATATACGAGTTTAACTTTCCGCAATACCAATACTACTATACGCAGCTTTTCACTTAATTTCCTCCCACATAATAGCTGAGGATTTTAACACCCCTCCTCAGCCTCCTCGATCTGGAACAGTGAAGAGGAAAAAAGAGGTTACTGGGAGGTTTTTTTTCATCATTTATTCAAACCGTTTGTACTTACACTACTTACAGGTACGGTGTTTGGCGTTTTTTTATTTTTGTTAACCGAGACGCGCGTCGTCAGCAAAAACTTATTTATACGATGACTGTTATGAGGCTCTTAAATTAAACGCGAAACATAAACGGCTACATTTACCTTTCGTCGTTAAACCTACGCGAGGCGAAATTTTTTATCGTCTTATTTACGCTTATTTTTCAACGAATAAAAAAAAAATCTGAAAACCTGTTAGGAATTGAACGAGCCGTATAGACTGTAGACGTGAAAGGTGATATTGATATGGAATGGTGGAAGTGTTTATGCAGAAACGACGATGTTGGATTTTTTGCAACTGATTTTATTACGCTGGTTGGTTCGCTTGGTTGGATTTTTTAGATAGATTTCTGTGGGGAGATTGAATGGTGTGGTGAAAATTGAAGCATTGAGGTTGAGAGGGGATGCCGGACAAGAGTATCTTGATTTTAAAACACAATTTTTGAGAGATTTGTATTACCTACTTACATCCGTTTCTTTTTTTTTGAAAACTTATTGTAAAAATTTCTGAAATTGACCATAAGTATAATTGCAATGTTGCTAAAATTCTTTAATTTAGCATACACATTTTTAAAGTAATGAATTAAAAAAAATATTATAAGTAATACTTAAAATTATACGAAAATAACTACAAAATTTCGTAAAAATGCTTAAAATTGAATAAATTTTGAAATATTGAAATAAATATGCGGTTGGATTCGTTGCCACGAGTCGAGTCCGACCGTTCAAAAGTTTCCCAAAAGTTGGAATTCACCAAAAATTATTGAAAATTTTCCTAAAATGTATTGGAATTCCTCAGAAATTGGAAATTTTGCCAGAAGTTCGGAATTCATTGGAAATTGGGAATTTTTCTAGACGTTGAGAATTCCTTGGAAAATGAAAATTTCCCAGAAATTATTGAAAATTTCCCCAGAAATTGCTGATTATTTCCTCAGAAATTTTTGGGAATTTCTCAGATGATTTTTACAAAAATGGTTCGAGGCGAAATTTAAAAGTAAATTTTCAGTTGGACTGGTTTTTGCTGGTCGAGTCCAATTGTTGGGAATCAGGGCTGCGAGAACGATGAAATTTTGGTTCCGGTTCTTATTTTTGTTCTTCAAAAGTCGTTCTGGTTCTCGTCCTCGTTCTTCAAAAGTCGTTCTTATTCTCCTTCTCGTTCTTCAAAACTCTTTTTTATCGTTTTCATTCTCGTTCTCGTTCTTTTTGGTTCTTGGTTCTTTGTTTTTTTCACAATCTTGGTTTGAATTAGTAGGTAAACGAAGTAATGAAACGTATATATTCGCCATTATCATTTTTCAATTTTCACTTTTATATAACGGGTCACAGACGATTTATTTCAAAATAAAAATGTTTGAAGTGAAGAACAAAAAAGAATGAGGAAATTATCGTTCTCGTTCCTGTTCTTTTCTCATCGTTCTCGTTCTTGTTCTCGTTCTCAAAATTTTTGGTTCTTTTTGGTTCTTTGTTCTTCGTTCTGGTTCGTTCTCGCAGCCCTATTGGGAATTTCCCTAAACGTTGGGAATTCCCTAGAAGTTTCAAAAAATGGGAATTTTTCAGATAACACCTTATAGAAATTTTACAGAAATTGGGAAGTTCCCAAAAATTATTGAGAATTTTGAGAATTTTCTTGGAAATTGAGAATTTCCGAGAAATTATTGTGAATTTTCCAGAAATTGGAACGTTCCAAAAATTGAGAATTTTTCAGAAATTGGAAATTATCCAAAAATTGGGAAGTTCCCAAAAATTATTTAAAATTTTCCGGATTTTTCGAAAATTGAAATTTTCAATTTTTTTTTGAAATTTCCCAGAAGTTGGGAATTTTTTAGAAATTATTGTGAATTTTTCGGATTTTCCGGAAATTGGGAATTTCCTAGAAATTAGTTGGAATTTTCTAGAAATTGGTAATTTCTCTGATAATAATGGGAATTTTCCAGAAATCATTTGGAATATTCCAGAAACATTGAGAATTTCCCAGATGATGTCCGAAATTCAACATTATACGGTTGGATTCATTTTTGTCCGTTTTCACTGTAGCGTAGTTACAAACGATTTTCGCAAAAATGTTCCAAAATTCAAAAAATTTCAGAGCTTTGAAGAAATTTGATAATTTTGGAGAAAATCAAAATTTTACTGGAAGTTTTACTCTCCCATTTTTGAATTATAGGGGAAGTTATCGAAAATCATCGAAAAACATAGATATAAATTCATGAACAAATTTTTATTGAAAGGAGATAAGTGAGAAAAATGCTTAGAAAATCAGTGAAAATTCACTGGAAAGTCAGTAAAATTTATTAAATTTACTGAAATCAGTGAAAATTCACTGATTTTTCCTGTGATGCAATTTTAACTGTTTATCAGTGACTTTTCACTGATTGAGAATGAGAACGTGTGTAGAATGAAGACTGGAAATAGTGATATTCGACTTCGGGAGATGTATCTCAGCAGGATGATATGTATGTAGTTCTTATAAATTTTTCTGGATAAATACTTCTTTTTTCAAAAAAAATTTCTACCTATGTAAAACGTTGAATTCAAATCATCGGGAAATTCGTCAAAAATCAAACAATCAACTTCAACAGCTTAAATTTTGGTTACGAGGATTTTGGAACATTCTTTTTCCAAAAATTCTACTCCCACTAAAATTGAAGGCCAACATCTCGAGTTATTACTTTGATGTACTTAAATACTTTGTAAATTTTTTGAACAAAAAAAAACGAGAAGTCGTATCGTTTTGTGTTTTAAAAATTCAAAAAAATTGTTTTATTGATTTTTTTTCGAAAAATGGGATGGAGGAGTTCGAGTTTTCAAACATTATTATTCATTACCTACTTAGAAAATTCGAAAACTTGATTTTTTGAATAATATCCATCGGTTGTTTGAGAATTGATTCAATAATCCATTTCCTTTATTCCGCACATTTTATGTTTCATCAACAATCATTTCTCATTTGAACCAGTCCTTAAATTTTTTTTGATACTTTTTTTTCCCAAACATACAAACATTTTGAGAAAAAATCCGCCGAAGAATTTAAGTCGACCATTTGAAACAAAAAATTATGGCTCATTTCGTCGTAAAATTTTTCGGCAATTACCAGAACAATATCGATATCATAAATACACTCGCCATGTATATGGTCAAATAAGTTTTTACTCGTCCATTTAACAAAATCAAATAAACCTGCGTTTCGGCCCCGAAAACTCGAAATTACTCCAGCACCGAGCTGCGTTTGAAAGCGTAAAGAAAAATTCAACTCGTGATCGTAAAATTGCCCTCTTGTTGAACCGAGTAAATCGAACCATTCCTTCCCTAAATCTTTTTAAATAGAAATTTTACGTTAGTAATAAATTCTGCGTATAGTACAGTTTCAGCTGTATTGTTTATCGAAACGTTCGCCATTAGACCTACGCCTATTTCGATTCCGAGTAGGCAACTTGAGTCACATCGCGGTGTATACGAATTCATCGATCATTTTTTCAGCGTCTCTTTTTCTTATTTAATGAAACGGTAAGTCGGGTCGATGTTATAGAAATTAAATATAATAATGGATAAAGGTCGATGATCAAATATTTATCCGTCTTTTTACCCTTTATTAATTTCATTTGAAAAATAATCGACTTCGGTAGGTACAGGTAGATTTTATTGGCGTATAGAATAAAGAGAAAGAATTAATAATCCGATGCTCGACGATATAATTCTATTTATCGTTAAAAAATGAGTAACGGAGCGCTTATCGCAGCTTTTTGAATAGGTTAAATTGACAGCGAACGATTCGTAATGCGCTGCGCCGCGTACCTAATCGAAGAAATAACACGAATCCGACGCCATTCGAAAAAATATCAAGAGAGGTAGAACAAGAGGAAACGAAATTAATTAGTTACTGTCGTATATATTTTGCAAATAACGACGTGTAACGGAGAAAGAGATACGAAATATCGAAGAAAAAGAGGGCAAAACGCGAGCATACGTTCTGTATAAAAAAAAATCGAAAAAATAGCTCGTCGAAGAAAAAGAGAGAATATAAAAACACGATTCGACTCGGGGAAGACGGTTCGAGGAGGGGAAAAAATGTTTAATTGTTTGAAAACTTCATTAATCTATTAGAATTTATTTGAAAGCTTACAGTAATTCGTGTGTAAAAGTTCAAAGTGTATTGTTGGCGTACGAGCGGAGAAATTCGAAGGAGAGGAATTTTTTTCTCTCGAACCGACGGAAAATATAAGTATCATTTAATAACTTATTGGTTGTTACATCGAGACACCGCGCTATAGTAGATGTGGTGCGTATACTATAGTTGCACCGTCGAAGGGGGGAAATTTCAGTTATGTTTTAGCCGCGAAAAGGGGGCCGAAATATTATTCTAGTAGAGCTATTTCAGTCAGTCGGCGTTTAGCTTTGGCAACGTAGGTTGTATTTTGTATTACTCGTTGTCACGTGCGCGACTGAAAATTTTTTTACGTAAAAAATTACGTCGATGGGGATTTGGTTTTTCGCAAATTCCAATCTAATGTGTTCGCGATTGGATTTTTAATGCGGTGGTGATTTTTTTTCTGTTCGGGAATTATTGTTGCGTGTTGGTGAATTGAGATCGATCGTGTAGTGTGTACAAGAAAGGAACACGTCGAAATTATCGTAAGTCGTGTGTTTATTTGCATTTTTCTAACGCGTAGAGATGTGCCATAGATACGCATGTATGATGTAATTAGCAGTCGAGTGTGGAAACGTGATCGAAATGATGTGGCACTCGTTAGGATTTTTTTGTTGATTTTTTTCCTTCGTGAGTGATCTATCGATTGGTTTGTCGATTGATTTTCAGTGGCTAAATTGCCTGTGTGTTTGGAAAAGTTGAGTGAATAATTTGAGTGCATGCGAGTTGATTTATAAAAATTTTTCTTGGTAATTTTCTGAAGAATTTTCGATAATTTTGGCAATTTTTCGATCATAAACATTATAATCAGTTGATCACTCGAAAAAATTTCATTGTTTTAAATTTTACTTCATTTTCATTTTGATTTGATGCAGTATTTTAATTTTTTTTGTATGTATTATTCAAAAATTATTTTCTGAAAATCGATAGTAATCTCGATGTTTTCCGGTGAAAATCGATAATCGAATTCGAGTAATTTTGATATGTACTTTTCAAAAGCATTGATCTCCTTTTTTTATAATCTTGGTAGTTTTTGTCAAAAGTGACATTTCTTCGATTAAGAATCAATGTGTTTTTTTTTTTTTGAAAAAATTGATCATTTCTTTTCATTGAATTAAATTCATAATTTTTTAGATAAAAATTGATAATTAATTCCACCCAATTTTGATTATTTTTGTATGAATTTGAATGTTACGTGACTGCGTAAATACTTATTCGTCATTTTTTTGAAAATGGACAATAATTGACCAATATTATCAAAATTTGATAACTACTTAGAATTTGCAATTTTGGCCCATTTATTTATACGTATTTACTTATCATGATGAAAGAGTTTGTACATATTATATGGAACATGAAAATTAAAAAAAATAATCCAAATTTTCGAAAAAAAAAACAAAAACAAAAAATGTTTGAAAAAATTAATCAAAAACAATATAATCAATAATTTTTTTTTTTTTTTTGAAAATGCTTTTAAATAATGTGATTTCTAACATTAAAATTCATGTGGTATTTTTCATATTTTATTGCACCAGATTTGATTGAATTACTTTTTGCTGAGGGAGGTAGAAAGATGTGACCAGCGACGAAATCATCTCGAGAGTTTGAAAAATGTGAATTTTGACTTTCGACTTCTGTACAAACCTTGTACGATTTTTGTACAAAATCGATTCCTAAAATTGATTTTTTGGGGGAGGGGGAGGGTTGTCTTGTTGGTGGCCTGAAAAATGTGAATTTTGACTTTCGATTTCTGTACGAACCGTGTACGATTTTTGTACGAAATCTAGTCTTGAAATTGATTTTTTTGGGAGGGGGGGTGTCTTGTTGGAGGCCTTCTAGTTATGTTATTTTTCAAGATTCTGATCTATCCAGTTTATTCGTCGTATTGGAGGTGAAGGAGGAATGTCATGGGACAAATTCATCGAGATATTGGATCAAAAAGCAAGAATTTTGGATATTCAAGTTTTCTACAAATCTTGCATAATTTTTTTGCTCACGATCGATCCCTAAGATTAATTTTTTTGAGGAGGAGACAGAAAGAAAAATCTTGATGATATTATACTATGATTTTGATTCAAATTTATCACTGATTTTTTTTTCTGAATTCAGCTTGGTAAATTTTGAGTGAATTTTCAAATTTGAAATGATCCAGTTTGTTTATTTTATCACTTGGTAGAGAGCTGTCAAGGAACGAATTTATTGATGAATCAGTCCCCAAAAGTATGGATTATTGGTCAACAATAAAAATCTGCAAGAATTCCTGTACGATTTTCCTCTGATCTATTCCTAAAATTGAATTTTGGAATGCAAGGGGGGGGAGTAAGAGAGGGGTGTCGTCTTGATGAAGCTTTTATGAAGATTTCTGTGCAATTTTTTGTAAATTTCAATTGTTTTTAGAAATCAAAATTAGTTAATTCGTTTTACTTTACTTGATTGATTTTTACTTGGTATCTGATGATGGGGGGGGGGGTGGTGGTGGTGGTGGTGGTGGAGTAATCTAAATAATATTTTGAACAAATCTCTTAAGCCGTGAAATCAATTCAGTTTTGGATTTTTTTTGGGGTGCCAATTGTCATTGAATGATTTCCGATTTTAATTGAACCAAGAACCAAGAAGGATTTTAAACTGAAATTGAGAAACACTCTGTGATTTTTCCAACAATTCAAAATAATATATATTTTGAAATGAGTTTTTTCTTTTTTTCATTTAAAATGAAAAATTTGAAATTTTGTGCATTCGTGAGATAATTTTGAAAAGATTTTAAAAAACAATAGTCATCATGGATTTTTTTTTGTTCAATTAATGGCTAATTTTCTGTCCAATTGTTTCTCTTTGGATTCAGATTAGAATTCGCAGAATCGTCTTAATTGTCAGAACAAAGCAATTTTAATCATCGCGTTTTGCAGCCAACCACATATTTCGACAGAAATGTCGATCTTGTTTTTTTTTGAAAAATATTTCATTATCAAGGTGTCTTCTTTTAATAACGAAACGAAGATGCAATTTTCCCAGACAACGGAGTTTCCTCTCAGCTTGAATATTTTTTAGTCCTAGGTAATCTCGTAAAATTCGTACGAAAAAAAATAAATGTAATTTTTTTCGCTAGTAAATTATAATTTCCAGTTAAGAACGTCACCCATTCGAAAAAATTTTCACGTTTGGAAAATTTTTCGCAATCGCAAAAAGTCGAGGGAAAAAATTTCATTCGTGGATTAAATTAGGAGAGAACAAAAAATACTCGAAGAAATCGATTTGAAATTCCGGAACTCGATTAAACGCCTTGTTCGGTTTTATTATTTAATTACATCAATGTCGTACGACTCGTATAAGAAGGAAACCGTAACAAGCCTCTCTATTTACGTCCGCCTTTCTTCTGCGAGCTTCTTGACGTGTTCAGTGTTGGTAATTGTGTAAACACCACGGTTTGGAGTAACGCGTGGTCAAGAAGTCGTGTAATAATCATCGATGTGCTGACATAGACGTAGAGTGGCGGCGGGTAACTAGTGTACGACTTAGACGACAACGACTTATGCCACCTACGTACTATTTATAATGGCTCTGCGGTGTTACATCACGTCAACTGTGCTCGTGTGTATGAGTTAATCGTAACACTCGAAACGTGTAATTTCACCCTTTTTTCCTCTAGGTACATACGCCTACCCCAGATACTTGTGAGACAATAGGGACCATATACAGGTAGTCCGATTTACTCGAAACTTCGACAAAATATAGTCTAATATACCAGAAAACCACTCCTGAAATTATTTTTCAAAAAGACCTCATACAACATTTTTTATAGATGATTGTGTGTTGTTGTCAGAAAAAACGGACCCTTGCGGAACACACTGTAGACGTGACGTCAAAATTTTGCATAAACCAGAACGACGAACGACGCGTCCATAACCGCGCATTTACGTGTATTAAAACGCATGTACTAAAACGTTTGATATTCCCACAACTTCGAACCTTCCTAACTTTTGTTCTATTGTCTGGACGACTTTCAAACTAGTCCCATCTTATAGAGAATTTTACGTAGATCATTTTCCTTACCTCAAACACCAATGTCCTCACTCAAAATTTCGAGTTATTTTAATGTAAAGTGAAAAAAAGACGTAATATTTACAATGAAAACGTATTTTTATAGCTTTGAACTTTTATAACTTTTGTTGTATCGCCTGCACAACTTTTTAACCAGTCCCATCGTGTAGAGAATTTCACGTAGATCATTTTCCTTACCTCAAACACCCATGTCCTTACTCAAATTTTTGAGTTATTTTAATGTACAGGGAAAACAAGATATTTTCACAGCTTTGAACTTTTATAACTTTTTTTCTATTGCCTGCACGACTTTCAAACCAATCCCATCGTGTAGAGAATTTTACGTAGATCATTTTCCTTACCTCAAACACCTATGTCCTCACTCAAAATTTTGAGTTATTTTAATGTAGAGGGGAAAAAATATATTTTTATAGCTTTTAACTTTTATAACTTTTGTTCTATTGCCTGCACGACTATCAAACCAGTCCCATCGTGTAGAGAATTTTACGTAGATCATTTTCCTTACCTCAAACATCTATGTCCTCACTCAAAATTTCGAGTTATTTTAATGTGAAGGGGGAAAAAAATGTAAAATTTGCAATGAAAACGTATTTTTATAGCTTTGAACTTTTATAACTTTTGTTGTATCGCCTGCACAACTTTTAAACCAGGCCCATCTTGTAGAGAATTTCACGTAGATCATTTTCCTTACCTCAAACACCTATGTCCTCACTCAAATTTTTGAGTTATTTCAATGCAAATGAAAAAATAAGTAATATGATCATGTGTCTTGCAAAATATTGACGTCATACAGTGCGTTGATAAGATATCACTTCGTTTTTTGAGAGGGTCGCATTTTCGCGACTTTGAGAATTTTTTTCTCGACTCACAATAATCGTATCTTCACCGGAGTGGTGCCAAAATTTTTTTCTCGACTAGGACTATAACATATATTTTTTTGAAAAAATTGACGTTGATTTAGCCATAGTTGGCTTTACAAGCTAAAAAAAATAAATCAATTGAAATGTAGCTGTTCTGAACATGGGCGCACCCAAGGGGAGGGCTCGGGGGGAGGTTGGGGGCTCCAGTACCCCTTTAAGCTTACCATGAAGATTTTTCATTACTAAAAATGTCCAAAATAATTGTATTTTTTTTAATTTTCAAATACAAAAATATAATCTGATTTTTCAGAAAATTATCGCTCTCGCTTCGCTCGGCCAGTTTCATTGATCCATTTTCTGAACTAACATTTGATTCAGTCATTTCTTATAGTCAATTTCCAATTTGTCAGGAAAAATCAGTAATTTTTGATGAAAGGCTATGCAGTAAAAATCACTTATTTTGAGTGAAATTTATTTCGCTGGTTCAAAAAGGCAGAATTTTACTAAATTTGATTGATTTAATTTTGGAAAGTAGTTGATTATTCCAAAGTCCAAAATTTTTTCAATTTTTCCTTGCTCAAATCCGTATCTGTATCATCCGCTTATTGAAAATACCCCGACGAAGCCACTGAAATAACAGATTACACAACTTTTTGAATGAAATTTGATCCCCCCCTCCATCCTTACATAATTTCTGGGTGCGCTCTTAAGACTCTGAAAATACTATAAAGGTTTTTTGACATGGATAGGTATATCTTAGACCTGTTTTTGTGTAACGTAACGTTTTCAAGGTCATTTAAGGTCAAATTTTACCAATCAACGACTTGGAAAAATTTGCATGATTGCTGACATAATTACAGTATTTTTGAATTGTAACATTTATGTAAAAATGTGTGATATATTACATTTTATTCAAAAAAAGTATGGTATATTTTGAAAAAAAGGAAAATATATTACAAAATGAGAAAAAAAATTAACGCGCTTTTTTCCTTTTGGGTGCAAATCTTGGATCATGGATATGTTCAAAGTTCAAATACAGTACGACACAAAACTATTGGTAAATTGAAACATTTCTCAATATCTCAGAAGTGAGAAGATATATCAAGACGGTTCAAACGACAATGTATCCCTGGCGTCGAGGACATTGAAGAATGATAATCAAACTTTCAGCCGGACCTATAGGATGCCCACAAATTGAGAAACCGGTTTAGGTCAAAAAATGGAGGTCCGATTTTTTTATTGAAATCAAGTCTACGCACTGGCACGATTAAAATGTGATATGTTTTTTCGAAACCGGTTCAGCGATTTCGAACCAGTTGTCGGTAACTCTTCTCCATCGCTAGACGAAAAAAAAAATTACAGAACGTAAAGTATTCAGTTTTCAATTCTCCACAACTTTTATTTCACACTTTTTTTGATATCTTCATTTTTTTGAAACCGGTAGTTTCTTTGGATGATTTTTTTCCCAGTCGATAGCCGGTTATCGAAAAGTGGAGATATCGAAAAAAGTTCGAAACAATAGTTGTAGAAAATTGAAAACTAAAAATGTTACGTTCTGTAATTTTTTCTTCGTCTAGCTATGAGGAAGAGTTATGGTATAAAAAGAAAAAATTATACTCAAATCATTTATACCATAACTTCTTTCCATTGCAAGATGAAGAAAAAATTGCAGAACGTTAAAATTTGCAGTCTTTAATTTTCTACAACACTTGTTTCGAACTTTTTTCGATATCTCCACTTTTCCTAACCGGTTATCGACTTGGGAAAAAAATCATCCAAAGAAACAAATTTTTTTCCCGTTTTTTTCTTATTTTTGCAATATTTTTAAATGCCTTTCCAGTTCTGTTTTTATTTTTTCAAATATTTCATTTTTTTTTCGAAACATAGGTACCCTAACTTTTTTAAATAAAATATACCTATCTTGGACTTTTTTTTTACATTATATTAAAAGTTTAGAAAAGCAGTGTTGCCAATTGATTCAAAATTCAAACACTATACCGTTTTTTTTTGAATAAAAAGTATCTAACATTAAGTTATAATTTTTCATTAAAATGTCAATGCACTTAAAAAAAATCATAACTCTCATATTTTTACATTAAAAATTCCAATTTAAGCAAGCTGTGTTGCCAACAATACAATTCTAAACATTAAATTCATCACATTTTTAAAATTATATTTAGCACCACTGTTAAAAAATTTAACCAAAATTGTGTCACAAAAAAAACAAGATTTAAAAAAGTAAAGAAATCATTCAAAAAAATGGGGTATATTTTGAAAAAAAGAAAATTGGTTTAAAAATAAGAAAAAATTAAATGTTGAAAATGAAGAAAAAAATAGAATAAAATGTAAGACAACTGTATATTTTTTCTTGTTTTCTTGTTTTCTAATTTTTTCAAAATTTCTGAAAAACAAATATGACAAAAACTATTAAAAAGTTATGGAAATATCAATTTTTTTTGTCAAGTCTGACAGAATGCCATTATGTTAATGGCGAGTATAATATGACCCAAAAACATTACGTTATACAAAAACTTTGAATGAAAACGTTCCCCTTTTCGAAAACTAACTCCATACAGGCCTAAAACATATCATTGTCAAAATTGGAAAAAATATTGAAAAATGTAGAAAATTGAGAAAAAATATTTTAAAAAATATTCGAGCTATATTTTATTTACTTGGAAAAAAAATAGTTTATTATAAATATGTCTTAAGCCTGGGGGCTAATTTTTGAAAAGTGTAATGTTTTTTTTTGTGTGTAACTTGAAGTTTTTAAGGTATTTTATGGTGAAATTTCACCAATTTCTGACAAAAATAATAACGTTTTGTTAGACTTGAAAGAACTTGGACGACGTAATGGCATTCTGTCTTACTAAAAAGATGTAAGTATTTTATTTTTGAAAAAAAGTGGAGTAAGTATATTTTGAAAGAAAAAAACTAAAATATAGGGGAGGGGGTAAAAAATTGGAAATTATACTGAACAATTTTGAAAAAAAAGAAAAGAAATTGAAAAAAATTAAGCTGTACTTTATTTGAAAAAATATAGATTATTAAAATTATTTGAAATGCATTGACAATTGCAAAAAAGTTGTAACGTTTTTTAAAGATTGTTAGGTGATTTAAAAAAAAAGTGTTTTGTTTAAAAAAATCCATTAAAAGGAAAAATCTGAAAAAATGTATATTAATTCTTTTTTTCAGTTAAACAATTCGACAAGTATTTTTATAAATACTATTGCACAAAACTCGCTTAAAATAATGTTAGTTTTAGGAGTTCGCCTGTGTGTTTTTTTCTTCTGTGTATAAATAATGCGCGGACAATGGGAACTCTACAAGAAATCTACGACCCAGCATTGGCATTATCTCGACGCTATATTAATTAAACGGTCTGAAAAGGAGGAGGCCGGACAAACAAGGGACAATGAAGATGTGCAATCGTACGGAATATATTGGTCGATATTTGACGGTTTACTAATAAAGCCGCGTTAATTCGAGTTATAATTTGAAAACGTAACTGACGAAATGATGCGAGATGAATGAATTTTGATGTTTTGAAAAGCATCGAGTTACAGAGAGCGAAACAAGCGGAGAGAAATATACTTTCGCTTTATACTCTATAATAAAGTCGAGATTGAAAAATGCTGAAAGGAATTTGCATTAAAAAATGTTTCCACGAATTTGAAAATTTGCGTGTGGAAGTTTTTTTTTTTCATCTCGCGGTCTTCGAGAGTTTATTAATTTTGTAAAACAACGAGTAGGAGTTGGGAGAGAAAACGAGGACGGAATATCTCGCGGCGTTTTTAATATATCCAACGCAACGTAGAGCAAACTGCTCTCATTTTCGAATTTTTCCTCGAAAAATTTTCCACATCGTGTAAATCAAATTTTTTTCACGTTTTCGTTACGTCGAATTATTTCGAATTTTAGTCGTGATCGTGGTGGTTTGTGGAGTATTTACACGTAAGATTTAGATTGGAATCAGTTGTCTGACTTTTTTCCTTGTGTGATTCCGATCTTGAATTTTATTTTGGTTCCTGGAGGGGGATAAGTGCGTTGTTTGTTTTCCATTTAAATTGTGATTTTTTCCGCCCGTTGATGACGACGAAGAGATGGAAAGCAAGATTCTGGGTTCGTTATTAAGAATTTCGCCTGCAACGCGGAGCTGAGGCAACTGTATAAGCACGTGTGTTATATTGACAGTCGAAATTAAATTTCGGCGCGTTTAAATTCGAAGATATGGGAGTAAGTGGAAAATGAGGTTGGTGGTGAGAATGGTGTCATGTAGGTAGTGTCTCAAGTTGCTCAGTTGAGCGAGTAGGAAGTTTTTGGTATTTGAGAAAGATCGAATGTTTGTTTGAAAAACGTCGGCAGGTTGTTGCGAAGGAGTATTATCAATATTATGCCCAAGGTAAAATTTTCGAAACTGAAAGTTATTTTTAAAAAATATTAATTGGAACGAAATCTTCGGTGAAGTGGGTATTTTCGATTGGTTTTAAAATTTTATAAAAATTAATTTCTCAAACATTGATTTTTGGTTCGAAGATGATTTTTTTTAGAATGAGTAGGTATAAGAACTGTTTTTTGAAGGGAGGCCTGAGAAGGGCAGTCGAAGTTTATTTCAAGGAAATACTTGTTGGTTATCTGAAAGAGGGAATGAAAAAAGATTAAATCAAGTAAGAAATGTATTCAGAATTATAATTATAATCGTGAAGTTGATTCATATTATTACATATCGTACTCTGTAATTGTTATCTTGGCCGAAATGAACAGAGAAGCAACGGAGCCACTTGCCTCTAATAATGAAAAAATTGTATTTTTGGTAAAAAAAAAATTATACTGGTTCAAGTGGAAAAATTTGCAGAACTAATAATTTTCTTCAAAAAGATTTTTTTTCATTCTGAGTCGGAAAAATATTGAGGAGAATGGTATCTCGACTTCGAAAAAACTTGCGAAGAATTCCATTCGGATAGAAAATTTACAAGTTCTCCCACGCTTACTCGGATTTTCGTCTCTTCCCTGCGTGTAATTTAACTCGTTTCTTTTTATCCAATTCTAAAAATGTGTTTATATTTTTGTTTTTAAAGTTGAATTCTTTCTCTTCCAATTTTTTCCCCTTCTTGTTTCCTTTTTTTTTGGGGGGGGGGGAGTACCCAAAAATGATATGAAACTTTAATTACTTGATTAAAAAATCGTTCAACAAAATTTAAAAATCGTGCAGAAAATGATGGAAATGGGGACAGGGAAAGGAAGTGGTGAAGAGATGATCCTTTGGGATTCTATTTTGCAATTTTTATTGTGAAAGGTCTCATAAGAGGACTACTCGAGATTTCCGGCTCGAACTTAAATGAAAATGGGTTTCGGAAAGAGCATGTTCGAAACTCCTCGTAAACGAAATTTCAGTCATCCAATGATCCAAGTTTATATTTCGAATTTCTAAAAGATTTTAAAAGAATTTTTCCGGCAAAAATGTGACTTTTTAAATAAACAAAAATTAATTTAGTAGTAAAATTGATTACAATCAGACCTTTTTCTGACATCAATCTCGCGAAACTCAATTTTCTCATTTGCAGCTGTTTTGGAGCCTCGATCAGGAATCGAATTTTCTCAGGGTCTTCGAATTTTCTTTGAAAAACATGCAATTGGTTGCCATTTTCTAGAAAAAATGAAAAATTCAGAGAATTTATATTCTAGAAAAATTATAGAAGAGGCTGAAAATTTTGGGGGTTTTGCTTCAAAATTCACAGAATTTTTCAAAATTACCTATAAACTGTTTAAAAAGTTGATTAGTTTGTCTCTGGAAATCATAAATTTTCATTTATTAAGCTCTTGTTTGGGTTCAGTGAATTTGCATGTTTTTTTTTAATGTGAAATAGAAAATTCCTTTTTCAAAAATTTTATGGATCAGATCTTTCCTCTCCCTTCAAAAGGTTCGAGTAGTCAAAGTGTCTACTAGCTAGAAAACAAAAAAAAAAAAATGAGAAATCACCAAAAATCTTACCTTGATGGCAAGAACACCAGGAAAAACAAGAATTTTATTAATTTTACTGTAAAAAACGAGAAGTTGAATCGAAAGATGGCTCTTTTCTGGACAAATTTGAGGGAAGAAAAATGGCATGAAAATGGACAGAAAAATCCAGAAAATATCAAAAATCTTTATTTTTTTAGATTCTGTAGACCCTTGGTATCTTGAAGCAAAAAATGTTCCCTCTTCTCAATTACATCAAAAATTCAATTCCGATTGAAAAATAGAACTGCACCTTTGTCTCTGTATGTATTAGTCCTTACTTTGAGTTCTGGAAAACCTAGAGAAGTCAATGAAAATAAACTATAAGGTGAAAATCGACGTAGGAAACTGAATATCAGGCTGGTAAAAAAAAACACGATTAACCTGGCGGGCTGACGTTTGCTGTAAAACTAGATTTCCTTTTTCTTTTTGAATTACTTACCTACTTCAAGGGTGATATGATGCAACTTTCCAGAAGCTCAAAAAATACAGTGAAAATTTCAAATCTCGTTTGAGTTTCAAAACTGAAAATTGTGGAATTTGGTTTTGGAAAGTCGACATCAACCAGGGACCTAGGTACTCGTAATTTTCATCAATTTCAGTGAAAAATTACATTTTGTTTCAAAAATATCATAGTATTATATTTTTGCTGAAAAACAGTAATTTTTATATAAAATTTTCAAAAATTGTCAAAAATCTAAAAATCAGCTGGGGGAATTGAAATGTTAGTTTCAAGGGTTTTGAACTCATTTTTTTTTTTTTTAAATTCATAGGGTAGTTGATTTTAAATTTTTTTTAAAAGCTGAATGCAAATTATTTTTGGAAAAATTTTTTAAATCAAAATTATTCAAATATGGATATTTTTATCCAAAAAGATCTCCGTCGACTGCTATGTTTCACCACTTAATTAGATTTTTTGAGTTTGGGCATTTTTCAATATTCAAAATAGTTTTCTATTTTATTTCTTTATCCCATAAAAAATAATAATATGCAACACTTTTTTGAATTGTTATTCTTAGGGTTCCCAGTGTACTTAATTTCTTTTCATTTTTTTAACGCTAGAAGCTTTATCGTCATCTTCCGGCGAAGAAAAAAAAATCACACCTAGGTCCCTTTTCTCATATGGTTTTTAAACTTATACTGCTGGTATCAATTAGATGTCTCAATCTTCACTTCATTTGTTTAAAAATTATTTCAACTCTAAAATTTTTCAGTTTTTAAATTTTGACCATTCTTTTAAAATATTTTCAGGTCAAAAGTTCGGCTTTTTCAAATTATTTCAAAGTACATATCGTATTTGTCAATTTTTTTTAAATGGTTTATTTAGTTTAATTTCCTGAAATTTTTGTCAGGAGTTCAAATTTTTTCAAAATTATACTTACACATTTTTCCCAAGTTTTTCAACTCATAAATTCGGAGTGAGAAGACGCCATAATATATTTTCATTTTTAGCTAAAAGAATTCGGAAAAATTATGTAAGTACCTGTAGATGATTCTGAAAAAAAATTGAACACGTAAAAAAATTAGAAGAAATTTCAACTTGAAAATTTTTTGAATGAATTTAGGACTTTGGTCAACTTGGAAAACATTTTCAGAAAATTTATCAATTTATTTAGATTATAATGACTTTAGCCTTTTCCTTTTTAGATTATTTAGTCATTTTCGTCAGTAAATTTAAACTTGAAAAAAAAAACTAATGCCCCACACGAAACAAAATCGTCCTTCCCTTGAGCTTAAATATTCGCGTCTTCTAAATGGTGGTACTTATTCTAGGAACGAACCCTCTTGCCAGGTCCTCTGGAACTCGCTTGTTCCATTCTTAGTTACCTATGAAAACATACCTAAATAATTGAGTGGGCCGAAAAACCAAAAATTTTGATTTTTGAAAAGTTACTCCCGGCAAAAGTTGTTGACTGGATAGACTAGAAAAATAAAATAAAAAATTTCAAAATCGATTCATATCTTCCGATCGCGCAAGAGCCTTCAATTCTTCAAAAATTGTCAAAAATTCATTATTTTTTCAGAAATTTTAAAAAATTCCAAAAAATTTAAAATTTATTAACATTAACTTTAGAGCTTATTTAGGGCCTATTTAAAGCAAAAAACAACTTGTTTGAAAAAAAGTTTTTTTTTTTTAATTTCTCATATTTCTTTACCTCTGAAAAAACTTGAAAAAAGTTATAATACACTGATTTTTTCAAAAAAAAGTGCTTTTTGGTCTAGATAGTCGCTACAGAAGCTATAAAAATAATTTTAGTCAATTTCAAATTTTTTCGAAATTTTTGAAATGTTGAATTTTTGGCAATTTTTGAAGAATTGAAGGCTCTTACTCGAAAGATATGAATCGATTTTGAAATTTTTTATTTTATTTTTCTATTCTATCCAGCCAACAACTTTTGCGAGGGGGGGGGGTAACTTTTCAAAAATCAAAATTCTTGGTTTTTCGGTCCACCCTACTAAATAAGGCTTATGACAAAAATATTATGAGACAGTCTGTTGGTCCTTAAGTCTGTGTATCATATTAATCATTTCAATGTTTTACAACCTCTCGAATCAATTCCCATTAAAATTGAAAGAAAAAAGATTACCCAGTCCCACCAACCTATCCTTTTACGTATTTTCAAACCGAATTAATCTGCATATCGCCGGCACAATAATGACAACTTTTTTTTTCAATTTATGAGAAAATACACAATCAATCGAATCAGCAACCATTTCATCATTTCGTGCCTCCGCACCTACGTACCCGTACCTCCTGCTCCGCCTTCGTATTCGAATTATTCGTAATACGACGATACCTTACCCTGGTCGTATTTACGCGAGCTCAGATAGAAAACGGTATTCGGGCAGGGTCTCATTAAAGCTCATACAGAATGTGAAAATTACTGGCCTCTTTTTTTCCCACCCTACTTCCCCAACCCATCGTCGATCTACTGGTACAGCTCGGTGTAGCTATACGTGGTATCTTTACACTATACGAGTGTAATATTGGTACAAAACAAATCGCGTATACACTACGCGAGGTCATTTTACTTCCTTTAATCAACAGCAGAGACTCTGCGAAGCGGCGGTAATTTATTACACGACGACAGAGACAGAGAAAAGCGTTAAATGGAACGAATCGCGAATACGTACTGTACACAGTAGCTATATACAGTACGTACGTAAGTTAACCGTAGTAAATTATTATTGTAAATATTACCACCGCGCGTTATAAGTTTTTGTTTTATACATTTATGCTAATTGTACGGAAGGGGTCGCTTTTTCCTGTCGTCGTCTTAATTTGGCCCTGTCCCGGGCGCCACGTCGTATGTTATTTTCATAATACACCCGCGAAAAGCCGGTAATGGAGCGAATGTGTATTGCCAGGTCGTAATTTCGACTCGGTAATTTCGCCCCAACGAGTGTAAGTTAAGGTAGGTCATTGCCGTTTCGTAGTACGAGCGAGAAACAGCCAAGTTGTCGAAAAGCGGTACCAAAGAAGGCGGAAAATAAGCTTATAATTGACTGGTTGCGAGCTGGTCTGGTACCACGGCGAGGTAGATGGTCGTTTATTTGCGATTCGAGTCATTTGCAGTCGTTCGAGATGCTATTTTTTCCCTCGGGTTTGTTTTGAAGAAACGCATTACGACGTCGGCAGCCTAATTACCATTGTAAATTTACCTCCGCTTCGATGCCTTTTTGTTGTTCGTCTCTTGGAAATATTTTCGAATAAGATTTCTTATATTCGATCTTAGATGGTTGATATTTCAACCCCCCTTCCTTCTACTCGACGTCGTTACGAGAAATTGAAGAGAAAAAATACGACTTGCGTTTTCTTTTTAATCTTCCATTATGAAAATGAAATAGCGAAATTGGTTTTTAATGTAATTACCGCGAACGAAGGAGGCGAAAAGTCGGATGCGTTCGAGTGAGGTAAATTACCTTTGTGTCTGGTGACAATATCCGGCGTATAAAAGTCGACGCGACGACGAAATGTTTACCTCGTTTTAGATTTGTAATTGTAACCAGCTGGTTGGCAGAGTAATTCGAGAAGAGAAAAATGATTCGTCGAGAAAGGATATTAGAATATCGAAATGAAAATATCAAAGTTGGCTTTTGTTTCGATCTTAAATTGACGTCGAAATTGACAACAGCATCGGAGCTTCGAAAAGGACCTATTTTAGTTGATTGGTTTCGTGTGGCTATTGAGGCAAAATGAGTGGATTTGGATGATTGATGTTTCTAGTTTTATGGCCAATACGACGCGAGTGTTTGGGATGGATGAATTCAGCCTGGAAGTCTTTTCTTATAGATTCTTCTCGGTTCTAAGGGTCGTAGGATGGGAGCTGGATGAATAAAAAGGTATTGTCGTAGTCGATATTTTGGTTTACAAAGTGCCACCGCTGGGGTATTGTAATCGGGATGCTTTTAATCGTAATCAAAACGAGGAAAAATTACTCGAACGAGAATTACAGTCCGTCGAGATGGGACATTGTCAAATGAGACGTTTTAATACGAAATGTCAACCTGTTTAGTATTCTGTTTGCTATTCAGTGGAGTTTCTTCGTTGGTTTCTGCAGTTTGTCTTTTTCTTTCTCTTTTTTTCTCTTTCGATGTCGAATACCTAATGATGATTGTTTGGTATGGGCAGAAGGGGGGGGGGGGATTGTGAGATACCATGGAATGCTCGTGTTTGATTTCGATTTATACTTAGTTAGATTGATGTAAGAGCTGTGGGAGAAGGTGGAATTGAGTGTAGAAGAAGGGATGTTGAAATTGTGAAAATTATGAAGATTTTCCTTCGTTGATGGGTTTGTTCGGAGGTCGAATAGTGTAAAGTTTTGATTTTAATCGGAGTAATTGGGTTTTAATGGAGATTAAAGTGGAGAAGTTGTTGGTTTCATGGTTGAATATCATCGTCTCGTCGATCATTTTAATTCGATGATTATAAATGTTAATGAAAAATGTTTTTTATATTCTTTTTTGGGCTATTTTTCGAAATTTATAGAAAATTCGTAAAGGTAATACATACTAAAACAGTCCAGGCAAATAAGAGAAAAAATGTACCAAACGCACTAAAAATTCAATCCTGATTTTTTTTCGTGTTTTATGTTCGTAATGGTCCACTAAACAATGTACTAAAATGGGCACATCAAGAACCCTCCTGCCTCCCCCCCCCCGATATAAGAGAGGGATAAATGTTTACTGAAAAACGGGTTTTTACGAATAATTATATTCTCAAATAAGCCTCAGAATTGGAAAATGGTTATGAACGATCATGTTCTAATTGTAATTTCCTATCAGAAAGGTTTTTTTTTTTCAAAAACACCCTCCTGTTTGGCCAAAAATGTAGGGTGGAGACGCCTACTTTCCCAATATTTACAGTATTTTTTGAAATAATCGAAATTACGAAGCTGAAGGGATCCAAAATTATGCCAGGGAGGAGTAATTTTTTTATACACGCCAGTAGGACATTCCAAGAGAAGTCACCGGGAAAATTTCAGCCCCTTTCGATTTTTTAAATGTAATTTTCAATTAACTCTCTCATAATTGATCGTAGGGGCCGAAATCCTGCGAATATTGTTAATTTTTGGCCAAAGAAGTAGATGTTTTTGAAAAAAAATGAATCTTTCTGACAGGAAATTACACGTAGAGCATGATTGTTCATAGTCATTTTCCAATTTTGAGACTTACCTATTAGAGAAGATATTCACTCTTAAAATGACTGAACTAAAATAAAAATTTCGAGAAATTTTCGGTGAGAAAATTTTTCAGATGGAAAAGATATAATGATGTTTATTGAGAGGATTAAGATTATCTTATTTTTTCAAGATAGGAAAAGATCTTAATTATATTTTTGATGCTGTGTAAGTCGACGCTGAACTCATCTTTTTTATTTTGCTGTAAATGGTTATTCAATTATGTGAGGTGATCAAATGGAAAGAAAATCATGTATTTATTTATTCTTCGTTTCCTAAAATTCCTAAAATTTATCGTCGAATTTCGTCCAGGAAAAGGTGATTCAAATTTTCAAGTTTCAACATAGTATTGGATTTATTTATGTAAAATAAAATGAGAAAGAGGGAGGAAATTGTTTGAAAAGAAAAAACAGCAGAATTCTTCGAAATAAAATTGATGTTTTGAAACATTCACCGAAGGAGTTGTTTTTACTATTTTGAGGATTTTTGGACGTCCCGACAGCTCTAATTTCCCGTTAACTTTCGACGAAAATGGCAATCTCGATTTAGGTATTTCAAAATCTATTCAATTGATCTTTTATTAAATTTTTAAAATATTTTCCTAAAATAATAAAATTACGTAGCAATTTTTGAAGAAACCGCGAAAATGTTTTGAAATGTCACAAAAGTTATTTAAAAATCATGAAAATACATCCAAATGATCGAAATATAATTTAGAAAAAAATAAGAACTTGGTTCAATTTAAAAAAAAAAAAATGAAATTTTTTCCAAAAATTAATAGATGAAAGTACTGCAACAGTTATAAAAAACAGTCAAAATTACGTCAAAATTGGTTGAAAGTGAAAATATTGAAAAATTTGTTCAAAATGACTAAAATTGCTCTAAAAATCTAGAAAATTGATAAAAATGCCTTGAAAATGTTTTCATCAAGCATTCGCGAAATTTTCAATAATTTTTGTGAAATTTTTACTTTTTTACGATTTCTTTGAGCACAATTACATGGATTTTTATAGATTTCGTGAAATTTCGAAATTTTTTATAATTTTCACAGCATTGCGTGAAACGTTGATTATTTTTCACTCGTTTTTGTAACATTTTCAGTAAACTTCGTATAATTTCAACAATTTTTACGACTTTTTGAACAATTTTTATGTGTTTTAAGAAATGAATTTCACAACATTTCAATGATTTTTACCACATTTTGTAAACTTTTAATGGGTTCTTATTTCTTTTTATGCAGTTTCACCATTTTTTTGCTAAAAATGTGATTTTACTATTATTGGGGGGAGGGGGGGCTGCCTTTCGGTTTAATTTTGACCGGGTATAGATCTCGAGTGAAGCATGATGATGAAATATTTTCAAAAAATCATGGTCAAGTTATAAAAAATGAAAATTTTTTTCATCGTTTGAATAAAAATTTATTTCGATTTCAAAGCAGAGATTGCTCCTCTATTTCTCTCCAGACTACGCCAGCGATATTAAAAATTTGTAGTGAAAATTAATTTTTCTACATACTAAAAATAAAAGATATTCTATTTCTATATTTTGTTCAATTTGTAACTTACCATTTTTCCGCAGCATGATTATCTAATTGTTTTGAAAATTTGTTGTAAGTAATTTTTTTAAAAAATAAGGATATGATGATGAGGGGGGAGAGGGGATTTTTGAAATGGATGCTGAAGAAGTTTTTTTTTTGATTTTTGATCTTATTGAACATCCTGTAAATTATTTTCAACGTTTTTTTTTTGTTTTTTTTTTGTTAGATCACAGTCGTAAAAATGAAAGAAAGGGTGCAAAAAATCTGTAATATTTTTTGAAATGATTATATCAAAACTTAAACAGAAAATTTCGTTCAAAGGGTATGGACGGATAAGGGGTGAATTTGGCCCCCGGCGCTTTTGGGCTCCTAAACACCTCAAGTCGTGTATATTGACTAGAAATAATTTTTCACAAAATTTTGGACCCCCTACCCCCTCTCTTTCTGAGCTATGGCCATTTTATTGCATCATTTTCAAGAATTTTTAATTTCAACAGAAGTGAATGAAATTTTCTGTTCTTTGGCACCAAGTTACATCTGGTAGAGGTGTATTCATGATAATTTTTTGAACAATTTTGGTGCACTCCTTCATGTTTTTTCGGTCATTTGAAGTTTTCAATCGTAAAAAGTACCATAATATAAGCGAAGAGCGACCACCCTGGAAAAATTCTTAAAAAATACGTTTTTTTGTGTAGAATTTAACTATGTATTTGGTTTTGGCGATTTCTTTGAACTAAGGGCCGAAAATCGCGAAAAACCGTACAGAAATGTTGTAATTTTAGCAGATTTTTCAAATTTTGAGCGTTTTATACAGAAAGAAATAACCAAATAAGGAAACCAATTTCATATTCGTGTTCAGCAGGTCAAAATACCCCGGTAAACACCCTTTTCGTAATAGTTTTGATTAAAATTTCAAAATTCACCTTTCTCACTAATTTTTAATGAAAAAAAAAGTGATTTTCGAGACTTCGAGTAAAACGTTCCCGAAAAACGTATTTTTCGGGGTATTTTGACCTGCTGAACACGAATATGGATTTGGTTTTTTCATTTCGTCATTTTTCCCTAAAAATCCTCATTTTTAAGTTTGAATCGGGTCTTTCGAGCAAGAAAATTATTATACGCAATAATTAATGTCATATCCGTGTTCTACGACCTAAAATAAGTGGGAAACCAAAATCTTTCCATTTCAAATTTTTTGAGTCACATTCCAGCAACAGAACCCGTTCAAGAGGAGTGATAGTGAATTTATTTTCCACGTATCCTCCATGTCTTTGACATTAAATCGTGCCAATGAGTTACAATATTGCGCGCCCAGATCTCGAACAATAATTTTTTGAAATTTTTCCACAAGAATCAACATAGCAATTAGAGATTGAAAAAAGTTTCACGAAAACAGGAGAGGGGCATCGAAGATGCTTGATTTTTTTCAAATATTTCTAATTGTCATTTTGGCATCTCGTTGTTGCGCTGCACAAAATTAATTCATTCACCTTATTAATTTTCTAGGGGGGGGGGGGGGTGTGGGAGGGAGGCATTGGGGGGGGCATTGTTGGTCAAAAACACAAGAACGCCTTTTTTCCGAGAATAAAACCGTATTTAAGACCAATAACATCACTATTAATAGTATTAGGAAAGTTGGAAATTTAAATGGGAGGATTTAAACTCTATTAAGACTACCATAAAATCAACGTAAGTATTAAAAAAGTTGCAAAAATGAAACCCTATATCTGAAAAACTCTCACTAGAAAATGATGACGTTTTAGGGAAAAATGACGAAATGAAAAAACCAAATCCATCTTCGTATTCAGCAGGTCAAAATACCCCAAAAAATACGTTTTTCGGGAACGTTTTACTCGAAGTCTCGAAAATCACTTTTTTTCTCATTAAAAATTAGTGAGAAAGGTGAATTTTGAAATTTTAATCAAAACTATTACGAAAAGGGTGTTTACCGGGGTATTTTGACCTGCTGAACACGAATATGAAATTGGTTTCCTTATTTGGTTATTTCTTTCTGTATAAAACGCTCAAAATTTGAAAAATCTGCTAAAATTACAACATTTCTGTACGGTTTTCGCGATTTTCGGCCCTTAGTTCGAATAAATCGCCAAAACCAAATACATAGTTAAATTCTACACAAAAAAACGTATTTTTTAAGAATTTTTCCAGGGTGGTCGCTCTTCGCTTATATGGTACTTTTTACGATTGAAAACTTCAAATGACCGAAAAAACATGAAGGATTGCACCAAAATTGTTCAAAAAATTATCATGAATACACCTCTACCAGATGTAACTTGGTGCCAAAGAACAGAAAATTTCATTCACTTCTGTTGAAATTAAAAATTCTTGAAAATGATGCAATAAAATGGCCATAGCTCCGAAAGAGAGGGGGTAGGGGGTCCAAAATTTTGTGAAAAATTATTTCTAGTCAATATACACGACTTGAGGTGTTTAGGAGCCCAAAAGCGCCGGGGGCCAAATTCACCCCTTATCCGTCCATACCCTTTGACAAATATTTATAATATCGAAAGTTTAAATACGTGATACCTACTTGTACAAATTGCACAAATAAAATTACACATACGAAGATCTCCTCCTTCTACCTAGTTCTCCTCTTTAACCTATTCCCGGGTACTTTGTTAATTAACTGCATCGATAACGAAGGAAACAATTACCCCGTTACAAACACATCCCTTATTACCGACTCAGACGCGACGGTCTTCCCGAACCTTAGATTTTCACCAGTGTAAAGTAGAACACCAAGCCACCATAAGTTGTCGAATGTCTTGCGGCGAACAGTTCAAATATTTCAGTCGCCTTCGGCTTCAATCATCGTGAAAGCTTAATAAACGTAATTACGAGACACGTCGTAATTTGCGGCGAAGCAGAGCTTTTCGTCGCGTCGTGTCGATGATGACGACGTCGGTGTACTGCTATAGAAGCTATAGAACAGTGTTTTAAATCGAGCTTCGCGCCTTACGGTTATGTACCTCCAACAACGAACGTCGGCTTAATGACAAAATCATAAGGGCTGATGGTTTGCGAGGCGATGATTTCGTCGAGACGAGAAATTCAAACTCACGTACGATGGCCTTTTAAATACGGCAGCAGGTCGTTATAACGAGGCGACGATGACGTCAGCCTCGTTGGCGTTTTCCTTATCAGAATATAGAAGTCGAAGACATTGCCTTGGGTCGTTTCGAGAACGTTCGAAGAGGTCGTTCAAACCGTATTTTGATAAATTTGGCACGACAAACGTGATGAGCTGAGGTGGTGTTAATCGAATGGAGGCGTTAGGACGTCGGGATTTATTGAATGGTTCCAATATTCATGAATGTATCCTTTTCTGCGTACTTGCAACTTGTCTATTGTTATACAGGGTGTCCAATTTCTGGAAAACCTGAAAAACCTGGAAAAGTCTAGGAATTTTAAAAATTTGTAAAAGTCAGAAATTTTGAAATTTTCGCTGGAATTTTGTAAAAATCCAGAAAGACAAATCATCTGGAAAGTGTTTCTGCGCTTATTTTATCATAAATATATTTTTTAAATGTCCTCGCTCTGCTCGAGTCAAATTCTTTTATTCCTTAATTAATGTGACTTTTTGACTTGACATTGTTATCCATAGATACCTATTAAATAAAAAATATTGATGTTTGAATGCATACATATATTCGTCTATTAAATAAGTATAAAGGGTACCGGCGCGGCGGTTAAGATAGGCGAATCTGCCCCCGAGCTGAAATTCGAAACTAACCGATGGAAGTTGGTTCTTATGGTCTGAAAACCGTGTGAATTTTTTTTTGGTCCCCTACCCCTCCCCTATCCTTAGTTATGGGCCAAAACGTTCTTTTTTTCAGCCTTTTCATCAAGAATTTTTATTTTCGCGAGTTTTTAACCAAATTTTTTCAAACTTGCGTGGATGGTACACTATACTGAGGGGTATTAGTTGATGGCTGGAAAAATTTTTTCGATGATTTCTTCTAGCTGAAACTCGTGTTTGAAAACTTCAAATCGAATTTTCCACATGATGGTTCAGAGGTGCAATTCTGAAAGAATATATTTCATGTACCTAGTCCCTATGTACAACTTGATATTTTTTTCAGAATTTTCCATGTGGTAGAACATCTTGAAAAATGTGAAAAACCATTTTTCCACACAGTTTTTCACTCATAAAGTGGTCATTTTTGGTCGATTTTTTTTTGTATAATTATACCCCCAAAATACGTATTTATACACCACTTTTCCAATTTTTACTTCATTTCATTCCTTTTTGGCGATTTTTGTAATTTCAAGTACAAATAAGTACCGCAGAAGGCTCAAAATTGAACATGTCAATTTATTTTGTATACGTAATTGGCATAGGGCATTTCCCATTTTGTTGCCTATCACCTCTGCCGTAACGTAGCGGGTACAGAACGCTGGTAGAATGCATGCAAAACCAGTTTTTTTTCGGAACATTCACAACGCTACAACCAATATTCTGTACCCGCTGTGTTAAGGAACTGTGTGTAAACAGCAATAGGCAACTCAGCAGTACGCTGTTTTGGAAATGCTCTATACGGAAAAATCTGCAGCAGAACCGTGTTCAGCAGCTCAAACTACTTGCATATACCCCATTTATACGATAAAAGCACCCAAATTTTGAAAATTCTCCTTCCACCCAACGAATTATTTTTCAAAAATACTACCTAGATTTACTAAAATAAAAATTTCTGGTTAGGAACTGATTATTTTTATTTTAATATCTAAAGTTTTTGACATGGATATGTCTTTAGGCCTGGGGGGTAAAATTTTGAAATTGTTACGCTAGAAAATTCTTATGCTAGAAAATTCTTATGCTAGAAAATTCTTACGCTAGAAAATTCTTACGGTTGAAAATGATTACGCCCGGTGGATCAAGACATTATGACATTATGTTAGACTTAAAAAAACTTATAAATAAAATTAAATATTATATTTGAACATAATAATTTGCTGATATTATGTAGACTTGGATGGGTTACGGGTTATGTGTAATGATCACAGTGGATCAAGACATAATGACATGTTGTTACGGTGGATCAAGAGATTATGACATTATGTTAAACTTAAAAAAACTTATAAATAAAATTAAATATTATATTTGAACATAATAATTTGCTGATATCATGTTAGACTACATAATGCTGGAGGTGTAACATAACATAACGTAATGTTTTTAGGTCCAGATATAATGCCATTATGTTAGACTTGAAAAACTTGGAAAAAATCTATTTCAGATGAGGAAATGATGATATGTTATATTAAGTAGTTCACGTAACATTTTTGTGTAACATTTTGAGTTGGTCGAAAAGTCTGTTGAAAAGGAAGTTTGAAATCAGAAAGATGGTTGGAAAGCTGTCGAAAAGTTGATTGAAAAGTTGAATTGAAAAGATAGTTGGAAATCAGAAAGATAGTTGGAAATGTGATCAGAAATTCGATCGGAAATTCGGTCGGAAATTCAATTGGAAATTCAAACGGAAATTTGATCAAAAATTCAATTCGATCGGAAATTCGATTCGATCGGAAATTCAATTCGATTCGATCTGAAATTCAATTCGATTCGATTGGAAATTCAATTCGATTTGATCGGAAATTTTATTCGATTTGATCGGAAATTCGATTCTAGCGGAAATTCGATTCTAGCGGAAATTCGATTCTAGCGGAAATTCGATTCTAGCGGAAATTCGATTCGATCGGAAATTCGATTGGATCGGAAATTCGATTTGATCGGAAATTTGATCGGTAATTTGATCGGAAATAGACGGATTATTAGACGGAAAGTTACATGGCAAGTTAGATGGAAAGTTAGATGGAGCATTATATGGAGTTTTAGACAGTTACATTTTTAGATTATGACATGATGACATTATGTTAGACTGGAAAAAGTTAGACGGAACATTAGATGGAAAGTTAGATGGAAAGTTAGATGGAGCATTATATGGAGTTTTAGACAGTTACATTTTTAGATTATGACATGATGACATTATGTTAGACTGGAAAAAGTTAGACGGAACATTAGATGGAAAGTTAGATGGAAAGTTAGATGGAGCATTATATGGAGCATTATATGGAGCATTAGACAGTAACATTTTTAAATTAAGACATAATGACATTATGTTAGACTCAAAGAAGTTACGATGGAAAGTTAGACAGAATGTCAGATAGAAAGTTGGGAAAGATTGATAGAAAGTTGGGAAAGATTGCCGGAAAATGATTGTCTGAGAGATAGTAGTTGGGGAGATATGCGCTAGTTTGGTAGAGGCACAGCACTAGAAGCTGAGTATACAGGGTCTATAGATGGACCGGGCACCCTCAGTGCAAAAATTCACATTCTTTTCTTTTCTTTTTTCCCATTTCGTTGCGTTGCATCACTGGTATTATTGTTGTAATACACAACGAAACGAAAACAAGATCAAAAAAGTGACAAAGTTTAATGTAAGGAATGAGTCATCTTATAAAATATGCAGGTAAAAGTGTAAAATACGCTTCACAGAGTTGAAATGCCCACACGATAACATTACATGAATCTTTTTTTAACATCAGAATGCCGTAATCTCGAATGTAAAATTATCAATTCTTTGAAATTAAATTTTTTTATTAATTACATTTATTGACAAATAAGTGATGAATTTATCATTAAAAATTAAATTCATCAAAATTATGATTTTTGGTAATTTAAAAACTATACCCCAGACCCTTTTAACGGAAAAAAACATAAATCAGAAATATTGCTATTTTAGGTAGAGTATTTTGCGCTGAGGGTGCCCGGTCCATCTATAGACCCTGTATGGTGCATCCCTCTCCTTGATGGTAATCAAAAGTGTCTTTAGACCTGTGTAATAGCGGTAACACAGTAACTAAATGAAGCTGCCATACCTTAAGGGCATTGAAAGAAGTACATCCCATGTTGAATATAAGTTGATGAAAATCCTAAAGAATTATATTAAATTTGAGAGTATGGTATATCTTACTGACATATCCATGTTCTAAGATTTTTGCTTTAAAGCAAAAAACGCGTTCATTTTTATGACAATTTTCGAAATCCTTCACAGATCCTTATTATGATTATTTTCATATTATCTCTCGAACCAATAACATTTTTCATTTTCAAGAACTAATTATAAATTCTTCTTTCCCTTTCATCTTAACTTTTCTGTATCTGACGAACCATTTTTCAATCTGTCTTACAAAAGGGTCACTTCACATCTAAAAAAAAAAAAATCTCGACCTTCTCCAACCTCAACAACCCAGCAAATTAATTAACCGTACACCCAGCTAGATAAACTACGTTGATCCCACAGCCACCGTGCTTAAATCCAGCATCCAATTTCGAGTAAACTGCTTCCAGAAAAGATTTCATCTTCGAGCACTCGCTCATTCGGGCGCGAAACCACCATCAACGAAAAAGTTGCCAGTTTCCATCACGTCACATGGGTCCGAATAACAAAAAATGTCTGCAGCGATGACTGGAAAAGTCAGCCCAGAACCCATTCCACCTCGACAAGACATCGGTAAGGTCCAAGGACGGGAACTTTCTCGCACAACGGTCGACTTAACGTTTAAATCTGTTCTAGTCGAAAAAACACGCGTTAAAAGTAGAACCCATTAATTCGCCTTAATTTAACGTCGAGGGATGGCGTTCAGTTCCCCGCCATCGCGACTCGTTCGCTTCGTCCGTCCAGGCGATACCTTCGAGGGGGGTGAAAGAGTGCGTGCCATTATTGGTTCCATCAAAAAAGAGGTTACAGCATAACGCAGTATGGCATCGTGTACAACGACATAACGAAACAACGTTTGCTGTACGACGTAATTAAGTACACACTCAGGCATAATGCATTTTCCTCGTTTGTCGAAGCTTTTCGCGTACCCAAAGTCGAATTCGAGCCGGGCATTGCGCGAGTTACCCCTTCTCTCGTCGAACTCGTAAAAAGCTCGCTTTAGCTGGTATATTTACGACGACGTCGAATTTATCGTGCTCGCGTCGTCATATTCTACAATCTCGCACAGCATCCGAGCCACATCTTGGACCCTCATCTCATTAAATCTCAAGTCGGCCGCGAAATTACCAAAATAGCAATTAGCCTCGGTAAGTCTTTACCGTACGTCGCCCTGCCTTTTCTCCACACCTTCGGCATTTTCTTCGTTTAAACGTACGTACGAACGCGGGCTTTTTATCGACGTCGATTATCGAAACCTATAAACAATTTTAAGGCTAATTTGTTATTGTTCAACCAAGACGAAGCGGTATTAAAACATCTTAAAGGTGCGCCAACATTTCGGCCGACAAGGGCCGAAGAACGCGGGGTGAAAAACTAACGCTTAGATGTCGGTAAAGTAACAGGCTTTCAAAAATTTATCGCCTTGTCGAGCCTTTTATAAGCGCAAACCAGGCCGTTAGCGTTCTTCTTACGTTAGTTGGAATAATTAAAACGAACAAGACGAGGAGGCGAGGCGAGAGCAGGGTGTTGATCGAAATTGGAAATTTATTAAAATTTACATCTTTCTATCTCGCTTCCTCTTTACATTCCATCGTTTGTATAATTTTTAAAACCGCGTCCAAACACGTTTTCGACATCGTCTCTCGTCTGCTCCCCTCGTCGCATACCACTAAATTAACACCTCGCTAAACAAATTCCCAACCATTAAGCCTACTTATTACAGTCACCTCTCGTATTTTATTGGAAGACGAGAGAAATGTGCTTAATGGATGTTTAAGCAATGTAAACTTTACGTTAAATATCCTCCCACTCCTCTTCGGCTGCTCGCATCCGCGTTGTACAACTTTCTTTCTTGTACTCGGACCGATTGTGAATGTTATAAAAAGATATGTCCATTTTATAGTCACTTCATTTCCCCTCTCCGCTTCAGACTTCTTGATAATACAACAGAGTGTCCACAATGTTTCAGAAATGATGTTTCCTGCCTTTTCAAGGTTTTCCAGACTAATTTTTCCAAGTTTTCCAGACCTTTCACATGCGATATTTATGAAACGTTGGAAGAGTGGGGGAGCATTTTTATTTCTGTCGCGAAATAATGGTCAAGAAAAAAAGAAAAAGATTATTTCATTTGAATTTGCAAGGTGTCTCACAGAAACGTAAAACTGAAAAATATAGCTTTTATTTGACTGAATTTCCATTTTAGTAAGTTAGTAGATGGGACCATTTTTTGAAACGAGTAAAGATTTCAAAGAAGGGATGGAATAATTCATGCCAATTTTTTGGATTTTCTCAATGATTTGAGCACCGAAAGATCGAAAATAATGAGTTTTTCTGAAACAATTTTCCAAAATCAGAATTTATATCAAGTACTCTATTCAATTTTTCGATGAAGCGTAAGTAGAATTTAAGCTGAAAAAATTTTCTATCTACTGTAAAACATTTACCGAGATTTTAGAAAATTATGAACTTTTTTTTAGCAAAAAGGTAGAAAGAATCTTTTATTGTCCGAGTGAAGCGAGGACAAAGACTTTTTTGAAAAACCACATTGAAAAAATAAATAATGGCCCTTTTATTTCATTTTGAGAGTGCTACCGCATTAACCCCATATTTTCAATGGAAGCGAGGACTACAGTATCTATTGGATATGGAAAATAAAAATTCGTGCAATTTTCATGTTTCACTTGCCATTTTTACACCATTTTTCTTTTCCCAAACTTTCCCAATCCCATTCCCGCCTTGCCAGTGGCGTAGCCAGGATTTTGGCAAGGGGGGGCAAGAACGAGTTTTCATGTCAAATTTTCTGTGGGCTTTTTGAAACATAGCAAGTATTTTTTTCATGGCGTATTTTGTAGTGTACGTATGTCTGAGTCTGAGGTAGCGGGTGTGTAATAAAAAGACTGTAACACAATGATTTATAGGAGTTTTGGAACAAACGCTTTATACTGTCTAAATCTGAATTAGCCAATTTTTGTAAAATTCCAACTTTTTGATTCTGCGAAATAAATTTATTTGAAAATCAGTGATTTTTCACTGATATTTTATTTAGCTAAAATTACTGAATTTTTTGACAAATTGGAAATTGATTAAGAAATCAGTAAGTTTTAACTAAAATACCATTAAAATACCAGTGAAAATTACCAAATTTCGGTGAAAATTATTTCACTAATCTGAAGAAGGAAAATCTCATCAAATTTGATTGATTCAAATCGAAAGGATTATACTGTGTTCAAAAAATAAAGACAGTAAAATACTGCCGAAGCGAAGCGAGGGCGATTTTTTTTTTGGAAAAATCATGTTTGAAAAAAAAGGCCATGGGGCCGGGGGGGCGATCGCCTCAGCCCCCCTGGCTACGCCACTGCTCCTTGCATATACTCGTTTAAAAGGAAATTCAAGCAATTTTCTCGTCTCCCCCTCCTCTCTACACTCAAAAAAATAAAAAATAAATTTTATTAAACGTAAGGTGCAGTGGGGCAATTGCAAACCACTTTTTGATTAGTGACATTTTGCCGGTTCACTGTGCCGGCTCTATGGCACCAATCAACCTGAAATTTCTGTCACACAAGCTTCAAGGGGTTTTCTATTGGTGGGAAAAATTTCGTATCATTTAGTTCATAAATTTATGAGAAAATAAACTTTTAAAATTTTAAAATTGCGTTTTTGCATTTACCCCGCCATGGGGCAAATGCCAAATCGTAAATTATTTCTGAAGGTGCTCATTTTTTTTCAGTTTTGATGGTCAAATCGGAATCTACGTAAAATTTACTACCTTTTAATATACTCATAACCTTCGTTTGATCAAAATTTGTCGGAGATATCCGCGAAAGAAAGAATTTTTTAAGGAAGTGAAAAAATCTCATTTTTTATTTTTATTTTTTTTTAATAAGCTAAAAATTGAAAACAAATGATCACTTGTGATAAGTATGACGTATTTTATTGGAAAACACAAAATTTTGATGAAATTTGAAAAATATTTTTATAATAACTCCCAAAAACACAAAAAATGGAAAAATTTTGTAAGTAAATATCAAAAATTTAATATAAATTTTCACACTTTTGAAGGACTAGTATTTCTTTTTTTGTATTTTCGACCCATTTTACATCTAAAAATCGTTTTAAAAATTCTGAGAGTATAAATAAAATGATAAATATTTTCGATTTTGCAATTGCCCCCGCATGACCTTTTTCGGGGTAAATGCAAAAACGCATTTTTCCGCTAATGTAATGAAAATTGTTCAAAACTGATAGTCATAGCTTTAACTTAGATCTATTAGTATAATTAATCAACAAAAATCAGTTCAAAAAAATTTTACTTTGTACGTTTTTGACCATTTTGAAAAAAACTGATTCAACTTTACTTATGAGTGATTTTGACACATGTTGATAAAAACATTTCCACAAAGCAAATGCGTGCACCGTTTTCGTTCAAACTGAGTGAGTATATAGGTAATAGATGTGCCTTAACCTACCAAAAGATGGCGCGATCAAAAATTATGTTAACTGACCTCCAGAAGCTTATTTTGCAAATACCCCGATTTTGCAATTACCCCACTGCACCTTAATAATAAAAAAGCACCATTCATAAAACTAGTAAAATTTATTCAAAAAATAATAATATTTATCGCAAAATAATAATATTTATCGCAAAATTGACAAACTTTATTTTCTATGCAATAAACTTTACCAAATTTCGCAATAAATTTTATTATTTTTTTTGATAAAAATTGCTAATTTTGCGAATGGTGCCCCGTTATTATTTTTTTTGGATAAACTTTATTTTTTTTTGATAAAATTTATTATTTTTGGATAAAATTTATTTTTTTTGAATAAAATTTATAATTTTTTGCAACACTTTCTATTCATTTTTCATTCTCCATTTTTCTCAGTGTACGTATACTCGTTTTATATGAAATTTCAAGCCTTTTTCTAGCAGTTTTATTCTGATGAGATATTTTTAATCTTTTTTTTAGATATTACTACCTTATAATAAGGTAAAAAATAACATACAAATTGACCAGCAAAATAAAAACATTCAAGGTGTCTAACAAATTCTCAAAATCAACAGGCAGGATTTTAGCAAGATCTTTCAAATGAAATTTGCAGAGGAAAAATATATACTCCTTCCTATTCTCCAATATTTTTTAACTGATCAATTTTATTTGTTTTCTAATTGCCTTCTCTTCCTTCTTTTCTAAAGATTGTATTCCAATTCGTCTATGAATTAGGCCGTGGAGAAAACAGTACCAAAATTTTCGAAAATAAAAATTTTAAATACCAAAAAATTTTGGGACAAAAGTCATGTTTTTTTTACCAATATTTACCTAATTGTAAGGGGAAAATTATTCAACACGAATGAAGAGAAGGAGAATTAGTCGTTTCTTTCTGCATAAAACGCTCAAAATTTGAAAATCTACTAAAATTACAACATTTCTGTACAGTTTTTTGCAATTTTCGGGCCTTAGTTCAAAGAAATGGCCAAAACCAAGTACACAGCTAAATTCTACATAAAAAAATGAACGCGTTTTTTGCTTTAAAGCAAAAATCTTAGAACATGGATATGTCAGTAAGATATACCATACTCTCAAATTTAATATAATTCTTAAGGATGTTCATCAACTTATATTCAACATGGGATGTACTTCTTTCAATGTCCTTAAGGTATGGCAGCTTCATTTAGTTACTGTGTTACTGCTATTACACAGGTCTAAAGACACTTTTGATTACCATCAAGGAGAGGGATGCACCATTTACTCAGCTTCTAGTGCTGTGCCTCTACCAAACTAGCGCATATCTTCCCAACTACTATCTCTCCGAAAATCATTTTCCGGCAATCTTTCCCAACTTTCTGACTGACATTCTGTCTAACTTTCCATCCAACATTCCATCTTACGCTCCATCTAACTTCTTTGAGCCTGACATAATGTCATTATGTCTTAATTTAAAAATGTTATTGTCTAACGCTCCATATAATACTCCATCTAACTTTCCATATAATAATCCGTCTATTTCTGATCGACTTTTCGATCGACTTTCCGATCGACTGACTTTCCGATCGACTGACTTTCCGATCGACTGACTTTCCGATCGACTGACTTTCCGATCGACTGACTTTCCGATCGACTGACTTTCCGATCGACTGACTTTCCGATCGACTGACTTTCCGATCGACTGACTTTCCGATCGACTGACTTTCCGATCGACTGACTTTCCGATCGACTGACTTTCCGATCGACTGACTTTCCGACTGACTTTCCGACTGACTTTTCGACTGACCTTTCGACCAACTTTTCAACTATCTTTTCAACTCTACTTTTCAATCAACTTTTCGACAGCTTTCCAATCATCTTTCTGATTTCCAACTATCTTTTCAACCGACTTTTCGACCGACTTTTCAACCAACTTTTCGACCAACTTTTCTACCGACTTTTCTACCGACTTTTTGACCGACTTTAATCTCTCCAAGTCTAACATGTTATCAGCAAATTATCATGTTCAAATATGATATTTAATTATATTTATGTTTTTTCAAGCCTAACATAATGTCATTATGTCTTGATCCACTGTGATCATTACACATAACCCGTAACTCGTCCAAGTCTAACATGATATCAGCAAATTATTATGTTCAAATATAATATTTAATTTTATTTATAAGTTTTTTTAAGTCTAACATAATGTCATAATGTCTTGATCCACCGTAACAACATAATGTCATTATGTCTTGATCCACTGTGATCATTACAATAACCCGTAACCCGTCCAAGTCTAACATAATATCAGCAAATTATTATGTTAAAATATAATATTTAATTTTATTTATAAGTTTTTTTAAGTCTAACATAATGTCATAATGTCTTGATCCACCGTAACCGTAAGAATTTTCAAGCGTAACCATTTTCAGGCGTAAGAATTTTCTAGCGTAACAGTTTCAAAATTTTACCCCACAGGCCTAAAGACATATCCATGTCAAAAAATGTATATTTTATTAATTTTTCCAGGGTGGTCGCTCTTCGCTTCTGCGGTATTTTTTACGATTGAAAACTTCGAATAGCCGAAAAAACGCGAAAAAGTGTACCAAAATTGTTGAAAAAATTATCATAAATACACCTCTATAAGATGTAACTTTGTGCCAAAGAACAAAAAATTTCCTTTACTTCCGTTGAAATTAAAAATTCATGAAAATAATGCAAAAAATGGTCATAACTCCGATAGGGAGGGGGGTGTCATGGTGGGAATGCCCAGGCCTCTCAGGTGGTTACACTGAGCCAGGCTGCTGAAAACGTAGACGTATGTAGGTTCCAGAGCTGAAAGCGAGGCAGTCATATACCGTGGTATACCGTCGACTGCCTCGCTAAAATGTGGTATGGTTCAAAACGGTATACCGGTTTGAATAAAAGGTGGTCGACAGTCATGACCGCTTACCGCTCATGTTAGCTAATGGGATGAGTCATCCCTAAACACATATTCATGTTGATACGAAACTGTAATAACATCAGGCGGTCAGGCGGTAGTACCGCGGTACTTGATCACCTCGCTTTTTCAAAAACCGGTTTAAGCGGTCAGGGTGGTATAAACCAAATGCGGTAATGGTAACCTGACTGCCTCGCTTTTGCGCGAAGCGGTCAGGCGGTATAAAATGACTGCCTCAATTTCAGCTCTAGTAGGTTCAGCCTACTGTATAGATGTAGTTGTGAAATATCCGTTTGTATGTGATGTACGTGATGCCTATGGCATAAAGTTAAAGTAAAAAGTGATGTGTTCTTAGTGTGCTTTGAATAAAGAGTACTTACTAGTGAACTTCTGGATGTTATTTATTCACGCCATGTGATTATTTAATCTCTTGAACTCCGACTACTTAGCTAGGCTGGGACCAGGCCCATAAACCTGAGGAAGATTAGGATAAGTATCCTTTCTGACGAGGTACTAGGTGGTTTCCACAGCAACCCAAACCCACACAAACCCCAACCCACACAAACCCCAACTCAGTGTGGGTTTCCACCCCCCTCTCAGGGGTAGGGGTCCAAAATTTTATGAATTTTTCTAGTCAATATACACCACTTGAGGTGTTTAGGAGCCCAAACGCGCCAGGGGCCAAATTCACCCCTTATCCAGCCAAACCCTTTTTCATATTTTTTACAACTTGAAAAATTAATTTCACAAAATAGTCCCGAAAAGATAAAATGCGGATGCCTTCCGAATTCAATACGAAGCCAAAATGTGGTACGAAGTGTTTCATGAACGTTATCATAATCAAAATTTTTATAGAAAAGAGAAATGAGAGAATTGTCGACAGTCAACCTCGATGAGGTGGTCCTTTGACTCGAATGTCTGCGTTGGAAATACTATAAGTAATTTTAAAGGTAAAGGAAAGTGTTTGGTACAAATTTGAATCATCTTCGAGATGGAATTCGATGTATCTTGAGTGATACTTGACTGAACTTTTCAAGTTCGTGTGATCCTTAAGGAAAAAGAGATATTCCAAGACAAGTACCCAAACAAGTCTGCTTGTTTTGTTGGAATAAGGCTAAACAGCGACGTAGGTGGCTTTACCAAAGTGTTACCCGGTGTCTGCGTAGAACACAGCGTAAGATAAGGGATACCTCTTTGACCGTTGTACCGCGAGCGATGTTAAATGGCGCGTGAATCGGTCCGTACGGTATTTGGAATTGGGCGAGGCGCCGTGGGCCATTGCACCTGGCTTTATTTTCTAATTATCGCGATACCGAAGTAGTGAAAACGAGGTGGTCAAATTACACAAAACAGATTACAGCACGAGGGCTTACCTAAGCAGCGTTAGGTTATTAACTTGTCAAAGGCTTATCGAATCAAAGCGGATTGGATAAACGATTATACAAAGTCGTATCGCGTACCTCGACGGTGTATTGGGTACGTTCGTAAAACGATGACGTGCCGCTTTTGCGAAGACCCAGGATGGACGAGGTGAAAGAAGGGCTGGATTCGATTGTTGGATACGATTTACGTGCTATAACGAAACGACATCGGGGCAGGGGGAGAAAAAAAGGACGAATATTCGCAAAATATTATGGCGACTTTAATATATTATACGCGAGGATGGCCAGAATTTCATTGTCGTAGCGTGTGCCAAAATCGTATGTGTCCCCTTGGACCCCGCCTCGTACTCACCTTGGCCACCTATTGTGGTCGTATACGATATTGAATGGATTTTGGGGGAGGATGCGGAGGAGGAGGGAAATTTGTAATGGAACCTGTACTGAGCACGTTGACGGTATTGGAGAGGTTCGTAGTAATACATACGACACGGTATTAATGGTTGTGAAAATTCTTTCGATAAGGAAGGTGTTTAACAGGTCGTGTTTTTATGCAAAAAATTGGAAATCGTGTTGAAAATAGGTGTATTTTAGGAGACACTGCGGCTTGTTTGTGTGTAAAGTGGAGATACTGAATTTGAAAATATAATGAAATCGAAAAATAAATACATAGGGGTGAAAATTTCTGCATAAATTATTTAAAAGGCCCTTTCGATGACATTTTTTTGGTGGTGAAATTTTGAAACTATTTTTTTTTGAATTGCTAATAATCAAAAAATGTATATTGATTTCGAAATTTAAGTTCAAATTGTTCAAGTGAGACTTTTGATAAAAAAATTTAGAGCTGGCTCCAATGGGTAACATTTTGGAAATTCTCATTGAATTCACAAGAATATGAAAATTAAGAAAACATAAAGGAAGGCAAGGTTTTCATTTGATTTTTTTCGAAGGAAACCTACAAGCTAGGCCGCTCTTTAAAAATAATTTTGTCAAGCGGTCAAAATTGGCAAATTTTGAGGAAGGCCAGACTAATTATTGCAATCAGCCTCAGATATCTACACTTATGAATGTTAAACGTACTTAATATTTAAATTTCGGTCATTAATGTATATTTTGTTTGTTTGATTTCAGGTAAGTACCAAGTACCCAGAATTTCCTGCGAAGATTATTAATTTTCTATTTTTAAGAAGAAATTGAAGTGAGTGGGATTTTCTTATACTATAACAGTCATTTCGTTTGAATTATTAGTTGCTCGCGAAAAATTATATTCTGATGAACAGAAAATTCCGACATAAGAGGTTTTAGATTTTATTTTATTAGCAGAAGATGTGGATTTTGAATTTTTTATGGTTGCTTATTTTAAGTGCTAATAAGCTCCTTCCATTTTGATGTTCGGTAAAAACATTATAAATTTTTTCAATTTCAAGGCTGGTATTTAATACCTACTTTTCAGTTTTCAATTTCATTTTTTTAATAGATTTTTTCAAATATCAATTTCTTACGTTTTAGCCCATTTAATTTTAACAAATAGCAATTTTCCAAAATTCATCTCATTTTCATAATTAAACATGTGTTTTGATCCAAATTTTTTTAAAATGGCATTGACCACTTCAATAATTTTAGTAAACAAACGCCATATTTTTTCTATTGTTTTCCTCAGTAGTGCCCCGTTTCACTCAAATCATGTGTGTGAAAAATCACTTACCAGAAAGTCAATTTAGTGACATATTTTTAGAACCGGTTCAGAGATTCTCTACCAGTTGTCAATAATTGTTTTAAAAAATTATATTAGGATAATAAAATTTCCTTATCTAACCAAGGAGCTGAAAGTAAAGCTGCTGTTTGAACTTGTAGTGAACTGTCCAAATTCCCCAGTTGTAGTTTACTTTCAATTGACGAGTAAGAAAGAAATTAAGTATGGAATAAAAAAATGTAATTTTTGTCATTTGCGAATTTCACTCGAGATTTTTTATTTCGTATCACGAATTTGAAATTTATGAACTTGTTTTAAAAATATTTGTTCTTGATCAAATACAAGTGGTTTTCAGAAAAAAATAAAAGAGAAAGAATGGAAATACTGGCATTGCTTAATTTTTCGTTATAGGGCTGTTGAAACTACGTCATGTCATCCTTATCAAAAAGTGTGATAAGGAACAGTGGGAAAAAGAAAAACCATTCATTTCGTACGTATTTATACGGAATTTCCATAAATTTATCAATTATTGCAAAAGAAATGAAGTTTTGTGATAATTGTGAAAATAATAAAATTTGTAGCTGAGAAAAAAAATGCTTTGAAAATTCAAAATTTTCCCACCAGTTCAATTGTGACGTTAGTTTCAACAGCCCTATTGTCATTTCTTAAGGAATTTTTGACGACTGTTTCAAAACCGTTGAACCGGTTTTTCAGAAATGTATTACTTACGTTTTTAAATCGGGTTGAAAAAATGTTATAAAGAAGTATTCCAGTCATTTCTCCAGAAATTTTTCAAAACTGGTTCGAAACCATTGAACCAGTTTTTTAAAAAAATTATTATATTTTTAAACGGTAACTACCAATTATCTACTTTTTTCCAAATAAAATTATGAGTTTGTTCGGTTTTGAGAAATTTTTAATCCCTACTTTGAAATTATTGAACCGGTTTGTAAAGAAGACTGTAAAATTTTTGAATCAAATTGAAAAATTCCTATAATTTTTTCTCATAAAAATTTTGAATTCGTTATTTTACCCCAATTTCTTTTGAGAAAGTAGTTTCTTGAGCAATTTTTTAAAACTGGTTTGAAATCGTTGAACTGGTTTTGAAAAAAACATTCTATTTTTAAATCAATTTGAAAGTTTCTATTATATGATTTTTTCTAATGAAAATTGTATCATAGTTTTTTCCATTTAGGGTATGACTCGTTTCTTGAGAAATTTTTAAAAGCCATTTCAAAAACATTGAACCGGTTTTTACACAATTTATTGCATTTTTGAAGTAATTTTAAAAGTTCTATTGAGTAGATATTAAAAAATAAAAAATAAAAACAAAAACAAAGTAATGGTTTCACCATAAATCCATAAATCATGTATTGATTTTTTTTTTGAGAACCAGTTCGAAACCATCAAACCGGTTTAAATCGTTTTGAACGGCACCAATTACATGTTACTTTTTCAAGAAGTGGAGAAAATTATGTTATTAGGTGGGTCCTGGGTACCCAATTCGTCGTCTTTAATTATAATTTCTTAACGGATTTTGAAAAACCGGTTTGAAACTATTGAACTAGTTTTTAAGAAACATATTGATTTTTCAAAACGATTTATCATGGTTTCTTTCATTTTGAGAAAGTTGGCCCGGCAGGCCTACCGGGCGCATTCTCTTCGGAAGGTGATTTCCACCTTCCTGGAAGACTAATAGAAGATGTACGGGCTTCTATCAGCACTACATTAGACGTTTGAATGATAAATACAGCGAACTTATTAATGGTATATTCAGAGAACTTAATAATGATAAATACAGAGCACTTACAACTTTGGCGGTTGGCACCGCAAATACCCAGCACGCAGGCGAGTGTAACGGAGTCGTTTCCACTCAACCAACAGCCAGGTACTGACGGCGCGTTCGGCTCATCGTGCCGACGAGCGAACCGCACCGCTGGTGGCGACATCTACCGTCTTACCACCGCACACGTACCGCGGCGGCGGGGAACGGGCGGGCCAAGTCTCCCTATGACATATGCCCCCTCGGGTCGGACAGCTGACAGAGCAACCGCCAGGCCGTTGGGCGACACTAGTCAAGTAGAGAGGAGCCGGACCCGGCCCGAGCCCCTGCCCCCTCGGGTTGACCGTCGGGCAGGTGGGTGGTCGAGATGTCGGTCCCAGAGCACGGTCGCGTCGCGACGTCGTGAGCCGAACCCGTTTTTGAGATAATATATCGGTTACGATGTATTAATTTCTACAAAAACGTTGTCTGAATCTGATATCGGTACGATATCCGATCGTTGTACCTGGTTGTTGTTGAAACCTGTAAGGTTTCAGCTGCGTGTAGATCAAATCGTTTACGATTTATCTTGGGCACTAGAACGGTGCGTACCAATTGCCAGAATTTCTAAAAATAATTTTCTAATTGAGGACTTTTACCTAGAAAATAAAAATTCGTCGAAAAATCGTCGCAAAATACTCTGGAACATCGTCTATCGTCTTTTGGCCGGAACTGGAAAATCGTCGTCAGGAACTTGTTTTGAAAAAAGTTTACATTTTTGCCTCAAAAATAAAGAAAAAACAAAGATCTTTTTGAAAGGAATACAAAAAATTGATTGAAAAAAGACGTTATAATTAAGTCAAAAATTATAAAAAATGACTGCTTACAAAATAATACGTTACAAAGAAATAACAGTCTTTACGGTAATAAAATAAAACATGTCGAGGTAAAAAACGGTACAAAAATAAAAAAAAAAGAGATCCTCGATTACAAAAAGGAACAAAAAACAAAAAGTACAATTACAAAACAAAACAAAAACAACTTCTTCTTCGTTACGAAGACACAGAAAAATATTTACAATATGTACAGAGTAATTTCGTTGACGAAATTTTGAATTTTTCAATCGTTTTTCGATTGAAAATTTGATCGTGGCTCACCGTGACGTGTTCGAAAACCTACAACTCACACTCGATGTGGAGAGGGCCACGGTGAGCACGATTTTGCGAATCATCGTTTGCGATGATTCGTTGCTGCATCGTTTGCGATGTAGCCGGCGATGTAATCGTTACTCGATCACTGGGTGCTGTTCGAGGATGAATCGGTGTCCGAATCTTCGGGTACGAGGTCGGGCATCTGATTCAAAAACTCGCAGAGAGCCAACACCATATTCTTCATCTCTAGGTGCTGGTAGGAGAAGAACTCACCCACTCGCACCGGCGGGGTAAGCAGCGTCGATTCGACGTTGAAATACCGGTACCGGTTTGAGCGAGTGGACTCCTCCTGCAGCCACCTGTCGACAGATCTTCTCGTCGCCGTGCATTCCGGATGAATCATGGGCGGAAGCATGACCAGTCGTCGCACCCCCCTTTGTAGAAGGGTGTCGACGAACTGGCTGATCCGGTCTGTGATCTCCTGGACATCTCCTTCGGTCTCGGTGTCGTCGGTTCCGATGGCACATATGACGTCAAAGGGAAGAATCGGCAAGTCCAGGAGCACCTCCAGGTACTCCTGGATGGTCACGCGCGGCCGGTAGAAACGAGTCGTACTGAACAGGCGACCCCAACCGCGCGAAACCACCTGGTTCCGGATGGCGCCCTGGACGAGTCCTTCGCCGAGAAGAAGAAAGGTGTTAATGAACAAGCCTAGTTCCAGCGTACCGTTTGCGGTGCGAAATTCGGCGCGTGTCATTACCCCAGCGTTGACGCTGGGTAATATTACGAACGGCGTCGCCCATTCCGTGACAACTCGAACGATGGTATCGGCAGCCGGTAGCGGTTGCGTCCGTCGCGGTGCTGGGTCTACGGGCGGTCGTCCGGCGTACTGTTGCGGTGCTAGTCCACGGCCTCGTCCGCGTGGTGGTTGCGGTGACGCAGGCGGCCGCGAGGTCGATGGGCTGCGTCGCGGTGTGGATGGACTGCGTCGTGGCGGTGTCGTAGCTCGACTTGTCGACGCTGCGTTGGCTGCAGTGCGGTGCGTAGCTGCAGCGGCGTTGCTGGTCGACGGCTGATCTGCATTACGTACCGTAGATGCAGTTTCGATACGTGGTGACGAGGTACGTGGCGGCGGCGTCGCTGCTTCGGCAGTACTGGTCGGTGGCGTTGAAGGTGCGGTACGCGGCATAGCCGCAGCTTCTGACGGCGAATTTGGAGCCGTACGATGCGTATCGGCGTCCTCGACGTTGCCTGGTGGTACGTTCGATGCTTCCGGTGCGTTTCGCAGCGTTTCGGCGTCGTCGTCGGCTGGCATACTCGGCGCTGTGATGTCTCCGTCGTTGTTCGAGGGGATCACGGCGTCGTCGGCAAAAAAGGGTCTTCGACCAACACTGGCGAAAAACGTTGACAACATATCGAATGATGGGAATCGTTGGCGAATCGCATCAACCACCAACTCAAATGTCTGAATCCGCTCGGAACAAGGCTGTCCTTAAATTCGTACGAAGTTCGCGACCTCCGCTCGCGGAAATCGGTTGCAAACGGGACTGCCCGACCGCTGACTCAGCGTCCTCGCTGGGAGTAGCGTTCGAGCAGCGGATGAAGCCCGGTGAGGCTGTTTGAACCAACTTACCCTGGCCCCTGGTAAAATCGTCAGCTGCGGGCATGCCCGCGAATCGTACACGAATCGGCAGCGGAAGGGGTCCTTTCGTATCGAATGGTCCTGTTTCGGTACGTCCGTAGCCGAGAGCGTCGTTGTCCGAAGTCGTTGTAGGGCGGTCGAAGTGATTCCGGCGATATTCAGTGCTCGCGCTAACGCGGGCTGGTCGTCGCTTTCTTCCACACGCTCCATTCTGGCCAGGAACTGGGCACATCCATAGTGGTATATGTGGGTACATGCGTGTGGCATGACCGCGGTCTCAAACAGTTTTTTGCGGTGGAGCATGGGCGCCGGGTTCGACTATGTTCTGCCGGCAATGAGTGCATACCATAACCCTTATATAAGGCATTCTGGTTGTTGCAAGCTGGCTGGTCGGTGACAAGCCGTTCATCGAACGTCTGCATAGGAAAACAATAAATACAACGATATCGTTAGTATTTTGATAAGAATAGGCCACTGATTTGTCGAGTGGTGATAACGCGTGTACGCTTATCTATTTCTATCTGTTTACAATGCGCACCCGTGTTACTGCGCGTGAGTGCGTTTTTTGCGTCGTTTGCGATGCGATAACGCATTTCACACACCGTAACACGATCGATGTTCGATTTGGTCAACCATACACCCGCATTCCACTGCAATTTGGCTAATTTACTACCTGTGTACAGAAAGTATACTTCGTATCGAATGTATTGCTTGCCGTACACACGAATTGTAATTAGAAAGCCGTTGCAATGGACGCGGACGTACCTGAGACCGCGTCTGTAATATTGCATCATATCACAGATTAGAAAATTGCACACTCGACTGACAATTAACGGATCGTTTAATTAATCAGTAATTTTGTTTCGAGTATTTATCTGTTGAGATAAAGTACTCGGTACCTAGATGTCCAGAAGTTACCATTATGGCGTATATGACATCGTGTGCGATGCTATCGTCCATAATGGCCGCGGTCGTATTTGTATACACAAAATCGTTTAATTATTAAATCGTGATAATTCAAGAAGGTACTTACATTTCGTATTCGATTTTGGTAACTTATAGAAACGAGACTGAAATAAAATAATATCGATTTAAATACAATAATAAGCGAACCGCTTTGAGAAAATACACAAGTACACGAAAAAAGCGAGAAGAAAATATACGGTAAGTACAGTACGATGTAGATGGAATGAAGCCAAGCGCAAACGTCACGTTGCGTTGGTCGTTCGGTCTACTGGTTGAGTGCGCGCCGCATCTGCCATGCGTAGTTTGCGTGGTTGTCCGCGGTACACTACGGTAACCAGTGTTGCCGTTGCTGTAATTTCGTGAAACGTATTCGTTTTCTTTGAAATTCAGCAATCTCACATCGCTACTGGACCGGTTATTTTCTTTTTTCGCGTGCGCTGCGTCTTAATTTAATCGGCGTTTCGCCATTAATTATTGCAGGCGCAGCCTTCGCACGTACTTTTGAATATTTCTTTCTTTTAGAAAGGTAATTCTCTGCGGATGACTTTATCTCGTCGTATCGACTAGATGAAGTTTCTTCCGCTGCGTCTTTGATGATTTTATCGAGTAACGATAAATCACCCTTTTTATTCGCTGATTTTTTCAACTGTTTCGGTATCGAATCATGTTGGATATTTTTATCAGGCAAATTATTGGGTTTACGTTGCGGTACGGTAGGTGGGTGAGTTGGGGAAAGTTTTTCTCCCTTTTTCACCTGTTCTGCCTCGCATCGTATTTTGTCACGTAATAGGACTGTAGGTAGGTACGGTACGTTCCTACCATCGTCGTGTGTTCTTATCAAAATTGGACGATCGTTTCGATCCTTCTCAATTTTGAACTTTTTACGACAATTTTCCTGGCGTTTACTCAGTTTTGGTTCGTCCTTTGCATCAGTGGTCAAGAACTTATAGATCTTTTTGCACGACTCATCCTTCTGCTGATAATGGTGAATCTCTCTAAGAGCCTTCATCAAGTCAGCTACGAAGTTCGCTGAGAAGTCCACTGGATACTGAGGAAGACTAGTGTTCAATTCGTCGGTCTCGATATCGAATTGATACACTGTTATCTCCGGAGCCATTACAGATTGTAAATGCTTCGTCGATTTCTTAATGTCGTAATGTAATCGAAAACAGTTGAGCTCCGTGATCCAACCTGCCGCTTTTCGGTGTGTTGACATCATGGACTCGAACTTGTCGACAATTGGTGCTAAATTGGCGCGAACGTGTACGTTCATGTCAAACAACAAATACCCATGAAACTTAAGTTTACGTATCGTTGTCACGAGGCCTAACATCTCGCGATCGATGAGCGTGAACTTTTTCTGGTGTGGCTTGAGAGCGTACGAGGTATACATCAAAATTTCGTCCTGGTCATTGATGTGTTGATATACAACGGAGTTCGTTGCATCATCGGTTAGCCAGGTATCTATGTAGATATCGTGGTTCACATCAACTTGTCGTAGGCGGAAATCTTTCTTGTATTCTCGCTCCAAGTCGTCGAAAGCTTTGAGCTGTTTGTCTGACCAGATGAACGGTACGTCCTTCTCAGTCAGTTTGTAGAGAGGTGCAGTGATTTGTTGATAATTGGGTATGAACCGTTTGTACAGACCTGTAAGGCCTACCAAAGCGAGAACCTCCTTTTTATCTTTCAAAACAACTTTGCCCCTCTTGGTATGTTTGAGCTTAAAGTCATCAAACTTTTTGATCTTATCGTTTTGTTTAGCGATTTGATCTTGGGCTAGACGATATCCGAGGTGATTCGTCTCCTGTTTAAACAGTGACGTTTTCTCTGGATTGAGTCGAAGTCCATGCTGCAGTAGCAGTTCGAGGATGTTAACGATACGTTCTTCCATCTCGTCGAACGTGTCTGCTGTGACAAGAACATCGTCAGCGAAGGTCTGAACGCCAGGTGTACCTACTGGTATCACTTTGTTCATTACTTCAACAAATTCGGCCGGAGCAATGCTGATACCGTATGGCATCACATTAAACTCGTAGACCGCTCCCTCCACCTGAAACGCTGTGAACTGGCGCGATCTTGCTGAAAGCAATATCTGCCAGAACGCGGCGACGAAATCAAGCGTACTGTACCACTTAGCATTTGTGCTGTGGATAATATCTTCGATTTCGCGCGGTTCTGTAAGAAGCCGCTTCAGATGTTGGTTAAGTTCATCCGCATTCAAGCATAAACGCAACTCACCGTTCTTTTTAAGAACTGGCGCGAGCGTGTTTATATAGCGAGACTTGGATGGTCTGATGATCTTCAGTTTGAGCATCAGTTTGATCGTTCTTCGAATTAGAGGCTTAAGTTTGTTTGGAGGGCGGTATTTTTCGCCACGCCACTTTTTAAGGTGTTCCGATTCAGTGTTAAACTCGAAGTCCACAGCGTCTCCTGTGAATTCGCCTGGATATCTACTGAAAACGTGCTTAAGCGCAGAAATTCGTTCGTACGACTGATCAGCTCGTTCCTGAGAGATCAGGTCTTTACAGACCGCGTCCTGAAGATCGTTGCGAAGCTTCCGGAGGAACCGTTCCGGTCCGTCGTCTAACTCCTCTTCGTCCAGCGGTAAACGCAGATCGATATTGGAGTATTTCTTAGTTACGTGGATCGTTTCGTGTTCGTACTCTTTAAGAGGTTCAAACTTAAAAACTTCAGCGTCTTGATATGACCCCTGCTCAAGAAACTTCAGAACTGAACGTTTCTTGCCAGGCTGATAGCAGAAAGCGATGCCTTCCTGCTGGTCTACGTCTATGCACAGTTCTTTCATCGAGAGACGTCCTATAATGAAAATTTTTCCAGGAACGTCCAAGACAAAGAATGGCATGGTCATTAGTATAGTACTGAAGAGGAAGGATATCTGAACCAGGTGCGTCATCGTCCTGGTCAGTGCCCCATTCGCCATCTTTAAGATGACTGGCCTGTTCAACAGTATATACCTGATGCGTTTGTCGCATCGGTGTGTCAGTAATTCAACTAATGGCTTCGATATCACGTTAGGTAGCGCGCCCGTGTCGAGCTGTGCCGCTATCTTCGTGAGTGGGTAGTCAAGTTGTACCGCACACGTCGGATCGACTGTATCCGCAGTTACAATCTGTCTACGTACTTTGCTGCTTACGCTGTCTAGCGTAAGACTCGCATTTTCGACATTGTCCACCGTACACACCTTCGTTATGTAGGCTTCGATGTCTATGTCTGTTTCCGCTGACGTGTATGGGTCGCGCGTAGGCGGCTTGTCCTCCCCGTCCGAGTCCAAATCTGAGTAACAGGTGCGTTCACAGTCAGATTCGTAGTCAGACGTAGGTGACTCAACACCTACGTTCGCTACCATAGCGAAAGTAACTTTCCAAGGTTTGGGTTTGCGTCGTTTTCGACGTATTTTTGCCCCAGAACACTTGGTTTCGGTAAGTGACTCATTTCCGCTATCGTGTGACGATGCAGTAATGGGCTCCTCTGTGGGTAGCGGTTTCGTTACCTCTTCTGCTTTCTTTTCCGGTTTTAGGATTGCTGGAGGTCCCCTCGGTGGTCGAGGTGCATCCTTGCTCATAGACTTGACACCAGATGTGGTGGTTATGACCCAATCCTTTTCTTGGTATGGTATCTTCAGAGGCCCGTAGCTGTCGACGTTTTCGTCGTAGCGGTATGATTGGCTATCTCTTTGAAGAGGCTAGCCATCACTTCGCGGTACATGCTATTGGCAATGAAGTAACCTATACCTTTAGTGAAATAAAATTTCTTATGATCCGGTAAAAGTTGGTATTTACTATTAACCGTTGGACGAGCGTATCGTTCGCCATTGTGGTTTGTAACCGTTTTGGTTTTTAAGAACTTGAGGCTTGTTTGAGTCCAGATTTTAACTCTGGAATCTCCTTCAAGCTTCTTGTACATTGATCTGTATACTCGTAGGCGAGCCAGATCTGTAGGTGTCTGGTTTGCCGTTTTCGGTAAAACCAGTGGAAATATGATCGCAATACTCTTGAAGCCTTTGTTGCATAGTATGTTAACTACATTGTGCAACTGTTGCTCAATTTTTCTGTAGGGCATGCTCGTGCAGTTTAACTCGAACGAGCCGGCACCTACTATTGCTTCATTTTTTCCTAGGAAGTCGTGTTTCTCGATTTCGTTTGCGAGATCGGTAAGCGTAATACGACTGTGTAGGTAGGCAGGTAAAACCATTTTGGTTTTATCTATCCTTTTACCCGCTACAAAGTGGGCTAAGCCATCGCCGATTAACACCCTCCCTTTAAGAGTCGGTGCCACGACTGTTTTCTGACTAGTCGGTCGCCCTTCACCTTCTAGCCGTTTCAGTTTCCCTGGTTGTCAGTTTGACGTTCCGGTTCTGCTGTCGGCTCTTGCGGGTCTGTGACTTCGTTAGCGTAGTCATAGTAAATGGTACCATCCTCGTCTGCACCCGGTATTTCTTCTAAATACCATACCTGTTGAGGTTGTACAGTTGGTTTTGGTTGTTGGGGGGCCGGTGGCGGCTTTGCCCCTGTGGGAGGTGGGTTAGTAGTAGGTCCGGTGACCTTCTTTCCCTCCTGCCACGGTTTTATTACGTATCTAGTAGGTTTAGGATTATTCGGATTCGAATAAAACTGTTGCCTACTAAATTGTTTGAAAACAGGAGCGGCGTCGGTGCGACGCGTCTGTTGTTGTATATCCGGTGCCTGGGAAACTGGTTGTTTCCTGGCTACCACTACTGGTGGTTTATACTGAGGTAGCGGGTCTCGCTCATCCTCCAGTAATTTGAGTGCGTGCTCAAGATCGTCTAGATACTTGGTGTCACGATGAGGTATGCGTGTTCGCAGATCCTTAGGTAACTTTTGCAGCACCATGTCGATAGCGTCTTCCGTGGTAATCGTATCCATCTTTGAGAGGGTACGGAGCCATTTTCTGACGTATTGTATTAGCTCCCTCGTTGTCGAGGTCTGCTTCATCTCTTCGGGAAAGTGTGCCCTTGCGGCAGCTTGATCCCTATGAGTCCAGAATTCTCTAAGAAATTCATTACGCAATGCGGTCCATTTCGTGATAGTACGATGATCTTTCGCCCATTGGCGATTGATATCGATTACCCCACAAAATACCACGCATTTTTGAGCTCCGATTACGTTAGTCTGAGCCATGTAAGCTTCAAAGCTTTCCAGGAACTCAATCGGATGGTATCTGTCTTCTTCTGAGAATACGATACCATTTGCTCGTAGGGTTTCCACGGATCCGGGGAGACCCTTACGTACGTATTCGCGCTGATTTTCCCTTGCCCCTGAGCGGCCGTATCCGATGTCGCTGGGGGGGTCAGAATTATCATCGCGTCTGTAGCCACGACGGCGGTCGTTTTGATCGCGGTCTCTGTGATAATGATCGCTATCATCGTCACTGTTATGCGGGTTCGCATAACTTCGGCTTGTGTCAAGCTGGCGTCGATGCGACGTATTTTCAGCTTGTTCTCGTCGTATAGACGCTGCTAAGTCGTCTATTTGTTGTTGATTCAAGTTATGGAACGTAGATCCTTGAGATCTAGCCATCAACTCTTGAATCATATCCGTCGTTTGACGAAGTGATTGATGTTGTAGTTGCAACACCTGGTCCACGCTGTTGCAGCGCGCGTGAGTGTTACTGTTCTCACGCTCCATCCAATCTCGCAGTGCGTGTACCGATTGAGTCAGTTCCAATAACATGCGTTCGTTGGGCGGGAGGCTGTGGGAATCAGTAGCAGCTCCTTGGATATCGGAGATCGTTCCGGACGGATACGTCCAGAATACGGCCTGAGGTCCGCTCTCCGATATCGGTTCCGTAGATCGTTGCGTATGCGCAGCGATGCTACTCATTATCGGTGCGTTCGTTGTCGTTATCGTATTCAATGTTCTCAACGTTGGCCTACTCGTTACCAAGTATGCTATCGCAGCCGATGTGGTCGCATTGGGTACCGTGCGGTTGACCGTTAACGGTACATCGCTGTATCCACCTTCGTCAGGTCTATTGACCTGATACCTGACCGTAGATCGCTGTGACGTATTCGCTTGCGGGTTAGGTCGGTAAGGTAACCTAGGTACTACCGTATTCGTTGATCGATAGATAGGTTCTTGTCCTGAGTTACCTACTTGGTGATAGGTATCCGTTGTGTTAATCATCGGTTGAGACGGTACCCACCTTGGTGGTCGTGTCATCGGTTCGATGAGATTTCTACCGCCGTTCGATGATGTGTTTGTCAGAATTCGATTCTGCGTGCTCGGTTGCATATTCAAAGTATACGTTGACCGAGGTGGCGCAATAATCTGATCCGTGACTAATGCTTTCATCATACGAGTCGTATGCGATTCGCCCGATGTTGCATTATTTGCGTGTACTTCAGCGGTAACGCTAAATACATTTCTTCGCATCGTATTCGATGCGTTTCGATTGACATTACGTTGCTGTGTCAGTCCAATACCGCTATCGTCGTTATACGGTTCAATTCTGTTGAAAAATTCTGAAAGATTTTCCCGAGTTGCAGCTGGTGTTCGCTGTGGTGCAATGGCCACCAGCGTTTGATCAGCTTCTTCGTCCGTATACGATTCAGAGTCGGCGTCAGAGTGATTCGCTCCGTCTGCAATCTGTACCGGTCCCATCGGAGTATCGGTCCGAGGTAGGAACGGTGGGATTGGTGGAGCTTGATAATTATCCGGTTCCACCAATTCTGCCCCTCTCGGTACGAGGGGTTTCTGTTGAAAATCGTTTATCGGTTGTATCGTGTCATTTTGTGATCCAGAATCAACCCGATTTTCAGAAATGTGATCGTTGTTCGATTCCATTTTCTTTTTTCTGTATTGTCGTTTTGTAACAATCGGAGCAGGTATCGTAGTCGAAGTTCCCGCCTTTTTGTCGGCAATACGTAGCGATGAGCGCCGTGGTGCTTCGTTTGGTCTATCGGTACCAGACATTAGCTGATACGCTTTCGTTACTCGAAGTTACACGTACGTCCACCTAAGAGTGTCAGAAAAATAATTCGTGTAAAAATCTGCAAGATTTTTTGAATTAGATTTTGAAAATTTATGAATAAATCTGTTGAGATCTAATCTGAAAAGATTGTACACAAATAAATATTGAGAACAAGACAGTCTTTATTCAAAATACAATTTATATCAATGCGATTCTGTAACTCTGTAAGAGGTACTTAAAAATAGTATCGAATTAATTTCAGTATGAAATTAATTATAGGATAAAGTGATGCAATAAATCTGACGAGATTTATTTGGAAAATATGTAATTCTGAAATATTTATTAAAAAATAAATCAGCATAGTATTGTATGAGTAAATCGTTTCGATTTACTGGGAATGAAAATGTCACGATAATTTCAATGAAATTATATAAGGAAAAATTATATTGTGATGAATCTATGGAGATTTATCTTGGAATAAAGCAAGCTTTGATTAATTTAGAATAAACTGTAAGTTGATTCCAAATTTTAGCTTGTAGAGTACGAATGAGTAAACTTGTAAAATTTACTAAGGAACAGAGTCGCGATAATTTCAGTAATGAAATTATATAAGGAATATTTCGATCGTGCTTGTGAAATTATTCAAATAAATTTATTTTATTTAAAATAATCCGGCACAATACTGTGTGAATAAATCTGTAAGATTTACTTGATGACGTGTTGAATTAATTTCAGTTGTGAAATTAATTGAAATCAATCTGTGAGATTTATTTGAAATAAACGTGTTCGTATCAATTTCCAAGTAAATTGGCCTTTTTACTCAGAATTATACTTACACAACGTGGTAGTAAATCTGTAAGATTTACTTTTAATAACAATATCTAACTGGTTTCAGAATGAAATTCCGTTAGAAAAATTATCGTTTGAATAAATCTGCAAGATTTATCCAGGAAAACGTGTGCTTTTAATTCGCACCGTATGTCAAGAGTGAATCTGAAAGATTTACTTAGAAAAAATTACGCTGATCAATTTCACGAATGAAATTGCAATGGGATTTTATGACACGGATCAATCTCACGAATGAGATTGCAATGGGAGTTTATTATTTGAATAAATTCTGTAAGAATTATTCGGAAAAGATAACATGCGATATTTCGCAATGTACAGTATTAGCAAATAAATAATTCGCTTAGGAAGTCAGATCAACTTTCAATTAAATTGATTAAGATTACCTGGCAAATAAACAGGCGAAATTTATTGCCAAGTGAGAAAACAATAATGTTTGATACGTATAGAAATTAAACGTAGCGTTTATTTCTACACTGGATGTGATTTCTTAAAGAATATCACCACGAGATATTCGACTGGAAAAAATACTAGGAAAAATAATCTTGATGCGAGCGTATACGCTGGAGTTGAGTACAACGTGCAACCGGTAGCTTGAAAATAATAAGAATGCGAGGCGTGTTCGTCGTCGGATTCTCGTCAGCTACGTCGCAGTCGCAGCAGCGGTGGCAGCCGCAGCACCTCTCCTCGCTCCTCCCGCCTCCGGTTGCCGTCAGTCGTTTCGACCGTTGGTAACGTTGGAATGCAAAAGGGGGAACTGGCTGCGCGTGTCAAAAGCGGCGTTGCCGGTTCGGCATGCTCTTCTGAACACGTTGCTGGCTATTTTCGCGATCTTTTTCACGCGGGTATTTAAAGTCAGAATATTTCGCGATTTCGCACTTGAAAAACTTACACTAGAAAAAACTTATGACCTTATGGGTCTTACGTTAACACTTATTTATTAAACGCGAAACTTAACGAACTAGTCAACGATTGTACTTACACGATAACTTAATCCTAGAAGGATGACGGCAGGACATCATCCCCGGGTCCCCAGCGGCACAGGACTGGGGCCCCTACAGGGGGTTTTTTGACCTTCTTTATGGGCAGCTACTCCATGAAGATCCACGCACGTACGGGCGCCAATGAGAAAGTTGGCCCAGCAGGCCTACCGGGCGCATTCTCTTCGGAAGGTGATTTCCACCTTCCTGGAAGACTAATAGAAGATGTACGGGCTTCTATCAGCTCTACATTAGACGTTTGAATGATAAATACAGCGAACTTATTAATGGTATATTCAGAGAACTTAATAATGATAAATACAGAGCACTTACAACTTTGGCGGTTGGCACCGCAAATACCCAGCACGCAGGCGAGTGTAACGGAGTCGTTTCCACTCAACCAACAGCCAGGTACTGACGGCGCGTTCGGCTCATCGTGCCGACGAGCGAACCGCACCGCTGGTGGCGACATCTACCGTCTTACCACCGCACACGTACCGCGGCGGCGGGGAACGGGCGGGCCAAGTCTCCCTATGACAATTTTTTTTTTTTTTTTTGAAAATGTCGTTTCTTGAAGAATTTTTGAACTTCAGTTCTAAATCATTAAACTGGTTTTGAAAGTTCATTACATTTTGATATTGATTTGAAATTATTGTATTTAATTATCCGATTCATCCTCCAAGTAAGTATGTAACTTTGGGTCTTGGATCTTCCAGGGTGTCTTTTTACTTGAAAACTCGAAATTCGCTATTTTTGTCATGAAAAATCAGTGAAAAAAGTGAATTTTGAAACTTCAAGAAAAACGATCGCGAAAAGGGTGTTTATCGAGGTATATTAACCCGCTAAACGCGAATTCGACGTTAGTTTCTATATTTGGCCATTTTTTTCGTATAAAACACTTGAAATTTTAAAAATCTAATTTTAAAAATCTGCTAAAAAAACAACATTTCTGTATATAGGTTTTCGCGGTTTTAGATTAGTTTAAAGAAACAGACAAATAAAATGCTCAGTTTTGCTTAAAGTTTCAAAATTCACCTTTTTCACTGATTTTTCATGACAAAAATAGCAAATTTCGAGTTTTCAAGTTGAAATATCACGAAAAGGGTGTTTATCGGGGTATTTTGACTCTCTAAACACGAATCCGACGTTAGTTTCTTCGTTGAGCCATTTCTTTCCATACAAAACGCTCAAAATTTTAAGAATTTGCTTAAAAAAACAACATTTTTGTACGGGTTTTCGCGATTTTCGGCCCTTGGTGCATCGAAATCGCCAAAAGTGAATACGTGACGTGAATCTACGTTAAAAAATGCGTTTTTGGGATATTTTCAAAAAATGGTCGCTCTTCGCTTATATGGTGTTTTTTACGATTGAAAACTTCAAACAGCGGAAAAAACATGAAGAAGTGCACCAAAATTGTTGAAAAAATTATCGTATATACACCTCTACGAGATGTAACTTCCACTGAAATTAAAAATTCTTGAAAATAATGCAATAAATTGGCCATAACTCCAAAAGGGAGGGGGTTGGGAGGTCAAAAATTTTTCTAAATTTTTTTTACATCAAGGAACACCATCTGAGGGGGTTAGATCAAAAATCGGAGCGGGGGTCAAATTCACCTAAAACCCGGCCATACCCTTTATCGAAAAAATTTGTGAATACTTTCTGTTTCGTTTGGCTATCGAATATAACAATTCAAACGACCATTTCCATCACTCATAGCTGGACAATGTGTTTGGTAAATGAGACAGATAGCAGTCATTGGGAACCCCATAGAGAGGATTGTGCCTACCATACGAAGGTCGTAATTTATATTCACTTACGCAATCGGCTAACGTATGCGAATCTCTCGGGGGTTGTATATCTGAAGCCGTTTTACAATATGTAAAATATTCGCCGGATTCAACGGCTCGGGACAGTACCGATAAACGTGGACTCATTGGACAGGAGAGGAGGAGGATAGCTGCCGGAAGTGTTGTTAGTGTAATATTATGGTATATGCGCGGATATACGAACATGTAAGATTACTGGCGCGGTATTATTGGCTAATTCGCGAAAGCCGTTGCGAGCATAAATTTGAATAACACGTTTTAGTCAGTTAGCGTTAGGTTACGTTGCGTATATGTGTGAAATAATGATAATAAATGGCCGAAGACCTGGCGAAGAATTTGCCACGTACCCCGCCGCTTTACGCGTCGGTACCTTGGCCGCGACGACGACGTTTCGCACCTACGTACCTACGCGTAAATTGTAATTTATACACGGGGATGTAACCTCGACCTGCTGCCCTACGTAGCCTGGCTATGGCCGTGGTAAAGGCGCGATGATGAAATTTGATTAAATTCGCGTTAATCATTTTACACGGGGGTTGAAAATTAGCCTAGCTAAGTTCAGTTCGAGGCAAACCGTCGTAATATCAAAACCTGTCCACTAATTGGGAATTATTATCGGGGCCTGATGATTTGTAGCCTTATGGTAAAGAAATGGGCCGTGTAAGGTGGCACCTTTGACGATGAAAAATCGTTCGACGTATACCAAGCCATGAGTTATTATTCGCTTTTGCGAAGGATATTTTTTTTTGCCTCGCCGATGTACGCGTATTAAAGAAGCTACCTATTGCAACAAATGTCGGCATTTTATTACAACTCGAGAAGCATGTTTCGGGAGTAGACAAGGTGATACATTATACGTGTGGAATAGTTTCGCAGTCTGAGAGATACGTACGATTGGCATGTAGAATGGCTACGTGCAGAGGTCGGCGTATGAGATAGAGGGGGCCTGGAAAAAAGCAACGACTCCCCGGAGTACTTTTTTACGTGTTTCGTAATTACACGGAAGTTAACGTTGGCGCTTCGGCATCGTGTACCAGTTTTTATGTAAAATACGCGCCGTATCTGCTGCTTGGTTACATGGTGCGTCGAAAATCGCGCTTCTTTTATGCTCCGAGTGAAACGAGAGTTATCGGCCGACTGGAAAATTGCTAATTAAAAGTTTACCGTTGAATGGATCGAAGATGGAGGAGGGAGAGGTGTCGAAATTAGGGATTCGGATTGGGGTGGAAATGAGAGAAATCGGCGAGTTTTTTAGGGGTGTAGTTCGCTTGATATATGTGGTTGTTTTGACGAAAGAAATGTTGAAATTGGATAGAATAATTTTCTTGGAAAGTTTGAAGTGCCTCTTTGCAAGTTATTTTGGAGTAGAAATAGGTATTTTTGAATAAATTTAATGTCGTAGAATTTAAAATGGAATTAGATTTATGATGATTTGCTCAATTTATCAGAATTACCCAAAAAGCCATCATAATTTTCTCAAAGAGCTGAAATCTTTGCTTTTGATTTCCTTTCGAATTAGAAAAATTGTCGATCTCTTGTAATTTATGTTGATTTTTCTTCAATTTCAATTATTATTGGAGTACCAATTTGTAATTTTTCATTATTAAGAGATGTCTTGAGATTTCTTGTAGACAACCTCAAGGTATTTTTAATTGATGAGAATTAATGTAAGTGAGCCTTAGTGTCATAAATCATGAATTTATTCCAGTACTTGATCTTCAGTTTGAATCAGGGGTTCAGATTACTCAAATATCTAATATTTACCAGTTTTCAAAAATTGATCACTCCAACAATTTTTTAGAGACGTTTTATTCTCAAAAACATATTTTATACCAGATGAGTGAAAAAATTTTTTCAATTTTTTTAAAACATATATTATAAAAATAAAGATATAATTATGTACCTACTCACCCAAAAGTGGATGGCTCCATTTCAGATGCCCCACCCATTCAAAGGAGATGCTGGGAGTGGGGTCAATCGATTGTGCTCGGTTTGTGCTCTCATGTGCTGGTATTATTTTCGTTTTTGCCCCTCCCACATGGAAGGGGCGTCAGAAATGAGCCCCACCCATTAAGGAAAGGGGACGGGAGTGAGGTCAATCGATTGTGCTCAGTTTGTGTTCTTTTGTGCTGGCATTATTATCATTTGTGCTCCTCCCTTCTATGAGCGGGGCATCAGAAAAGCTTTCTGAGAAAACTTGAAAAATATATCACATTAACCCTTCTTTTTGATTTTTTCTAAGTGATGTAAAAAGTGATTGTTGGTTTATTTCCCTATTTTTCAATAAATTAAAATTGAAAAAAATCGGAACAATTTTTGAAACATTGAAAAAGATGGAAAAAATTGAATGTCTGAATGATTTTTATCGAAAAACCTAATTTTTATTTTAAAAAAATTGAACGAAATCGAAGTAAACGAGAATATAAAAATTGAGTTTTGAAAAAAAATTGACTTTTATTTGACAAAGTGGCAGAAAATAATTATTTGAAACATTTTTACCAAAATTTATTTTCTAGGTTTCTCAGAAAGCAATTCCTACCCCAACCAGGCCCCAGGTACAGCCAGCACATTACTCAGAAATCAAAAGAGAAAAGTTAAAATGTGATATTTTTCAAAATTGAAGAGCTGTATAAACCTCTGAGCAAGTAGCACAAACGATTGGTGCTGTTTCTATTTTTATCAATTTTCATTTTCCAGGTTTTTCAGAAATCATTTCTGACGCCCCGCCCATAGAAGGGTGGAAGCACAAAATGAAAATAATGCCAACACAAAAGAGCACAATCGATTGACCCCACGCCCACTCCCCTCTCTCTTTGATGGGCGGGACCATTTTGACGCCCTTCCTATAGAAGGAAGGAAACACAAACGAAAATAATGTGAGCAAATGATAGCACAAACTGAGCACACTCGATTGACCCCCCCCCCCCATCTTGAATGGACAGGGCGGGCGTCTGAAATTGTGCCAAAGTGGATGAAAATGATTTAGCCTAAAAAATATTATAAAATAACTTGAAATTTTATTTAAAAATCATTCCAAATCGAAAAATTATCAATAAAAGTAGGTACCTACTACCTAGTATGTTTGAAATGTCTTAAAAATTGGATGTACTCACTACTCAGATTAATCGTTAAATTTTTTTAACTGAAAATTTTAATGAAATTTTGATTTTATTAATATAAATCTAGGGGCTGAAAATCACGTTAAAACAAGGTGTCTACTGGCCAAAAAAAAAAACCAGCAGAAAACAGTAAACATTTTAATAATTTAACCGCATAAATGCAAGAATTTTCAAAATTTTCCTCTTTCCTTGAAATTTTTAATTGAACATTAAAAAACGGGTTCTTTTTCATGAAAATAGGGGAAAACTGAAAATAGCAAGAATTTCAATTTTTAGATCTAGTATGACACTATGTAAAATTACTTGAAACATCATAAAATCCTTCAAGTCCAGAAAAAATACTAAAATTTTCAAAATCATTCATAATTGATAAAATTATTTAAAAAACAGAATTTTATTTTCGAAAATCTGGTTATTATTCAAAATTAAGGTGAAAAATGTTTAAGATTCTTCCAAAACTTTATTAAAAAACTATAAAAATGAATGAAGGAATGATCGTTCAAAATATCGTTGAAATTACCCAAGTTATTGTAAAATTTTTTCAAATTTTGATGTATGTCGAAATTTTTTTACAAGGTGTTGGAAAATACTTCAAAAATTGATGAAACTTTGATAGAATTGCAATGAGCTCAAGATACTTCAAAATGTAAAAAAGTTGTTGGATTTCAGCAAAAAAAAAAAGTATTCAAGTAACAGAAAAATCCGAGTAAATTTCATCAAAAGTGTGAAAAATTTAACAAAATTCGTTTTAATTATCAAAAGTTTTGAAAAAATGATTACCTGTTTATGAAAATTGATTGTAATAGCTTTAGTAAAAATTGTACTTTTTCTCGATTTCAACCAATGTTTGACACAGTTTGAGTAAACTTGTGGTAAATTTCAAAAAGTTCGAAGACATTTTGAGCGTATTTTTAAACGATTTCAGTCGGTTTTTGATGTTTTTGTGTAATTTTTACCTTAGGTATTTGAATCAAGGACAAACCAAAAATGAGGAGGGCACCTCTCCAACCAATAATGGCTAAACTACATTTTTAGTTTGAAAAATTAGGTTCGAGTGGAAATCTTTTGAAAGTAATTCATTTTTTTTGAAAAATTATCCTTTTTAGTTGAAAATATGGAAAGAAATTCCATTTTTTTCCATGAAATTTTATGCTTTTTTGCTTCCTCTCTTCCAATAAGGTGACTCTGGTTTATTTTTGTTTTGAATGATTTTTATAAAAAAATTTACGATTTTTGTACTTTCTTGAGCAATTTTAATTTCAACAAAAGGGTGATTTTTAAAAACAATTTTTTCAAGTTTATGGATTTTTTAAATAATGATGTACCTATTATTTTACACAAATTTGAACAACTTTGAAGCAAACGTGGGTATTTTTATTCCATTAAAAAAATCGATAAATACTCTCAATTTTCGAATAACAAATTTTCATCATTAATGCTCCTCATTCTCGAGATTTCGCCAATTTTCATCCTTTAAAATTTCAGATTTGAGGTGGCAAGGGCCAATCGTTCAGAACTGAACCAAAATTTATGATCGCAAATTCATAAAAATAGTCGAAATTCACACTTTAATTACAATCAACTACCTATGTAGATTTTTTATCCCCGATATGCTCAAGAATTCAAAAAAAAAAATGAGCGAATTTGGTACGAACTTTAAACCTCTGAATAATGATATTTTTCGACTGATTCAAAGTCGCTGAAATCGAATCTGACATTAATTTTCGACGTTAATGATTCGTTCACGAGATATCGCCTATTTTCACTTCAAAACGAGAATAAAACACTCCCCATTTTTCGAAATAAATTAATCGCGTAGGTATAGAAAACAAACGCGTCGAAATCTGAAAGAAGTGACGAAAATGAGCCCGCCTGTAATAGTTATAGACGCAGCAATGGAAGAAGTGACGATGAAGGGGACGTATTGAACGCAACGTCGAATCGAGACCGCGGTAAAAAGCGAAAATTTCTCAAAAACAATAACCTCTTTGGCGTCGATAATATTAAAACGTCAAAAAATAAATTGAAGAGCCAAAAGTAATGGCATCATTCAGTCTTTTGCTTTTTATAAGAACCAGCGAGCGTGTATAGCTATGCGGGGCAGTGGAGGGGGTGTTACTTCGTCGTTGAGAAATTTCCTTTTTATAAAAATTACCGCGGAATACGTCTTTTTTCCTTTATATCTTCCAGAAAGAAATACACGATGACGAGGAGGTGAAAAAATCCACCGAAGTCAAGTTTGTTTTTCTTTGCAAAAGTAGTATCAATACGATTAAAAGATGTCGTATATAGCGACGCCGCGTGCCGTCATCGTCGTGCTTTCCGCTTAATTTGAATTTACCCATATCGGAAATTCGCCAGAAAAAGAAGGGTTTGATGTCGACGTTGTTTCGCAGCGTACAAGTCGAACTAAGAGCAGGAAAACACGCTACCGAGGGAAATGATGCTGGTTAAAAAATTCGCTCGGTTTTTTTGACGATTCGAGGAAAAAAAAAACTAAAACACATTTCGTACCGCTGAACATCGGGTACTTACCAAACAAAAAAGTTAAGAAGATTAACTTTAAAAAGTCGAAAAGATTTTTTTATAACGAATAACCTTTCGTCTCTGTTTAGTGTACAAAGGACGTAGATACATAATACGATTACGGGGTTATTTTTTAAAAGAGATGAATTTGTTTTTTAAAATAATATTTAAAAATAGCAGAAGGAGAAAAAGGCTAAATAACTCGGTGTATTTATCGGTATACGCGAGCGGTTTAGACGTGCTTTAAGTAAATAAAATTAATAATTTGTTCGATTCGCGGTGTAACGAAGTTGAGTTCTCTTTGTGTGGTAAAGATGATGGTTCTTTTTTTTTTTTTTGAAAAAAACGCGAACGATGTTTTTGAATTATTTACGATCGGGTAATTGCGTCGAATTCCTACCAATTATCTTCGGTTAAGCGGGCTACCTTTGGAATTTTTTCATCGTGCTATTGAATCGTACCTTTTGCAAGAGTTCCTGTGTAGTAATGGTATTTGATTGAGGAAAAGGGGAAAAGAAACCAGGTTTTGGAAATACCATTTGTGAAATTCGCTTTGCTGTACGATTCGATGTAATACGATGTAAATTACTCGTATATCAGATTGTAATGGAGGTAGATATTTAGTACGAGAGGTATTTGTCCTTAGATAATGTTCAGGATATGGTAAAGGAATTGTGTGGGTACCTGTTGCGTGACATCGTAACGTGCTTAGTGGCTCATAGAAAGGATTTGTTGATTAATGAGCTGGGTCAATTGGAGTCATTTTGTTGCGGGGGTTTTGACTTTTGTCCAAGTTTTAATGATGGAGAAAAGAGGGTGGATTATTTTTTTGAAAATTCATTTCCGATAAAAATGAGAATAAGGAAAAATGTCGAATTTTTTAAATACATATTTTCAAGTGTTTATGTATGTAGGTAGGTAGGTAGGTGTAAATAGGAACTCATCTTTTTTGCAGAAATAATGAATATAATTTCTGGAAAATTTTCTTGGTATTGAAAAATGAACACTTCTGAATTTATTTTTGTAAAAAAATTCATCTCCAGCAATTTTGAAAAATTCCCAAAAAATGTTTTCGTGTTCAGAAAATTTTTCATGAATGTTTAAAACGTTTTCTCAAAAACCTGAGTGATTTTGTCAATTACGTACATAAATTGTTTTTAAATTCATTGATATTAGATTTTTAGTACCAATTCACAGACAAAATGAACGAATTTCTCGAAAAAAATGGTTCTTTCAATGAGTGAATCGTTCGTGAACGTTTAAATAAATTTTTGAACGAATATTAGGTATTCAAAACTTGTTCGTTCATACTAAATTATTGTGTATGAATTTTTGAAAAATGTATTCGATCAAGAAATTTTTTACTCGTTCGTGAAGATCGCGAAAGTTTCTTCAAATTTTCAACATTTTTATTGTAAGTGAAAAAAATCAATAAATCGTTCGTGAAAGATTCACTTAAAATTTTTGTAAATCCTTCGCGACCGTCTGAGTTATTTGATGACGATTCGCGTAAAAATCAAAATTTAAGATTTTTTTGTAGATTGTTTCAAAAATTTGGGTCTCGAGCGATCGATTCTTGAAAAGTCAGAATCATTTTTTTAAAGTTGATTTTATTTTAAAGATTTTATGCATTTTTTCAACGATTTTGTTTTTAAAAAAAGTTTGCAAATGATTTACTCGAATTTTCTGAAAATCTTTTGTGAATCTCTGAATCATTTGATGATAATTCACCTGTGAATTATTACTGTTGATTCTTTTTGATCGATTCATATAAAGCCAAAATGATTCTTTTCGCGTTGACTCTATGATTCGACCTCGAAGATTTCTCCAGTTTTTTGAACGAGTCCTGTTCTAAGCTAAAAACAAATCGTTCGCGAATGATTGGAATAATTTTTTGTGAATCGTTTGCGAAATTTTATTATTTTTCATGAAAATTATCTCGTTAATCCTGTTTGAGTAGTTTTTGTTGCTTCTGAATAGTTGATTTGATCTCGTTCACGATTGATTCACAAGTAGCCAAAATGATTCTTTTTGAGTCAACTCGTCGATTGTGAAGATATTTAGGTATGTGAATGAATGACTTATTCTGGATAAAACGTGGTTAAATCATTAGTGATTGATTCAGGTTGAATGTTCTTCTATCGCTTGTGAACGTTTAAATCATTTGATACTTAGCTATTTCCTGTTTATGAATCATATTTTTAAGTTTTCAAATCGATTTTTTCAAAAATTTTGATTTCGTTCGCGAACGATTTACTTTTTTTCTAACGTTGAAATGATTTTAGATTTTTTGGATTAGCTCAGTCACGATGATTTAACTTTTTTTTCACAAAAAATAATTTCATCCATGAACGTCTGAACCATTTTCAGCATTTTTTCAATGATTCATTTCCAAACTATTTTTTCGATCAGAATTTTGCATCTCGTTCCCGAATAATCCACCAATGGACAAGTTCTTTACGAATAATTCAATTTAATTTTCCGTAAATCGTTCGCGAACGTATGAATCATTTTTGATTTTTTTCAGAATTAGCTATCAAGGCAAGTTTATTAATTTGTCAATTGTCAACAATTTTTCATTTTAGGAAATATATAAATCGTTCGCAAAAGTGTGTGAATTATTGAGGATTCATTTTTGGCCCATTCGTTTCAAAGTTCAGACTTCGTTCGTGATCGCTTCATGTGAAATGAACGTGATATTTTTCTCGAATAACCCAATTTATGATAAATTTATTAATTTGATGATGATTTTGTGTTTGGGAAAAACGCAAAAATCGTTCGCAAATGATTCAGTTAGGTTCTTTGTGAATCGTTCTCAAAATTTTAAATTTTCCAATGATTTTTCAAAGATTGAACAGTTGAATTATCAATTTCTGTGTAATCTGGTGAATAATTGCAATTCTTCTCAAGATTTATTCTGTAATTTGCATGGAAAGTGAATTAGTCGTTCGCGAACATTGAACCAAAAAACCTATCTAACCAATTACGAATTAAATTTCGATACTAAAAAAATTAAGAATGAATTTTTGCACATTTCAATTCCTCGTTTACAAAACAGTGATAACTCAAACTGAAACTGAAATGAATTTCAGTCAAGTTTCATTTTTTTTTTCAATTTTCTATTTTATTACACAGGTCGACACGATTTTTGTGTCTGGATTCCGATTGCCAAATTTTGGTTGCTTTCAGGGTTGTGCCGAATCTCGTTCATTTTGATTCGAATTACGAATAATTTCTTTCTTGGAAATGATTCGAATCACTTTCCGGAAAACGATTCGTGATTCGTAATTTTCGAATCATTTAATGAAAATCCAAAAATACCAGAATCCAGTTCGATTTTTCTGTAGTACCTCTTGCCTTGCATATTGAAATATAATTTTAAATGTGTAATTATGTGACCTAAAAATTTCAAACATCCCAATTCCCAAAATCTGACTCCGAATTGTAACCGTTTAAAAAAATTTGCGACTTGAGTTAATCTGGAAAAATTTTACTTCTCATTACTTCAAAATTTTCTTCAAACTTATCCCTCCTAAAAATTGTTTTCATTGACAATTTTTAATCGTGAAATTTATTCTTAATTTTTTTCGTATCGTAATATTTTTTTTTCAAAATTGTAAAATTTTTACCAAATCTTGATTTTTTGTTGACATTTTTCAACTCTTAAAATTTTTTCTCCCAATTTTTTCCAACTTTGAATTATTTTCTCAAACCTTCTCCTACTTTGCATTTTTTTTAAATTTTCATTGTTTTCACTTGAATTCAAAATTATTTTTCCAACCTAAGACTTTTCTCAATTTTATCGATTTCTTTTGGGTGGAAAAGTGGGAAACAAAATTCAGAATTTATGAGAAAAATTAATTCAAAGTTGAAAAAAATTGAGAAAAGTCTGAAGTTGGAAAAATAGTTTTGAATTTAAATGAAAAAAATCGAAATTTTCAGAAAAAATGCAAAGTAGGAAACGTTTGAGAAAATAATTCAGAGTTGGAAGCAATTAGGAGAAAAAATTTCAAGTTGAAATATGTCGAAAAAAATTTCCTATCTGGTAAAAGTGGTTAGATTTTTCTGGAAGGCATAGTTTTCGAAATATTTTCGAGTAATAAATTTTTTATTGAAAATTTTCACTCCAAAACTTCAACTTGGAACGTGTTTCCAACAACAAATTTCAAATTCTCACAATAAAATCGTCAATTTTGCATGAGAAAATCCGAAAAAGGTCACTAATAGCTCATTTGAAACATAATTTTATATAGATTCAGAATTCTTTAAATAATTTTGTGACCAAGTGGTCACTTTCTAAAAAAAAAAAAAAAACTCAAATAAATAATAAACTTTCAGCAAATGGAAAAAGGAAAAAACAATATGAAAAACTGCAAACCAAAACTGAAAACTGAAACTGAAAAAATTTGAAAACTGAAACTGAAACTGATATTTTGAAGACTGAAAACTGAAACTGATATAATTTCAGTTTCCCATCACTGTAACAAAATCTCTATTCTTGAACATTTTGAAACACCAACCTTCGATACAACTACACGTCGATTCCTAAACCCTTTCTACGATACCAATGAGACCACAAATATCTCATCCGACGATACCCTCCGTATACGATACCTATGTACCTCCAATAAAACGAAATCGCGAAGAACCGTCACCGCTCTCCTCTCCTGCTTCAAATACCTCCTAAAATATAATAAAAATCGGACTCGGAAAAGCTGAAAAATCAATTTTCAAATAGTTATTACACCGAGTACGTTATACGCGCGCACTATAGCCTGTAAAATGAGCAAATTTACGACGTTTGTCTTTATAGGCTCGTAAATTCGCCGTGAAAGTTATACCACACACATACCTGAGGGAAGAGCGAAGACTCGAGACGTACGAAGGGCTGCAAAAATGAGTCAAAAGAAGCCTCGCTAGAGTGGAAAACTCTTTACAGCGTTAGCAATGGCTATATAAGTAACTAGATGAATTATTTAAAGACGACGTCACACACAACCGTCTCATAACGCCGAATCCTCGAAAACAAATCATCTCGGAGGAAATTTATTTCACGTGTAATGAATAGAAATACCTACAACTCGCGTGTACACAAAATACACAACAATTTCATTCCTATTACGACAAACGAGGTAGAAAAAATTACACCGATGCTGAATGAAGTATCACCTCGTATACGAAAAAGTTAACTGATTTTTCTGTATGTTTTGGCGAGCTATAAAACCGGCTTTTAAAAGAGCTATTCAATCAAAATAGATCCATTTGGAAAATTCCACACGTAGATGCTTAATCCTGGCATGCTGTGAGCTCGTAAACGATGCGTATAGTACGTGTGCTGTACGTGGAGCCCGAGCACCTAGCTCGGCACAGAAGTGAATTGTTTACGATGAAACGGTTCCACATCGAAAACGAGAATATTCATCAAACGAAAAGAAAAACGTCGATTTAATTGTTTCTACGGGGTGATTTCCTTTATACACTCGATGCAAGATACATTTCACGCGAGCTGGCATTTTTTTTTTCTTCGGCCGTATCTAATTTTAATGAAAAAATCCCAGCTCTGTGTAAAAAAAACAAAATAACTCGTATTAGCGAATATACGTAGGTACAAAAGCTCATAGGTACCGTGTACTGTTTAGATATAGGTATAATATGGGATAGTGAAACGAGAACAGAGCTTTTTGAAAATGAAACGAGCTTATCCTTTTCAACAGCTCGTACGTATTATTAAAGTACATAGACAAGTATACGCTACCGACGTATGTACCAGTACGATTCGTATATAATATCGCAAACTACCCTGTATATTGCGAACGCGCCCATCTCACGGTTTTTATGCTGCTGCCGGGTATACAGTTATACGCGATATGAGTACGATGACTTCGTAGCGGAGAGAATGAGGTAAAGAAGCCTAAACAATCGTACTCCACTTTGAAGCTGCGTGTAGATATACAGTATGGCACAAAAGTAATGCTCGATGGATGGAGTAATTTTTGATTGGGAAGAGCCTGCGAGGTGAATCAAATGGCGTTCAGTTTCCTGGAAGGATGGGTTTTAAGCAGGGGGCTTCTAGTGATCGAATTTCGGTCTGGCAGGAAATATCGTTTTGTAATGCTGTGAAAATAAATTGAATGGAAATAGCTTGAGATGTTATGAAAAACTTCGAAATATTGAAAAAAATTACAAAAGTTGATAAATTTTGATCAAAGGAAGTAAAAAATCGTAAAACTTCTTTAAAATACATTAAAATGTATTTTGTAGACGTACATTAAGAAAGGTGGTAAAATTCGGCGAAAAGCTTCGATAAAATAACAACGAATTTGTTTAAATTAACGTTAAAATTACTCGAAATGAGTTGGAAAAGTTTTTAAAGTAAGATTGATAAAATTTCTTAAAATACCGCAATATTTCTCGAAAACGTGATAAAAATTGTTTACTTATAATAGAAAAAAGTTCAAAGCTCTTGCGATACTTTTCAGAATAAAGTGAACATTGATGAAATTGCTGAAATTGCTGAAAATATCGTAACAATTTTTCTAATGAGTATTTTAAAACTTCGGAATTTTACAACATGGTATTGAAAAGTTTCCAGAAATGTATAAAATGGTGATAAAATTGTTACAAAAGTCTGAAGACTTTTTGAAAATAATTTTAAAATAGTGAAAAAATTCGAATCACTCTGTTGAGAAAATATTCCGAAAATAACGTGAGGAACATAGGTACAATTTTTTTCAACATTTCAATCACGATTTTGACTCAATTTCAAAATTTAAAAGTTATTTTGAACTTGGTTTAAAGCAATTTCAATTATTTTTCGATGTCTTGTACAATTATTTTTTTTGAACATTTAAAAACATTTTTCACATTTGAAAAAATGTAGTAAAGGTGAACTAAAATCATCAAGTAATGCTATATGTACAATGAAAATTACTTTTATATTCTCATTCAAAATTGATATTAAAAAATTTTGTTTCGTGTATATGCAGGGTGTTCAAAACATAGCGAAATTGGGCTCCATTCGAGAATAGAATTAAATTTTGTTGGTGATAATTATGAACATCACATACTGATTTTATTCTGACGAAATTATAATTTTTGAAACCGATTCGATGGTTTCGAACCAGTTTTGAAAAATCCTTTAAATATAGAACTACGAAAAAAAGTTTCAAACAAAAGTTATAGAAAATTGAAAAACAATGATTTTTTGATCCATAAATTTGGTTTTATCCCATTTTCCGAATCCGATTCTCCTAACGTTTATTTTCAGAGTGTCTGACGGGCATTGAAATTAGTAAAAAAGGAGTGGTTTTTTTAAGTTATAGTAAAAGTAGTGGAAAGGCTCTGGTGCAATAAGGGGGTCATTTGGCCTCAAGTGGAACTTTGTAAAAATTCTTATGCCATTCGATTTGGGTTGGTAAAAGATGATTTTAGAACGCATGAGCGAATTTTTATCTCACCCCTGGGGGGCCGGGGGCCCAAAATACGCGATTTTCAAGCTAAAACCTTTTAGAAATTCTCTCTCCGCGAGTTTTCAACCGATTTTTCTCAAACTTGGCACATATGTAGAGGTACTAGAGGGGAGTGCCCTGAAATTTTTTCAGATTTTTCCAACCACTTGAATGACCTTGAATTTGACTTTGAAAATTTCAAATCGCTCTGGGGAGCACAGCCTTGGTGCTGTCTCAAAAATTTTTTCAAATTAAAATTTCCTCATGTATTTTACACTCCTGAGAATTTTTTCAGATTTTTTCAAGTGGTGGAAATTGGTCAAACATTCAAAAAACTGGTGTAATTCATCATTTTTGGTGCTTAAAATCATTGTTTTTCATCAATTTTTCATTTCGCTAAAATCGACTCGAATTCGCAATTTCTCATTATCTTACCCAAATATGTACCTGGAACCGATCCTTTTTTCAAAACTGACACAAAATTGCGATTTTTCAATTTTGTCAAACCTATCGAAAACCGACCGAAGCTTATTAAAGTAGGAAGTACCTCAAGAAAAAATTAACTCAACAACCTGGCGCCGCATGGAGCTAAACGACAAGTGGTCAGTTTTCATTTTTTCTAATAATGTTGCACAAGCACAACCTGTAAATCTTAGAAACGTTCATGGTATAATTTTGGCAGAAAAACACATTTCTATTTTTTTTTTAAATAATGGTGACTAACGTTCCATGCCGCTTTCGTGGAAATTGCGGCATTCACGAGCCAATGTTTAGGTATACCAAAAAAATGCTCCAATCTCGTTTAAACTCAAGAAAGTAGTAATTGAAGAGTTGAAAATGTTCTAAAAAAATTTTTAGTCACATGCTGCGCCAGGGAGATGAGTTAATTTTTTCTTGAAAAACTCCCAATTTTTAGAAGCATTGGATCGGTTTGAGAAAATTGAAAAATTACAATTTTGTGTCAGTTTTGAAAAACGGATCGGTTCCAGGTACATCTACACATTTGGGTGAGATAATGAGAAATTGCGAATTCGAGTCGATTTTAGCGAAAATTTACTGGTTTTCGCCACCAAAAATCGACAATCAAGAAGGTATTTCACTTTCTATCTGGAAACCGATAACAAATTCGAATTCAGAAGGTTTGGATTCTATTACAAACTGGTTTTAAATTCTAATGAAAACAATCACAATTTTACCTCTTTTTTCTAAAAATCGGCCACCTTTCGCGACACAAATTGTACGATTAAGCGAGTTCTACGCTTTTGATCGGAAAACTAATCGCAGATTAAAGTTCAAGAGGGTTGAATTATATGAAAATGACACCAAGCTCACCCCGACCCTTGTTTGTGAAAAAATCGGGGTTAACCTTCTCCTAAAACTCCCCCACGCTCACCCCATAAAAGACATTTTTAACGACTTTACTTCTTAAAAATTTCCTCATGGGTCACACACTAATATAAAAACCACGTTTCAACTATAGTTCAAAAAGTTCAGTATGCCTGAGCTATAACCACAGGGACTACATAGGACTACTGCAATGGTGTTAAGCATTAAATTCGCTCAAAACATCATAGTTGTAGGAAATTAATGAATAAAGGTCGAAATGGGACACAGCGAGTAAATAATAATATTTTTAGCAGGAAACTATAAAAAATGAAAAATTGATGAAAAACAATGATTATAAGCACCAAAAATGATGATTTACACCAGTTTTTTGAATGTTTGACCAATTTCCACCACTTGAAAAAATCTGAAAAAATTCTCAGGAGTGTAAAATACGTTGGGAAATTTTAATTTGAAAAATTTTTTGAGACAGCATCAAGGCTGTGCTCCCCAGAGCGATTTGAAATTTTCAAAGTCAAATTCAAGGTCATTCAAGTGGTTGGAAAAATCTGAAAAAATTTCAGGACACTCCCCTCTAGTACCTCTACCTATGTGCCAAGTTTGAGAAAAATCGGTTGAAAACTCGCGGAGAGAGAATTTCTAAAAGGTTTTAGCTTGAAAATCGCGTATTCTGGGCCCCGGCCCCCCAGGGGTGAGATAAAAATTCGCTCATGCGCTCTAAAATCATCTTTTACCAACCCAAATCGAATGGCATAAGAATTTTTACAAAGTTCCACTTGAGGCCAAATGACCCCCTTATTGCACCAGAGCCTTTTGATCTAACAGTAGTGAAATAATGAAAAATACCAAGTATCGATAAATTGTTTTCTCTGATGACTAAAGTGGTAAAAAAAGGATAAAATTTCAGATTTTGAGGTTTTTTTGCAAAAATTTTCGCCCTTACTTCGCTGTAACAATAATTTTTTTTAAAACTATAATTCGAAAAAATAGCCTCATCAATTTCCTATTTAGTTAAGTTAGTTGGGAAAATTAGTTGGGGGATTGCTTAAAACTTATATAAAAAATTCAAAATTTTCTTTTAAAAAAGATCCAATTTTCATTTTTCATTTTCATGATTTAGTAGATACCTTCATCATTACATAATTTGTCGCATTTCTCAATTATTTTTATGATTTTACTTTGAAGAAAACTGGTTTCCTTTATGTATTTTTTTTTCTGTAACAAAATTGAAGTTCTCATGTACTTATTTGTGTAGGAGAAAATGAGTCCAAAAATTTCCAGAATTGAGTTCGAGTCAGATTTTTGGGTGTGAGAGGAGGTTTCTAAAAGTTCTGTAAAAACAGAAAAAGAAACATGTTTCATGTGATCGACATATTTTATTGTTAAATATTTTCCCACGATTCGTCATTTTTTAAAAGTCAGATAAAATGACAATAACTCGCTAAGAAAACGTCATTGTATCAATTTCTTTTCGAATTTCTCCAAGATTTTAAAAGGTGTCCAGCCATTTCGATCCTACAGAAATAATATTTACCCAGGGCCAAAACATCAAAGATACGCTGTGTAACTTTTTGGTCTATAAAATTCTAAAAGTGGTAAGAAAAGAGTAGAAAGGTGTTCGAGGGTAGTAAAATAATTCGGTTTTTGAATTCGAGGTATCAAACATTTAATAAACGACAGGCTACTTGGAGTTCTAAATTTTTTTGACAAAACTTGGATGTTTGTAGATATGATTAGAGAGATCAAAAATTTCAAGAATAATATATCTACTATTTGAACTCAGCGTTTTCTAAAATCTGATGAACGGTATGCCACTCATATTATTAAATTTTTTCGAGTTTCAACCATTATGAGGTACCATAGATACAAAAATTCAAGAATTTTTAAATTTAACTCCTTAGTCATAAGTAATCATGATAAGGCGTATTCACTGTATTTTTAAGTATATTTTTTAATGCGACCCTCGAAGCTTTTTTATATGTTTGAAAGTTGAGCTTTTCGTGAAAAAGCTCAACTTTAAATTTTGGCCGGGGAGGTATCTCAACTAAATTTTGGGCCCAAGCAAGAATAAATCGAAAGTAAATTATGAAAAAACCTCATATCCATAATTTCAGGTGGGTGGTGAGTTCATTTCTCGAATTTTGGCGAATTTTTGAAATTTCAAAATTACCTCATCGCTCTGAAAAATGTGAAAAATTTTTCTAATCAACAAAAAAAAACTAAAATTTGGTATATATACTCTATTTTGGACCTTCCGAATTGATGGGAAGCAGTTTAAAGATGTTTTGATGCCTCCAGAAAATTTTGTAATTTTCCAGCGCTGGAGAAAAGCCCATAAAAATGGTCCATGTGAACTTCTACACCTATAACCGCGAATAACCGATATATTGGTGACCTATTTGATCGATTAAAGCAGAATTTTTCAAAATTTGCAACTTTATGTTCAAATTCATATTTTTTGGTAGATATAAATTTTTTCCTGGGGAATAGTCAGCCAAAAAATATGAATTTGAACTTGATGTTTCGAATTTCGGAAAATTCTGCTTTTATCGATCAAATAGGTCACCAATATAGGTTATCCGCGATTATAGGTCCTGAAGTTCATATGGACCATTTTTATGGGCTTTTCTTCAGCGCAGCGCTGGAAAATTCCAAAATTTTCTGGAGGCTCCGAAACGTTTTGAAATCGCTTTCAATTGATTCGGGAGGTCAAAAATAGGGTATATCCCAAATTTCAGTTTTTTTTCGTTGATTAGATAAAATTTTCATATTTTGCAGGACGATGAGGTAATTTTGAAATGTCAAAAATTCGTCAAAATTCGAAAATTAAACTTTCGACACCTGAAATTGTGAATATGGGGGTTCTTCTTTGATGTACATTCGATTTATTATTGTTTGGGCTTTAAATTTTACTTCAAGTTGGGATACCTTCCGCGTGAGAAAATTCATAAAAATTAATGAATGTACTTTGAATGAATTTCTGACAACGCAAATCGAATAATTCTGAGTATCATTAATCATGAAATGAAAAATTCCCATTTGGGTGTCTTCATGCAGAAAACTGAGTGAAATTGAAGAAAAGTAGCCTCTTCTCCCGCCCTTATAGTGATTGAGAAGAAAAATCAGAATGGTAATTCAAAATTTGAGGTCATCAAAATTTAAAAAAAAAAATCAAAATTCAAAGGCTTAAGGTAAAAAATCAGTTGAATTGATTTGGAAACATACAAAAGTCTCAATATGTATTAGGTATTCATTTCGTGAAAAAGTATAATCAAATTTTTTGCCATCAGAGTTTGACCTTGAAATTTTTTCACATTGCTATATTCAAAGACCTCATAAGACCTCATCACGAAAAACTTCACATTCCCCATTGATCTCGCTGACCCCCTGCCCCTCAGTCAAAAGTTACACTTCCATCGAACACTACTTTCGCATCATACTGTATACGTAATACACGACGTATACTACACCATACGTACATAAGGAGTCTGGGTTTACGCAAGGCGAACGTTTATTGCTAAACTTATGAAACTATTTCATTTAACGAAATGGTCCTTTTTGCTGGTGGTCGACGAACAAACGCGGATTCGGTACCGCCGCCGAGAAGATTGCGTGCCAAATTTGAGGTTCATATTAATCCAAGTACTCCCCCTCGTTCATCCGCCTCTACGCTTCTATTTAAGAAATATGTAACGTAATTTTGAAAGCAACTTGGTCCGGCGGTATTGCCGAATAAAGCAGGGACCAGATGAACGGTCGTAATAAAAAGTACATACCGTTGGCCTCCTCCCTGCTCCATCCTGGTACATTTTAAAGCTCGGCGTAGATTATAGACGAGTGAAGCAAGAAAACGGGTGAAATTTCGCTACACAGAAGCTATTTTTCAAGCGTTCCTGTAAAGCCAGAGTACTGTAGCTCGATTGTTCGAATGTATCCGACGTGTTCCCTGCTCCTGACTCGGTCTGTAATTAAAAATAATCTGCGCTGGCGTTGGCCATAATATAAGTACGTTTCCAACTATACCTTTGTAAAAAGAAACAGAAAGATTGGGCAGAGCTGGGTGGACGGGTCCAACAAATGGGTAAAAGCTTATTACGTAACGTGTAGAAAAGGCCGGCTATACGATGACGAGTCGCTATTGAAAACTCTACCATATGTCGGGCTCGCTGCGTACGAAACTGTAAGAACAAAATGTCAGAGGTAAAGTGTCAAAAAGATAATAAATAACAGTTTTACTGTACAAGTTGTCCAGTCTGGTGTCCGGCGTCGGGCTTTTTCTGCAATTAAAGTTGGAATTTTGGGCGCTGAACCGAATACTATTCATCACCGATGTGAATATCGGAGGCGTGAATGTGTATCGTTAGGGTGGCGGTGGCGGTGGCGACGACGTTGCTAAAAAGTAGCTACAAACTGCGAGTAGGTGGCTCTCTTCTACTTTTACACCCTCTGGGCCTCCATCCGAGATCAGCAAAACTGTCAAAATAATTTCGGCGGATTGTGTTCGCTGCTAGTCGTACGCTATAATAAGGTAGTGCTTTAAACGTAGGTACATACGAGCCAAGTAAAATGGAATGTGGAGCGAAAGCACAGGGCGAGGATGTTTTTAACATCGCACCTTTAATGGAAATGATCTGCGGCGAATTTCAATTACGTAAAAACCGACGAGCATCGGAGCGGCGGCGGTGGCGTTTTATTAAAAATGATAAATGATGTCTACGACGAACGTACCGACCGACGTAGGGAAAAGAAAACTATAGCCGAATGTTGAGACAACCCCTGCTCCATGTAGCCTTCGTTCGTCGCACCGAAGCTCGTGAAAAATTGATATTTATTTTCAATAACATTCTCGGCCCGAACCCTTTAACAGCCTAGAACGATTTATGTATGTGTACCTGTCACCGTGTATCCGGTGTTGTCTTTGGCCCCGTCGCCGCACCGAGCACCGACGACGGTGCGATTCGATTACGAGTGTTTTCGAAAAATAAGTAAATATTTGGATGAGTTTGTAGTGCTCTTGCGGCCTTTTTTTCCCTACCTGGTCCGAAAAAAAGAATCGGGTAGGGGTGGATAATTTGAGTGGAATTTTTCGCCCCGGTTGCCTTATTTTTATGTAATAGGTGTTTGGGGAAGGTTGGGATGTGGAAGGGGAGGGGCTGAAGGAGGGGAAAATTGTAAATAACTTTTTGTACTGTGTACCGGCGAATCGATTTCTTTTCAAAGCTGTTCGATTGAATTCGCTCGAGGAACAATGTATATAATTTGGCATTGAAATTTATTTCTATTTTAAGGGTGAAAATTGACGAATTGGAAGTGTATTATTGTTTCGATTATCTCTGAGTGAATTAGTGTTCGCGATGATAGGTCTGTGAATTCGCCTTGATCAAAATAATGTCGAACTGCCCTCTAATTCGTTTTAACGTGGTTATAGGAGGAGAGGGAGGGGGATCTTGAAATTTCAAAAAATCGACGACCAAAATCAATGAAATTAAAAAAAATTTCCAAAGTCTTGAAAATCGTTGATATTTACAAAAATTCCAAGTTCATATATAGTAAGTACTAAGTAGGTAGGTTTTTTAGCTATATTGAAAATTTATTGAAAATTTGACTTTTTTATTGGAGAATTTTTTAAGGCATATGACTTTTTTTTTCAAATTTGGAAAAATATTAAAAATTACAAAATATTGAAATCCAATAATTGTCGTTACGAATCTCCCGATATATTCTGCTTTTAAATATTGAAAATTGAAAATATTGTCATTACTTTTCTCTTCATTGAAATACTTGCTTAGCAATTTTAAAAACTGAAATATTTTCTGACAGTTTCGAATTTATCTGAACAGATCAGAAAAGATCCCTTTTCAAGCAGTTTGAGAAAAAAAAATCGAATCGCTGGCTTTATTTCTAAATCAACGCGCGATACGAGACGAAGAAAAAATGGCGTTAATAGAATTGCATAACCGATTCGCCGTAAATACGTGAAAATTTGAGTGATCGTTTCGTGCTTTTTTTTTGAAAGTTGAAGAGGGGTAACTAGGAAGTTGTGCTTGGATTTCAAAACGACGTGGTAAAAATTTCATCCCCCCCCATTTCCAATGTACCCCTCGCCATCAGAACTTGGAATGTAACTGGGTCCAAACAATTTTGAATTTATAAATTATGGTTTAGGAATATCGTTACCGGTACCTAAAACTAGCATCGGCATCTATTTTTCGTTTTCACCCTATTGTTCAGGGATTCTTAAATAACGTCAGTTTTCTCAATATTCAGTAAAAAAATTGAAACCACTTTTTTGGAAAAATTTTTTCTGGAATGATGTCCATTAAATTTTGAAGAAATGGATTACATTTACTCGAAATTTCTTGAGACTAATTTAAATAACAGATAATTTTTTAGTAAATTATCATTAAAACTATTTAAGATGTTTGAAAAACCAACTGTTCAGAGTTTTGTATAAACTGTCAAACTATCCCGCAAAGTGCTTAATTGAAATGTTTTTTAAAAAACATTCAAAAAGTCACAAAAATTGATTTTGAAATTTTTAATATTATATTATTCATGAGAAATTTAATGAATTATTGTTGGCATTGTCTAAAAATTGTTTGTATCATGAGCAAAAATCATTGAAATGCAATTTTTATTGACCAGAATTTTATAAAAATCATTCAAAATGCGCTGAACTCTCAAAAAGTTGTGTTAATTTCGTAAGAATCGTGTGAAAATCGAGATAAAGTGTAAAAAGATTGAAAATATTGGTTGAAATTTGATTACCTACGTTATGAAATTTTAACAAATTGTATGTTATTTATTTCTCAGCTATTTTCATAATATTTTGACCGACTTTTACGATTTTTCGATCATTTTAACGATATTTTACGTATGTGATTTTAGTAAAGTTTTTAATTTTTTTCTTTATTTTGAACAGTTTTCAAGTTATTTTATTGATTTTCACAATTTTTTAAATGATTTTTCATGGAATTCAAGCAATTTGTCCAAATATTTGGATAATTTATGTCATTTTTCAACAATTTTCACAATTTTAAATTGCATTTCATGATTATTCTAAATTTTCTTGATGAATTTTAAGCCTTTTTATGAGAATTTTTTCAAAATTGAAGACAATTTTTGTTACCACATTTTCTATAATTTCTATGATTTTTATGGCATTTTAAAAAATGGGGCTTGAAAAATTTTTTACGGTTCCTGATTTTAAATGATTTTTTGACTTTTTAGGGTAGTTTGGGAATTTTTTTCAACTTGTTTAAAAAAATGTTACTACGAATTTTAGAATAAGTATTCTGAGCAATTTCATCTCAATTTATTAATGTTTCGTTCTCTTCGATGTTTTGAACAATTTCGAGGATATTTTAACTGTGCTCCCATTTTTTATTGAGGAGGAGGAGGAGGAGGAGGAGGAGGGGGGGGGGGTATTTGAAGATCTTTAAAATCTTTTCAAAAGTTCAGAAGTTTAGGTAAGAAAATTCAATTTTTTGTATCTTTCGTTTAAAATCGTCAAACAAATAAAAACCACAGATTTTATTGTTGGTATAATTTTAAATTCTAAAAAATTGATTCATTCAGAAAACATTTTGCTTTTTATCTCAAACAAATCTCTTGGATTTATTTATTTGGTCTTCTCCTAAACATTGGTAAAAAATCCGGGAGTTCGTGAGTTGATTCAGTGAATTCAGAACTGTGTCAATTGATTCCCGCGGGGGGGGGATATATGTACGAGTTGATTCCGAATCTTTTTCAGCCTACTAGCGTTACACAGGAGGTACCACAAGGAGGGTGGTTAAATGATTTTTTTCAAAAATGATTTTAGTATGGATGTTTTTTCTTTAGTTACCCAGAAATACCATTGGCACCCATTTTTAATCATAATTCTATTCTTCAGGGGTTCTTAAAAAATATAAATTTTTAATGTTTTTTTAATATTCAGCCAAAAGTTGAAAAAAACTAAAAAAAAATTTTCTCGAAATGATGAAGAATATGATTATTTTAACGTGGGTAACTTATTGAGGAAAAAGCAAAGAAAATTTACGATAATAATTTCCAATGTTTTTTCGATTTTTTTCTAAATGTTGAAAAACATGAAAAAACTTATATTTTTTAAGGACTCCTGATGAAAAATTAATGCTGACGGTATTTTTGGGTAAAAACATTTGAACATTGCCAGATTTTAGGGTCCAGTAGGGAGGATTGGAGTCAAGGGGTAGAAGTTTTACTTCGTCGTTTTGAGATTCGGAGTTTGGGCACGATTTTCTGGCTATTCATTCTCTTCGACTTTCGAAAAAAATGTATAAAACTATCACACCAAGTACCAACCTATTTGATTTTTGATGTTTGATATCAGATATTTAAATTTCGAGTTTCGAGTTTCGAGTTTCGAGTTTCAATTTTCATTTTCGTTTTCTTTTTGGTATTTAATATCCAAATATTTATTTATTCAATTTGTAGGTATCTACTTGAAAAAAAAGTGAGAATCAACTCGTACATACTCCGAAAAAAATGGGAATAAATTCGCCTTGGCGTATTTCACGAATATTTCGTTAGGAATCAACTTATAACCTAGAGCCAAAAACCCGTAAAATTCGTTCCAAGTGTATTTTTTTGATATTTGAAATTTTCATTTTCTGAAATTTTTATCCTGGTTTCACTGAGGCAAATTCATAGAATTGGAATACAACCTTTTGAAAAGGAGAAGAGCCAGAGGCAATTGGAAAACAATTGAAATTTATCAGTTGAAAATCTATTGGGGATTAGGGAGGAAGATATGTTTTTCCAAGGCCGCGGGAAAAAATTCTGCAAAATTCGTTTGAAAGATTTGCTAAAATCCTGGCTGTTGATTTCGAGAATTTTTTGAACACCTTAAATGTTTTTATTTTGCTCGTCGATTTGCATCATTTTCTGCCTGATAAACAATTTCTCAACAGAATAAAATTTCCAAAAAAGTGCTTGAAATTCCCTATTAATCGAGTACACTTCAGGGTGGGGATCTTTTTCGAGTACAAAACAAGAAAAAAGGAGAAAAATACGTAATCGAAAATGAAGCGCATTTGAGATCAAGGTACGAGTATTTACGACGAACGACGACGTGTTCACTTAAACTGCATCGTTTATTCTAGCAACGGCGATAATAATACCGAAGAAGAGAAAAACGATGATATATTACCGGAACGCGTATACGACAGTTACAATGGTACCCGTTTAAGCCAATGTGACGAATTTTTTCTCGTACATAAACGTTTTATTACACTCATGAATTACCTAATGACGTTCACATCGAACTATTTATACCTATAATTCCTCTCGTAAAAAATATAGATGCACGTGCATTATCTTAAAATACGTATTTCGAATGTCAAAATATAATTCTAAAAGCTTTCAATAATAATTAACGAGCAAAAATGATGCGATTAGATTTTCGACACTTTTGCACTTTTTTCCTCTCTTTTTTCGTATATTTTACCAAATACATCTACGTATTACGTATACATAGCTACAGGTTGGATGAATTACCAACGTAGAAAAAAAAAAGCATCGTTATTTACGAATATTTTAACCGAGCAACAACCACGAAGGAACGAGGTACTGCAAAAAAAAAGCAAAAAAGTGAAATTATGAAGACATTCCGTACGGTAATTTTTTTCAACGCGAATTTAACGCGAGTAAATAAAAAAATAAGTTTTTTTTCGCTCTTTTCAACCAACAAGTGTAAATTAAAACATTGTATTCGGAGCAATTAAAATAACGACGTTTCGTCGGTCCTCGACGAAGGACGAATCGCGGTGGAACTCGTCACCTTGCGTTCCTACAAAAAAAAACCACGCAGGAATACCGCAGTCTGTTGACGGTTTGTTGACATTGTTTTTAGTATCCATTCATTTATTATTAACTTATACCCTTTTTGAGCATGGGGAGAGAATAAGAGGAGGGGAAAGGGACACGGAAAGAATCGTAATGAAAACCCTCGGTCGAGACTGAAACAAAGGGTGGATTTGAGGTTCGATAACGTCTTCGAGTCAGCCGCCCGGGAGGTGCGGATTTCAAATGAAAAGAAGGTTTACAGAGTTGGAAAATTCTGCAAGACGTTTAATCCTTGGGCGTGTATTTTGAAAAGATAAGATCGATGGCGGATTGGCCACGATCTCATTAATCCCTCTTTCGGAGTGAAAATTAAACCGATGGTATCTGCTCGGAGCTCGCAGTTTTCTAAATGTGGCTTAAATAGCTCATTAAACTTTTTAATAAAATAACATTATAGAGATAATTTAACAAAAATACCATCGAAGGTTGTCTAAAAGTCTATTAAGGCGCGTCAAATATACGACGAATTCGAAGCACCAGCGAAGAGACTCTCATTTCCATTTGCGAAAGTCACAAATCGCGACCGCACGTCTCGTCTCTTCCTCCAGCCAAACTTAATTCCCTCGGTTCGGGTTGAAATGAACGACGAACGGGAAACCAACGCTGGAGAGATTCGGCTCAATAATTTATTTTTAACTAAGGTTTTATAAAAGTGTTTTCGCGCCAGTGTTCGCAAAAGTTGCCCGGTGAAGATTGAACATAAAATCTTGCCTATGAGATAAAATCGATAATCTTAAATATTGTTTTACTCGGATGTGCAATTATTCACTGAACAAGAGGGCAGGTGCGGGAAGACAGGCGAAATGTATAGAGTTGAATTGGAAATTTTTTCCGGTGCTTTTTTTCCCCCTTCTGAGGTTCTCTTTATCGTGAAACTTGCTTTCGAACTAGTTTACTCTCAAAGTTGTATTATTCCGTTTAGGTCACATATTTCTCGCATAAGCGCAAAAAATTATTTCCTTTTCGCTGTGGGACATTTCATTACAAAGGCGAAGTCAAATCACTATTTTAATCTCTTTCTTTTGCGCGCACAAGTTTTCCTATCACATAAAAAAAATAAGGCAAACTGCGTTATATTCTCGGCTGCTCTTTATCCCTCGCTGGTTGCGGCCTTCCACATCCATAATACAAACTTTGACCCGGTCCCCTCGCTTGTGTTTTTTCTCTATTCGACCTGCCTTGCTTTTTCACACCAAAAAATGCTGAAGAAAAAAGCAATCATAAACCATAAAGTTGAGCAACAACTGGCGTCTCCCCATATCTTTCTTTCACGCTTCAAGGAACTTTTTTAATATATATGGGAATAGCGAGTTGGAAAAGTTTATTATAATAAAGGCATTTTTCTAGCTACTTCTATATGCCTGTGTATATGAGTTTATATTATAAAGAATAATACGTACTTGCGTCGTATTTACCTGATTTGCGTTTTTTTCTCTCTCTGGGTAGGCTCGAAGCTGCGAAGGAGTGAAAGATTTTTTTCTTGGGGTTTCAGGTATGTTGAAAGGGGTCGTGTGCGTCGAGGTGAATTTTTTCCAAGACGATTTGTTATCGGGTGTTTGCGCTATTTTTTATCGTAATTTTGGTCGTTGAATTTTTTCTGATTGGGTGAGGTGTGAAAGTGGTAATTGGGGAGGATGATGTTGGATTTGGGATGGGAGTCGGTTGGTGAGGTATTTTTCAAGTTGGTTTGGAATTAAGGTGGATATTTTAATGAGTTTTTTTTCATGAGTTGGAATGATATTGCATGAAAATGGTTTGTATTATCATACGAATCGTTTCAAATGTTGAAAAAATTGACAATAAAAGCAATAAATCCTTTTTGGGGGGGGGGGGGGGAGATTTGACAATAGTTAAATTATGTGATGAATGGACAAGGACAGATCTAGCTAAACAGAAAGGCCAAGTATGAGAGAAGGAGATTCAAATTAGATTAATTTTTTTTTGAAAAATCTCGCACAGAAAGCAAAAAATGACTATTTTAAAACACTTTGAAAGCCTCTTTGGGCCATTTAGGGGAGAGGGAATTAATCCCCAAATGTTCTTTGATTGAAAACGTCACTGGTTTGGTTAAAGCTTTTTCCATGTAAAATAAAACTTAAATTGCTGGTTCAGTGATCATTGCATTTCTCAAATAAATTATGATTTTCATAGGTACAGAAAATGTCGTTGTTAGACTTGGCTTAAGTTTGGCAAAAATCGCGTTTATGATGAAAAACCAAAATTGGTTAAAAAGTAACATGTGTGAACTTTTGAAAAATGTTTGTGTTTCGTAAATATAAGTGAAATTGTATCCTATAAGTATCAAGAATTAAGATAATTTCGAAAATTGAAAATAATCAACTGTAAAATATTTTGTCTTTAATTTTCCAATGTAAAAATTGTAATCAGTCTATTCATTTTTTCCAAAACATGAAAATTGAACCGTTTGAGTATGACTGATCGGACTAACCTTTTTTCAAATGGGGCTGGCCCACCCTTGTCACCGCCACTGTGAATGGTGGGAGGAGGGGGTTGAGATATCTCCCGAAGGTTCTGCAAAAATGTCAAAAAGGTTTTGCAATTGCAAAAGGTATGCATTTTGATTCTGAAATGTTGTTAGACCTTAGAGAATAATTATGAAAATTTATCATTCAAGTTTTTAAAAAACTTTGTTACTTGAATACTACATACGATAAAAATCTATTAGAAAACTACCCGCAGTCGTTCAAAATCTGGCTAAAATTGCTTAAAATATCGTAAAAATTCTTCAGATTTGGAAAAAGGTGAAATTTTTATAAAATACGTCAAACGTGCTCGAGAAACATGAATTTTTTAACAAAATTGCTTTCAAATTTCAGAAGTTTTTAGAAATGGGTTGAAAATTAAGCAAACTCGAGTGTAAAAAAATTAAAAATGAACGAATTTTCATCAAAAATATGAAGTTTTTTGCAAAACCAAGATTATTCAAAATATTGTAAAAATGCAAGAAAAATTACCTAAGTATTCAATTTTTGGAAAGAGAGCTGGGAATAATCTAAAAATTTTAATATGTAATTCATATTTTTATTTTTGCCAAGTATTATTATTAATTGTGATAAATTTCAGAATTTTTTAGAATATTTTTAATTTTTAATGTAATTCTGATGTTTTTTGTGGGGTTTTTGTTTTTATTTTAATCATATTTGAGCGATTCTCATTTTAACCACGTACCTATGAACAATTTTTATGACGATTTAAAAAGTTCTTGTACTTTTTGAAGCAATTTCAACGATGCTCCAACAAATTTCGTGGTTTTTTCAGTATTTTTTTTTACAATTTTCGTACTTTTTTTAATAATTTAAACCCATTCTGATCCAACTTTGTATTTTTAAGAAGTGAAAAAAACTTTTCAACAGTCAACGAATATTTGAGAACCCAGTTTGTTGTTCAAAAAGAGTTCAGAGGATTTTTTAGCCAGTTTTTACCTCCCCCTCCCTTCAGTGTGTTACAAATGCCTCATTTATATCGAATTTTTGGAAAAACAAACAACTTAGAAATGGCTCAATCCCAGAACATTTCAAAGAACTCGAGAATTCGAGTTTTGAGGGGATTTGAGCCTTATCACTTTATTAATTTGGAAACTATGAACAAAAAATACATGGTCATGTTCATTTACTTTGACTTGATCATTAAAAAATTAAGTTTTTTTTATGGTGCTATGTTTGAGTAGGTATTAAAAATGTGAGGGGGGGGGGTATGTAACGAAATTAGGAGAAAATTGTCATATACTCGGGTGATTTTCAGCACCACTATTGAAAAATGGTTCGTATGGGTAGTTTTTTTTTTTCGTTTTTCCTTCAGTAGTTTAAAATCAGATTTTTTGAAAACTGCTCGACCAATTTCGATGAATTTTGTGGTGATGTCAGAAGAAGAGTGAAGGGAGGGTCTATAGTAGAAATTTTGTTGAAATCGTTTCAACGATTTGAGCTCCTGAGTCGATAAAAATCCTTGTAAGAGAAATAATTATAATTAAAATAGAAAAAATTATTTCAATAAAAATTCATATATACTTAAATCAATTATATAAAAAAAAGAAAAGTGTAAAAAATTAGTTGATAGAAAATAAAATAAATTTAATTTTATAATGTAACTTTTTCAGGTGATAAATTTTATTTAAATTTTAATTATTTGATAATTATGTTTAGAATGTTTAAAAAACGTGCCTGAATTTTGAGCCTCATAGTCTCAATTCCTCGGTTTTCGAAATCTACATACCTCCTTCCTTTCTAGAAAAAAAGTAAAAAACTATTGATATTGTTTTTTCTGAACTTTTAAAAATTTTGAGCGATCGTGGATTTCAAATCGCTCAGCTGATTTTAATCAAAATTTAAAGCAGGAATCTCCTTGTAGCTCCTTCTTGTCACCTTCGAAAATCTCAATAAATTAATCAAGTTGTTTTCATGAAGTCAAACTTTTAAAACTCTGGAAAAAAACGGGAATATTATTTTATCTTGGACATGTTTGGATATCAAAATTGTCTAAATGATGCATTTCAAAATTGTCAAAACAGCACATGTTTTAATCTGAGGATAGCGAGATACAAATTCATGTTTGAAAAATACAGATGTGCCTATTTTCAGCCACGTCTTCAAAACTGTTTCTTCTTCTTGCTGCATAACCATTTGCAAACGTCTGAATAATAAACCAAGAAAGAAGTGAATTATCTATTTTCCAACCTTTTAAAAATTATGATCAACATTGAAATTAGAAAACTTCCAACTACGAGAACAAATGTACTTTTTTGATTTTTTTTTTCACGTCTCGAAAATTATTTGAAACTTCAAATCGCGAATCCTCGCAGTATAAAAAATACGAAACGAATTATATTGTAAAACCTGGCGAAGTTTTAAAAATGAAAATGGCACGAATTCGACATAAAATTATTTTCAAGGTCGTACACTCGATTCGAGAGCTTTTTACGATACCTTCGAGATACTAATGACGGAGAACATCCGAACATATTGAAAAAAAAAGAAAGGGAATTCGTTGGAATTTTTTTTCATTTTTAGCTGTACAAAAAGTTCGTTGTAAATTTCATCTAATCTGGTCTTTGAGAAAATAACGAGAGTGAGGTTTTTCTCGTTGAAAAAACACGTGACCTGGCCTCCGCAGTTCGCCTTTTCAAAAGTAGAAAAATTACTATCAAGAAGACGAGCATTCAACTGTGGGCAATTTAAGAAAAGTTGTTGGAAATCGTATAAAAACTTTCGAATGTGTGTTTTTTTCCTCCGAAAAGTGCGACGAGCGGAGATGAGGAGGGATGTGAAACGACGCGTGTAAACAAATCAAGCACGCTACTTAAATCGTTGGGATTTTTTTTAGTGCTCGACCTGCCAACGATGTGTGATGGGTGTAATTTTTGGTATACAGAACGACTCGATGGCGGAGGTTTTTTTGTGGAAATACGTAACCGCGGTAGAATTTTGGTACAGGATAATCGGCGATAAAGAGGCTCGTGCTAACTACTTGAATGGGGCTGTTCGAGGTGGGAGGTAGAGGTATGGAAGACTTTGCAACTATTTGTCGAGTATTGCATGTACGTATAATTTGGCGGCCTCGTGAAGGCGCTACCAGCGCCATAAGGACAACTATTTTAACAATTAAAGTTAGTATTTTGTAGCTGATTTACGAGGCCATTACTTCGAGCCATGTTCGAAAATAGTTTAGCAGCGAGTAACTAGCCTCGTGTAAAATATCTATAATTTATCGCCGGTGTCATCGAAAAAACTGATAGTTTGCGCGAAATTGGGGGTACGTCGCGTCCATCTGAAGTATGCGAACGAGTCGGATAAAGCACCGTCATCGTTGTCCCTTTCGAGCCACGAAAAGCTTCGTTTGCTGTAATTCGATGACCTTTGTTGGCTCTTTCAGGTAACGTCGAAGTTTGAGTTGAACGCAGTTGTCGTAGATTCGCAAGTTGGCTTTTTTGTTTTGTTTTATCCCGTAGGAGGTTGGTCGAGGGGTAAAAATTTAATCAAGGAGCTCAACGTGGTCTCGGAATACTAAAGGATTAATTTCAATTTAATACGTAGTCTGGGAGGGAAAAGAAAAGAGTAGAGGGTTGAGATAGGAGCAAGATGTACATATGTAGAATGAAATTCGTCGATGAAGAGGTGCAGAATGGTGGTGTCTGGTTAAATATACAATATGTACGAGTATGTATGTTATACGCGGTATTATATGGTTATGGCATAACGTATGTGGTCACAATGGTATTGGAACGAGGCTGAGAGATGAAAGGGGTGCAGGGAGCGAGGCGAGAGTAACCGCTTGGACGATATATTTGCGGTGGTTGTGGCGACAGCAAGGTGGTCGAAGCTGGGCCAAGGAAAACACCAGATGGAGATTTCGTGTGACATAAATTCTATGTGCTGAATTTAGGAGTTTTGGGAATAGATGATGGGAGAGGGAGGAGGGGTTGAAAAACTGTTTTGTATATGTAATTCGAGATGAGAGGAAGAGAAAGATGAATGTGATAAAATTAGAGATGGACGTTCGAGTATGAAAGACAGATCATAATATCTGAAATTTGATAATATTTTGACTTCCTTTTGAGAACTTTTTACCTAAATTTACAAGAGAGGTATCCCAACTCGAAGTGAAATTTTGGTTTGGAACAAAAATAAATTGAAAGTACATCATAAAAGAACTCCATATCCCAAATTTTAGGAGCTAAAGTTCATATATCGAAATTTGACGAATTTTTGAAATTTCAAAATTATTTCATCGCCCAGAAAAATATTAAAATTTGATTCATTCAACGAAAAAAACTAAAATTTGGTATATAGGTATCTTATTTTCGATCTCCTGAATCAATTGGAAGCGGTTTCGAGACGATTCAATGCCTCCGGAAAGTTTTGGAATTTTCTAGGTCTGGAAAAAAATTCAGCCAGGATGCTGAAACCACCCTCAGGGGTCAAAAACTGGTTTTGGAGTTGAAAATGAGTTTGGGCTCTTCAGGAAAAGTAGAATCAGGGCCATCAGGGAGAAAACCTCAAACAACCCAAATTAATATAATTTTTTTACTGAGTATGGAAATGTAACCTTAAGGTATCATACTACTCTCTCATTTATCAGTGAAAATTATCGAAAATCACTGACAAGGGAGGTATCCCAACTCAAAGTAAAATTTTGAGTCCAAACAAAAAAGAAATCGAAAGTACATCATAACAGGGCCCCGTATCCAAAATTTCAGATGCTGAAGTTCATTTCTTGATTTTTGGCGAATTTTAGAAATTTCAAAATTACCTCCTCTCTGCAAAATATGAAAATTTGGTCTAATGAACGAAAAAAGCTGAAATTTGGTACATACCCTATTTTCAACCTCCCGAATCGAATGGAAGCAGTTTTGAGACGTTTCGGAACCATCAGAAAATTTTGAAATTTCCCAGCGATCGATAGAAAAAGGCCCATAAAAATGGTTCATATGAACTGCAGCACCTTTAATCGCGGATTACCAATATTGGTAACTTATTTAATCGAATAAAGTAGAATTTTCCGAAATTTGCAACTTTTCAAATTTATATGTTTTGGATGACAATTTTACTGGAAAAAAATTAATTTTCTGCCGAAAAAAATATAAATTTGAACTCAAAGTTGCGAATTTCAGAAAATTCTTTTTTAATAGATCAAATAGGTCACCAATATGGATAATCCGCGATTATAGGTGCTGAAGTGCATACGAGCCATTTTTATGAGCTTTTCTTCAGCGCAGGAAAATTTCAAAATTTTCTGATTGCTCCGAAACGTCTCGAAACCGCTTCTATTCGATTCAGGAGGTCGAAAATAGGGCATGTACCAAATTTCAGCTTTCTTCGTTCATTAGATCAAATAATTTCAAAAATTCGCCAAAATTCGAGAAATGAACTTCAGCACCTGAAATTTTGGATACGAGGTCCTGTTATTTTCGATTTCTTTTTTGTTTGGGCTCAGAATTTTTCTTTGGGGTGGGGAGATCTCCCTTGTGAGAAACAGTCAGAATTGCAAAACAGGAGAAAATCAGTGAAAAAATTTCCAATGAAAACAAATCAGTGAGAAAAATTATTGGAAAATCAGTGAAAATTCACTAGAAAGTCAGTGAAAATCGTTGAAAAATCAGCGAAAAAACGTGGAATGATTTGTAAATAAAAATTAATATCAAAGGTCATCATAAGTTTCAAGTTTCCGGTTTCAGATATCAAGTTTCAAGTTACGAGTTTCTAGTTTCTAGTTCTAGCTATCTCAAAGGTCACCTTACGTCCGGACAATCATGGGATGAGATGAGCTAGAATACTGGTAAAGTTTCTTTTATCGAGGTCTAAATAAATCTGATTTTATATACTGAAGAAGGGAAGAGCACTCACCTAGGCAACCGTTGAAATGCACAGCGACCCCTCTACCTCTTCTGTAGTTCCCTAACGCCTCCGCACCATCACAACTTCAAAAGTGTTTTTCTCAAAAATTTATTTCTGCTCCTTAGGGTTATTGTAATATTCAGTATCACATATGGACCATTGTTTTGGAATTTTCTCCAGTGCTGGAAAATTCCAAAATTTTATGGAGGCTCTTAAACTTCTCGAAATCAGTTCCAATTGATTTGGGAGTTCGAAAATAGGGTATCTATCAACTATCAGTTTTTTACCTCGATGCGTGCGCTGCCAACGTATTTTAAAATTTTTTCCAGAACAATTATTTTTTGCCAAAAAATATTGATTTGAACTCGAAGTTACGAGAGTTTCGGAAAATTGTGCTTTAATCGATCAAATATTTCACTAATATGGGTAATCCGTGATTATAGGTACTGAAAATCATGAGGACCATTTTTATGGACTTTTCTGCGGGGCTGGAAAATTCCAAAATTTTCCTGAGGATTGGAATCGTCTCAAAACCGCTTCCAATCAATTCGAGAGATCGAAAATAGGGTATAATTATTCCTAATTTCAGTTTTTTTTGTTGATTAGATCAAATTTTTATAGTTTTGTGGACGATGAGGTACATAATTTTGAAATTTCAAAAATTCGCCAAAATTCGAGAAATAAACTCCAGCACCTGAAATTATGGATGTAGGGTTCTTTTATGATTTACTTTCGATTTATTTGTATTTTGGTTCAAAATTTTACTTCGAGTTGGAATACCTTTCTTGTCAAGCTTATCGAAATTTTTCTCTCTCAGTTTTTTTTATTTATTTAAACGTTGAGTTTTCATAATAATTTCCCTCCCATCTTTCGAAATATTAGCCAATTTCTGCTTTGTTAGTATTATAACCCTATATAACGAAACAATAACTGAAATACTAGGTCAGCAGGGTACCTTTATTCTCGGCGGTTTGAGTCATTTGGCGTGGGATCTTTTCCTCTCTCGAATAGACGAACGTTTAATCGAGGCGAATTTTGTGTTTTTGCGTTCGGCCAAGTATAAAGTTTTTATTTATTTTGGCTATACGCGCGCGGATATTGTATAAATAGGGTCTTCAAATATATCGTATAGGAAAATGGTAAACGATTTTACTCGTATGTAGACGGATTTCACTTGTTGGAAATGCTTTCGTCGGATGGAAGATTTTAGGGATTTATCGACAAAGAGACGGATAAAGGGGAAGAGTTGCAAAGTGCTAAACTGGTATCTACGAATTTTTTTTATGGCTTTGGTGTTGTTTTCCAAAATGGTCTTTGGTGTTGTTGCGGCGAGTACCGATGAAGGTTTAGAATGTTTAGAATTGGAAGGTTGTTCATGAGGCTTTTTTTACTTTCGTAGTTCGGAAACGAGATATGGGTTTTTATTTTATTGTATCGTTCTTTATTTTTTGCTCGAAGTGGGCTTTTTTTATTTTCTCAATAATTTCCGGGTTTAAGGAGTCGGAAAAATGGTGGAATAGTGTTTTTCAGCTTGACACCAGAATTATATCGTTAGTGTGGATTCGTGCATGACTGGAATGAATTTTATTTCCCGGTCTGTGTTCAGTTTTCACTCTATTCAATCAATTGTGATTTTCAAAATTGAGAGTTTTCAACGTTTGCGCAGCAGAATGAAGAATATTTTGGTGGTATTTTGATTCGTAACATTTAAGTTGAAGTTTCTTTTCATTCAAGTCATAAATCCTAATTCACCTAGTCGTTTCTTAAAACTATTGTCAAAAAATTCATTAAAATGCTAAAAATTTATTTAAAATGTCAAAAAATTCATGAGTATCGATCAATTTCTCGCATTTTGTTCAGGATTTTAGTTTTTATTTTAATCATTTTTGAATGTCTTTTGAATTTTTAATAATTTTTTCTGTCATTTTCAGATATTTTATAATTTATCATTTCGTGAGATATGTATATTTTTTCGTCGTTAAAATGAATTTTGTCAGCCTTCTCCCCCCGAATATCTTATTTTTGGGCTAATTACTTTTCGCTGCAAATTTATCTTTGTTTTGAAGCGATAATTTTTTCATTTCTGTTGGTCATTTTTCCGAAAAAATTAATTTCGGTTGTCATCACCAAGTCCAACATTTTTGTTATTTTTCGGTTATTTTCTTTTCTCGAGTGTATGAAAATAGGTATATTATTTAAATCGTATTTCGAGTTAGAAAAATGATAAAAAGTTATTTTAGCTCAACTTTTTGATTTTTTCCTCTCTCGCTCCTCAATGTGCCACTTTGGTTCGCTTCTGCGTTTTTTTTGTTTTTTTTTTCATTTTCAAAGAAACTGTTCTTAAGGTGATTTTTTTTGACCATGCGATTTCAAAAAGCATTAAAATGGCGAAATGTAGGCAATTATGACCAAACACAATTGAATTGAAATTGATCAAAAAATAGAAAAAATAACGAATTCAAGAAATTGGCTTGAAAGTGAGCGATTTTTATCCAACTTTGAGACGTATGAAGTGTTATTTTAGTCATTTTCAGATCAATTTTTATTCGTTGATTTTTTTATCATTTGTCAAACATTTTTGTTGATTTTTTATTTAGTAATTTCAAAGACTGCTACGTATTTATTTTGTCTTGTTTTTTTTTCTTGTCTGAAATGAATATTGGTTTGTCATTTTTGTACGAGATTTTTTGGCCAATTTCAAAAGGCACAGCGCAGCGTGACAAAAATATGAACAAATAAGATTAACTTAAAATTGTTCAAAAAATCACTTTAAATAAAATTTTCAAAGATGAAAGAAAAGAGTACATGTAAATAACCCAGAAAACTGACTCGACAACGAATGATTTTTGTCAAAATTTTCTTAGTTTTTTTTTTCAAGCCAATTTTTATTTGTTCGTATTTTGCCATTACTAAAACGTTTGTATAGATATTTTTTTTATCGTTTTTAATTTTTGGTCTTTTTTAAATCAATCATGGTCACTTTGAAGTGATCTTTTCGGTCAATTTCAAATCAGTTTAGTTCATTTTTTGCTTTGGTCATTTTGACATTCATGCCAGATTTTTCAAATGTGTTTCTAGTCTTTCTCTAATAAATTTTTTCTAATAATTTTGTCGTTTTTAAAATATTTTAAAAGATATTTGTTGGCTATTTTTAAATGAGTCATTTGTTGGTCATTATTGGGTAAGCTTTTAGAGTAGGTAATATTTTTTCCATTTTCAAAACTGTTGTTTTTGTCATTTTTTGAAATAATTTCTTTGATTGGGTTCAACTTGACCAGATTTGATCATATTTTTGTTATTTTAATGCTGTTGTCAGATTTTTCTTATATTTTTCTCGTATTTTTTTGTCATTTTTTTCATTTTTGGTGCAATTTTAAGTCAACTTTTTCTGGTTACATTTTTTAAATTGCCTTTTAAAAAAATTTTAAACATAATTTTTTGGTAGATTTTGTGAAGTATTTATTTTCAATAATTTTCAAGTTGATTTTTTTTCTTTATTTAAATCAAATTGAAGACGAATTTTGAATATTTTCCATTCTTAATGTTTCTCAAAAGTTTCTCGACGTTTTTTCTACGACACACGACTACTTCATTAAACTAAAGCCTAGAAACGATTCCTCGGATCACTTCTCGAATCGATATGCAGTTTTATAACTCGAACGTACGCGTCTTCCAGAATCTTAAAATCCGTGCTTCGATTGCGGCGGCGATTATGAAGATTCTGAAGGAAAAAAATATTAGCATATTTCATCTTCTGCGGTTTAAAGATAAAACGCTCGAGGTAACTAATCTAACACAAAGTATAATCGAGCGACGACGATGTCGGCAACCGCGTTGGAAAAAAAAAGAATGAATTATGGATATCCTTAGTAAACATATCACGTTCGTTATTCCGTCATTTCTTCGTCGAAGGATAAAAAAAATATAGCACGAAAAAACTCGACCAAAAAAAAAGAAAAGAAGGAAACTTTATGTATAAGAATGAATTAAAGTAAGCTTAACACCGTGAATATCGCATTCGCTTGCTCGGCAGCGTAATTCGTTAACAAACGCCGAATTATCGTCTTTATCGTATTTTTTCCTCGCCCCCCTCATCTCATCTGCGCTTTACACCTTTGTATAGTTTTTTCACCGTATTTGGAAACCAATCCTATGGAGGAAAACTGGTTAGCCGATGCCTTTCGTCAATTTAAATCCTTACACGAGTTGAATTCGCGACGAGAACGAAGAAAAGTTTCGTCGAATGAAATTTAAAAACCTCATCAACTTTTTTGCAAACGTTTCGAGAAACAATTCTGGCCCCGGATTATTAAATTCCGCTGTTCCGCGCGCCCCCTCTCGTCCACGTTCTCGTGTTTGAACACACTGAAAACGCAAGAAAGTTGTTTTTCTCGCAATAGAATAAAAAACAAGAGCCGAATCGCTGCCTCGTTCGTATTCTCTCCTTTACATCCTCATTCTTATCGTAGTGGAAAGTGGAAGAGAAAAAAAAGGTCTAGAACGACGAAACTCGGTTAATTATAAAGCTTTTTACCTTTAGCTTTTAATTACTTCGAATTTCGGTTTTAATTACAAAAAGTAAATGGCGCAAAAAATTGAAGTTTTCCATGTCAGCGTTTTGCCATTTCTTAAAAGGTATTTACAATTTGCCTCTTTCTGGCTGTTTTTGGCTGCGTTGCGTTGGGAAGAATATTTCGAAGAGTCGCTGTCGCCCGATTAAAGTTTCGGGGGATTTTCCGAACCATCTATCGAGTTGTACTTCTCGCGGGCTTACAAACGGCTGCTTTTCGAACCGGAATATAAATTGTCGAAGTAATTAAATATTTTTTCATTCGGTTGCCAAGGCCCCGAAGGCTGCCGCCGAATTTAGTCGTCGAATAGAAACGAAGATCGGCGCGAAGTGGTCAAAAGTACATATTTTTGTTCAAACAAACGTTTATTTTGAAATTGGTGACTAAACAGAAAACCTGTTACCGTCTGCGAATTCTTCATCAATTCGACGACTTACGCTCTTATTTCGATGGAAATCCAACTCCGGCGGTTTGGCTTTTCGTCTACTCCACGGCGAAATATTATCTACAATCTTAGGCAAAAATATCGAAATATTACCTATCCACACATTGGTACGTGTTAATAAATAATACAGGCGAGTCGATCGAGGAGGCAGCGGAGCTCACACGTAATAAGGTGTCACAAAAGGTGGCCGTTTATCTTCGCTATCCATAAGAAATTTTTTAAATTTATGATTTTTCTGCGATCGAAGATCGAACGTATGTGTCGCCCTGATCGGTACATTTGGTTCTTTAAGATAATCGATCGGTTGCGGCGGAGACTCCGGGCAAGGATGTAGGCCACAATAGGCCGTATACTCTTTACGCAGGTTACTGACGACGGTCATTTTGACCGGATATTTGGGCTGTTTCTTCCAATTGATGACCTGCTTGACACCCAACGATACCATCGAAGCTCTTCGAGCTGACCTCTTCTTTCTTTTTTTCTTCTTTCCAACGACCTCGTACTCGTCGCCGAATAGCTCCTGTTGTTCGCGCAGCTCTCGTTCCCGAGCTAGACGTTCTTCTTCCAAACGTTCCAGCTCGTCTTCGATCTCTTTGACGCGTTTTTCGTACTTGATCTGCTGGATTTGCTTCGCTCTCAAAAACTGGTCGATTTTGGCCCGACGTCTCGCGTCCAAGTCGCAAATACAAGGATGGATGTGTTTTTTATCATCCTTGGTGGTGGGCTGCTGTTCTTCGTACGACTCGGTTTCGCCTTCGTTTTCCTCGGCGTCACCGGCGCCACTGAACTCTTCGTCTTCCTCATCGAATTGTCGTTTCATTTTCACGGGGTTTTCCATGTTTGGTTCGAGCGTTTGGGGGAGGGTTAAAGTGTCAATACGAGCCGTTGAACGGTTCAGTACGATAATGTGTGGAAAAAGAAAAAGAGTGTCGTGAAGCGGACGATTTTATTGCTAAGCAATGTCATCGTGATTGTCGATGGTATGCTGAGATGTTCAACGTCTGGTTCAGAAACGAGATTCTGGTTTGGTTGGAGGTTTCTTGAATTTATAGCTGGGGAATCGATTTGGTATCTGCGAGCTGAGCGAGCAATTGAGTGCAGGTTAGTTGATCCAAATTAGGTTTTTTGAGATTCTTTGTGTCATCCATTAAATTTATCAGGGTGTCTACCGGTCGCGAAAGTCGCGAAAAAGTCGCGAATTGACCCAAAATTCATCAAAAGTCGCGAATTTTTCCGAAATTACTTCAATTTTTTTCGCCTTTTACAAAACAGAAAAAGTAAAGAAATTTCACCTTTTTGAACATTTTTTCTAAAAATTTTCGTCCTTGCTTCGCTCGGGCTCATAAATTTTAAAACCCATACTTCAATTATAAACCTTCTTCCCTTCTATTTCAGACAATTAAATATTTTGAAGCGGAAAAATATGTTCTTGTGAGAGACTGAGTAGCGATCACGATTGGGAATTTCAAAGGGAGTATTATGTCTATTCTCAAGAAAATCTAAAAAAATGGAGAATTTTGAAATTTTCTAAGATATGTTTCAAAAATTCGGAAGGAGAAATCATTTGGAAATATGTCTCTTTTTTGCTGTTTTTTAAAAAATAATTCTCTTCTTTACCATAAAATAACTCACTTTTAGAAAGTTTTTGTGAAAAATTGTCTTTTTTTAAAATTAAAGACGTATTTTCTTCCGTGTATGAAATTTTTTCTGTAATAAATTTGCTCTCGTTGATTTTTTTTGAGGGGGGGGGGGGGGTGTCAAATTGAGATGTAGATACTAGATACCTTGGAAAAAGTCGCGAAATTTGATTTTGAAAAATCGGTAGACACCCTGTTTATTCAACAGTTGGAAATATCGGGAAAATTATTGAAATTCGTGAAATTTTTCAAAAGCGTAATTAGGGTGACCCGGGGGGGGGGTGTATTTTAATTACTACCGTGGCGAGGAAAAGAAAAAATTTTACGAAGAAATCTTGAAAAATGACATAGTTTTAAATGGAATTTTCCAAAGATGTCGAGGAATGTTGAGATTCGTGTAAAATTTCAAGGAATTTGTTGAAGAATTTTACATTTTGACATATTTAAAAAATTTTGTTAAAAAAATGTGAAAAATAAGCAATAAACACGCGTTTTTTAGGTCTAAGTCCCTATTTTTTCATATTTTTGCTCAATTTTGGTCTAAAAACGGAAAATTTTATTTAAAATTTAAAATTTTAAATTATGCCCCTTCCCGATATCAAATGATAATCCAAATCTTCGCCTATCTCCTTTGCAAAAATTTGTAAAAGATCACTAAAACACGTAATTTGACGCAAAAATTGTTCAATTTTGACGTTATTTCATTTTTCTCAAAATTAGGCGGCAGATAATTTTATAAGTTATAGTCAGGTCTCAATCGTACATCCGCGCGCTATTCTTGTTAAAATTGATTTTATGATTGATTCTTGTTCTGGACACTAAAACTAAGAAATTAAGCCCGTATGCCCTTTTTTTTCCTCCCCCTTTCCCCAGGGCCCACCCCCCAATGTTTCAAAGGCGTATATCGCCTAATCTATGGGTTCTACAGAAAAACTTTTCAAACAAAAGTTGTTCCTTGATATGTAATGTATAATTTCTTTCCTTATCAAAATTCATTTTGGAGCAACCCCTGCCCCTCAAAGGGGGAAAACATGTTTCGGAAAACCATCAAAATCACGTTTTTTACATTTTAAAGGAAAAATTTCAGAGATAATGCAAAATTTGTAATAACCAAAAGTGTTCAGAATTAAATTTCCTATCCCATGAGGTATAACACGACCCATTCCCACTCCCCCCGCGTCCCCGAGTCTCCCCCCTGTAACATTTCAAACGCGTGTATCGCGTATTCTATTGACCCTACAGAAAAAATTTTCGAACAAAAGTTGTTTCTTGACATCTAATGTACAATTTATTCTCTCATGAAAATTCATTTTAGAGCAACCCTCGCCTTTCAAATTTGAAAAATATGTCCGAGAAAACTCGAAATAATTTCCTTTACATTTTCAGCGAAAAGTATTACAGATTTAGTGTAAAAGAAATTATTTTTAAGTTTTCTTAGAACTAGAAGATATTTTTCAAACCTGAAAGTTGAGTGTTGCTCAAAAATGAACTGTCATAAAAAAATGAAACGTACATTAGGTGTTGAGAAATAACTTGGATAGGTAATTTGTCAATGCCTAGCAGATGCGATGGAATAAACCAATTGATACCACACAACCCTCTATAATTCGTTGTAAAAGAATAAAAATTGTAACCACGTTAAAATTGACCGACTTCATTTTCATCATCGTCAAAATCTTCCATCTCGTTATTATGATTACTAGCAAGGGGTGCTGGAGTTTCAGTGGTCATTACAGCCTTATAATTTCCAGCCAAATCCCAAAACCAACCATACTCGATTGGGTTTAAAGAAATTACATTCGAGGTTGAACGACTCACAAGTGAGCAACATAATTCGCTCTCATGACATGTAGCTTGAAAGCTGCTGGCGTAGGAGGTAATTCCTCCGCCTTACAGCCTTTATTCGAGTATAAAAACCACCTCAATTCTTGGATTGTGTCAATACTATTAAATTTGTATAATCGACAAACGAATCTTTCAATATTGATGTATGAAGTTGGCTACAAGGAGTTGTCATAAAGGTCGGTTAAACTCGATACATCAGCCTCATCGAGCTTTAAAAAAGAACTGAAACATGATTCCTTCGTTTTCCCTGAAAATCTAACGGTATCTACTGGCCTAGTAGCCATGCCTTCTTGGGGGTTATAGACTGACGACTAGACATGAATGCCATTTAGTGTTCAACAAACATCCGGATATCCAAATATCCGGATATCACGGAAATTGTCGAACAGCTCCCGAAGACGTCCCGAAAAGGATTGAACTTTTCCGACAGCTTCCGAAAGTCGTCTACAAACCATTTCGCAAAATTTTAAATTTTCGTCCACCTCCTGCGCAGCGTTGCATAATTTCAATTTTTTGTAATTTCATTTAGCACTCCTGGGGGAATTTTTTTTGACTAAGAGAATATCCAATGAAATTCCTTCTTTTCGATTATCCGGATATTTTCCAAATATCCGGATATTTGGATCCTATTTGGATTATCCGGATATTTGTTGAACACTAATGCCATTCCGTCCCTGAGAGTACCTAGGGGATCAAGTCCCGATACGATATACAGAACTGGCGTCCTATACAGAGCGCCCTGGGGGGTGCGTAACCCCCCCCCCCCAGACGATTCCAAAGTTGAGAAAAGTTGGGTTGGGACAAGTCCCAACTTTTCCCAATTTTCCCACTTTTTCCTGATTTTCCCAACTTTTCTCAACTTTGGAATCGTCTGGGGGGGGGGGGTAGTATGATTCGAAATGTACAATTGAAGGATTTTTTTTCACTTACAAATTTTCTTGACTCCATAAATTTATATCAGTACTTTGTTGAAAACATGGAAAATTAAATTTTGAATTATTTTGAGAAATATTTTTCCAATTTGAAGGGCAAGGGTTGCTCTAAAATGAATTTTCATGAGAGAATAAATTGTACATTAGATGTCAAGAAACAACTTTTGTTCGAAAATTTTTTCTGTAGAGTCAATAGAATACGCGATACACGCGTTTGAAATGTTACAGGGGGAGACTCGGGGACGCGGGGGGAGGGGGAATGGGTCGTGTTATACCTCATGGGATAGGAAATTTAATTCTGAACACTTTTGGTTATTACAAATTTTGCATTATCTCTGAAATTTTTCCTTTAAAATGTAAAAAACGTGATTTTGATGGTTTTCCGAAACATTTTTTCCCCCTTTGAGGGGCAGGGGTTGCTCCAAAATGAATTTTGATAAGGAAAAAAATTATACATTACATATCAAGGAAAAACTTTTGTTTGAAAAGTTTTTCTGTAGAACCCATAGATTAGGCGATATACGCCTTTGAAACATTGGGGGGTGGGCCCTGGGGAAAGGGGGAGGGAAAAAAAAGGGCATACGGGCTTAATTTCTTAGTTTTAGTGTCCAGAACAAGAATCGATCATAAAATCACTTTTAACAGAAATTGCGCGCGGAAGCCTTTTTTTGTACGATTGAGACCTGACTATTACGTCATTTGTGAAAAACGATGTTAAGGAATTCTTTAAAAATTTTAACAGAGAGAATTTTAGTTGCTTTAAGGAATCTTCAAGATTTTGGTTGGCAACGCTGATTTTATGCATAAGAAAATTCTCGAGCACAACTAGGACAAACATTGTTATGAAAAATTATAAATATTGAAAAAAGAAATAATGAATTTGATTAAACATTTGATGAATTATTTTCGATCTCGTGGAGGGAGGGGTGTTCATCTTCTTACTCTCTCTTCTGAGCTGCGCTACTGAAAGTTGTCTGAAAATCATGAAAATTACTTGTAATTTACTTGTAATGTTGTCGTAGAGATTATTGAAAATATCTTATCTGACTCTTTGAAAATTCTGCAAAAATACATCGGTTCGGAAAAAATTTACAGAATTTGTAGATTATAGAAAATGTTATCATGATATTGATTTTAAAAACGTAAAACTTGTTGAAAAGTTATGAAAATTGTTGAAATTTCATAAGGTTCGTAGAAAATATTGCAGAATTATAATTTTACAAAATTTTATAACTATCAATAATTTCACAAAATTGATTAATAACACCTAAAACTGGTTTAAAAAGTTCTAAAAACTGTTGAAATCTAATGAAATTCATCAAAAACATTGCAAAAGTGATTGAAACAGCTTAGAAACTTTACAAAATGTCTTGGAAATTATTAAAAATTTCATGAAATTGAAATTGATTCAATAAATAGAAGTTGTGAGGATTTCATGAAACTCATTGAGAATGTTCCGAAAATTCACAAAATGTTCTAGAAATTATTGAAAATTTCACAAACTTTGTTGAAAATATTTTGCAAAAGTGTGTGGAAAATCCAACAATAGTTGATAAAAAGTATGTAAAAGTACTTGAAAGTTTTAAAAATTGTATTAAATGTTATAAAAACCATGATAATTTCCCAAAATAGCGGATAAATAGTCGAAACATCATTAAAAAAGATACAAATGCAGCAAAAATATTTGTTCAAAATATCGATCAAAATTGCAAAATTTGCAAATACCATAAGTAAACCGGTCAACATTTTATGAAACATCACAAAAAGTTGTAAAAATTGGATTAAAAAATCGTGAAAATATTTTTAAAATCTTCAAAAATTATCGCAGATTGGTAATTTTTTTAAGTAAGTATTTGATTAAAATGTCGTAATAGCTATCAAATTGGTGGAATATTTTAAGAAATTTTACAAATTTTTCAATTTTTTGCATCATTTTGTATGAATTCTGAACAAATTTTAGTTTATTGACTTCTTTAGTTGTTTTAAATTATATAAAAAACTTCCTTTAACGAATTTTTCCTCTTCTATTTTTGAAAATTTTGTAAAATTCAAGTTGTTGATTTTATTTTAGGGTATCTATTTGGTTTTTGTTGTAATTTTTGAAAATCACCTCTTTTTCAACTAGATGATCCATACAGAGTTAATTTTTCTGGTACCTAGTAGTTCAAACTTTAGATGGTATTTTTTGAATAAAAATAAACGAAGCTGAAATTACGAAATGAAATTTTGGCAATTTTTTTTCATCGTCTTTCGCGATAATTTTCTTTTGTTTTTTCTTCTTTTCCAGCCAGACATCTCGTTCGTGAAAATAAGTAATTTAAATTTAAAATTGGTAAATTTTTTCACTTTCACGAGCCAGTCTCAAGTGGTTCGTCGAAATTTCAAATTACCGTCTAACAATTAGTGTCGCCGAGTTGAAACGAGATGAAAATTTCATCATCTGAAATTACGACTGTAGTTACAATGTAACTTACTTTCTGTTTTGAAGAGAAAAAATGAAAAAAAAACTTCACAAGTCTGGGAATTTACGTACGTATTCTCGTATGCGAAAGGTAAAAAGTTAAGTATGATGCAATTTGGAAAAAAAGCGAGTATTTTGTGGGTGAAAGAGGTTCACTATTTTGCAGTGAAGGCGAAGGGTGGCTGGGTATGATAATGCTGCAAAAAGCAAGAATTTCACGTAATGCTACTTAACCTCTCGACGAACTCTCAAGGCGTAAAATTAATTAAAATTTTTGTTTGTATGTTTCAGGTACGTGTACACGTTTGTGCTGTGTCAGTGTGGTTCTGTTTTTCGCGAGCCAAGTAGACAACATACGCTCTCACTCGACACCGTAGCGATGAGAATTCCGTCGATGGTATTTTTTCTGAAAATAATTGTCTTATAGTCTTCCATTTTTTCTTTTTTATTATTTTTTTTTAAATTCAACGATCTCGTACATAATCATCGTATAGCGATACGTTCTATACGGTTGAATCATATAAGACTGAGGATAAATAAAAGCTTCGTCGGTGAAACGAAGAAAACGATGCATATCGATAGAAATACATCGGCGAAAATATGATCGAAAGGATTACCAATGTGACGATTACCAAAGTTACCATCATCGGAGAAGGAGGAGTAATTCATTACGATGAGTTATCGCAATTACAATAGCTTGGATAGGTTTCGAGGTGATCGAAATGACGACGGGGAATTCGACGACTTCGGTTTCGATAGACGTCGATACGGGTCCGGACGTTACGTGAGGAACGATCTGGATGGCTCGGCGACGCTGACGATGAAAAGGGATAACCCCGACTTGGTGCAATTTGGTAATAATGCGGTCGCGAATTGCACAAAGTTTCAAAACTGCCCGCCGACGTACGCGTCGAGTAACCAACGTAGGTTATAATTGGTTTTGTCGAGCTTTTTTTCGCATTAGAGGAGACAGGAGAGTTTTATTTGCGTGATCGAAAGGGTTAGAGAGTTTTTTAAACACTATGAGGTTTGTATACGCGATGTCATTAATCAGATTGCGGCGCCGAGGAGATTTTTTTTAGCTTGCCCTCGCCCAGTATCAGGATTATAATAAAAGTACCATGCGCGTTTTTTTTTTCATCCTAACGACATTGGCTTTTTATCGGTCCGGCGAATTAATTATGTTTTAATTGTCTTTCCCTTGTGTCCCGGTCGTACGTTGTCTGCGAACAAAGCGATGTAGGCGCTACGACCTGCATAAAAGCGCCAATGTCACGTGTGTTAAGCCAAACGAGGCAAAAAAATTATTCGACGGATATTGTTAATGTATGTGGATTACCGGGGGTGAAATTAGCCGAGCGCTAAATGGCCATCATTTGTCAAAAGCTTGTTATCGCTGATGCGAAATATCAACTTAGCGAATGACGACCACGATGAAAAAAATACCTATTGAAAGTTACGAAAAATTGGTCGAAATTTTTGCGAGTGGTTTTCATGAATTTTTGGAGTGATTCTTCATCGAGTCTTGGAGCAAAGATTGCGGATTTATTTTGAATTGAAAGAAATTCAAGAGATCGCCATGTCCATGTGTAAAATAAAACCAGAAATAATTTTGAAGTTTTTTTTTCGTATTTTTCAGTCAATTTTAACAAAAAATTACCATCAAAAAGCATTTCTATAGAGTTTATTTGAAAAGAATCATTTGGCGCAATCATTTCCATTTGTTTCATTGTTTAAAAATGATCCATAAATCGTGCTTGAATGATTCATTCCAATTATTTGTTCTGTTGAATCGTTTGGAAATTCAGAACCATTGATTTTTGATTATCGTTCATAGCATGATTCATTTCAGTGTGATTTTGTGATCGTTCCCGAACGATTCATCACAAGAAAATATTTATTGTGATGTTTCCAAAACATTGACAAAGTTCCAGAGTTCAAAATTTGTGGTTAATTATTCGCGAACGATTCATTTTGAAGAATATTTCATGAGAATCAAATCATTTCGAAATTGATAATTTTGGACGTTCGCAAACGATTCATTCAAACTTGACTTTCCATATCTGAGAAAAATTATTTAAAATTTGTTGAAAATAATCGAAAAGCGCTTAAAACATGCTTGAAACACAATTTTAGACAAGTCGTTCGCGAATGATTCTTTGTTCATATGACTCCTATTGATTATTCAAATGAAAATCGTTCGCGAACGATTTATTCAGAAAAATGATACAAGCTGAGTTTCAATTTGAATAATTCAAAAGTTATTTTTAAGTCGTTCGTGACTGATTTGGTTGGGTAAATGACTCATTTCGATCGTTCGCGAACGAGATGCAAATCAATTCCAGGCTGTGATGTGAAAATCGATATTTTTCAATTTTGCTGCCCCTCGAATTGGTTTAAATAAATTGAACTATCCAGAGAACTTCATTATTGCAAGTCGTTCGTGAATGATTCGCTCGAATAAATGAATCATTTCAGCCGTTCGCGAACAAATCGTTCAAAATCAATTTTAAGATAAGGACGTGAATCGTTTTTTTGAGGCTAGTTATTAAGTCGTTCGTGACTGATTTGGTTGGGCAAATGACTCATTTCGATCGTTCGCGAACGAGTTACAAATCAATTCCAGGCTGTGATGTGAAAATCGATATTTTTCAATTTTGCTGCCCCTCGAATTAGTGTAGACGAATAAGAGAAAAAAAAAACATTTTTAGCTAGCCAAGATTTTATCGCCAAAAATTGTCGAGGGTGATCCCCTGACTAACCTCTAAAAAGTCCGCACCCCCTAGACCCCGTGCTAAATTTTTTATGGAGGCTCCACCCCCCTCAAAAATGGGTTTTCCCGAATAACTTCTCAGGATTTGGTTTTACGGCAAAAGTAGCTCAGTACTTTTTTGTTCTACAATCAATTTCCAACATTTTTTGTATGAAAATTTTTTTTGTACGACCAACAGCAGAGGAGATAGAGAGTCCGGAAGGAAGGGGGTTTTGGAAAATATGATATCATTTGAAAACGCGATAATAGGTATAAAATCGTTCTAAACTGTATATTTTGGGTATGAAAATAGTAGTGTTATGTAAATTGATGGTATTAATACAACTTGACCCACCTTCCCCTCCCTATGTGCCTACCCCACCTTACCCACTTGTTTTTATTTAGCCTTAGTAATATGACTGAAGGGTTGGGAGGGGTGGGCATGTAGGAGGGGAAAAGATTATCAAGAAGCATTTTTACCCTCTCCCCCTCCCATGTGTCCACCCCTCCCCACCCTTCAGTCATATTACTAAGGCTAAATAAAAACAAGTGGGTAAGGTGGGGTAGGCACATAGGGAGGGGAAGGTGGGTCAAATTGTATTAATACCATCAATTTACATAACACTACTATTTTCATACCCAAAATATACAGTTTAGAACGATTTTATACCTATTATCACGTTTTCAAATGATATCATATTTTCCAAAACCCCCTTCCTTCCGGACTCTCTATCTCCTCTGCTGTTGGTCGTACAAAAAAAATTTTCATACAAAAAATGTTGGAAATTGAGTGTAGAACAAAAAAGTACTGAGCTACTTTTGCCGTAAAACCAAATCCTGAGAAGTTATTCGGGAAAACCCATTTTTGAGGGGGGTGGAGCCTCCATAAAAAATTTAGCACGGGGTCTAGGGGGTGCGGACTTTTTAGAGGTTAGTCAGGGGATCACCCTCGACAATTTTTGGTGATAAAATCTTGGCTAGCTAAAAATGTTTTTTTTTCTTAAAAATTGTGCTTATTCGCCTACACTAAATTGGTTTAAATAAATTGAACTATCCAGAGAACTTCATTATTGCAAGTCGTTCGTGAATGATTCGCTCGAATAAATGAATCATTTCAGCCGTTCGCGAACAAATCGTTCAAAATCAATTTTAAGATAAGGACGTGAATCGTTTTTTGAGGGTAGTTATTAAGTCGTTCGTGACTGATTTGGTTGGGCAAATGACTCATTTCGATCGTTCGCGAACGAGTTACAAATCAGTTCCAGACTGTGATGTGAAAATCAATTTTTTTTAAATTTTTGCTGCCCCCCCAATCAGTTTCAATAAAATGAACTACCCAGAAAACTTCATTTTTGCAAGTCGTTCGTGAATGATTCACTCGAATAAATGAGTCATTTCAATCGTTCGCGAACGAATTATTCAAAATTAATTCTGAAATAAGGATGTGAATTGTTTTCTGAGGCTAGTTCTCAAGTCTTTCGCGAATTATTTACTCGATTCAACAAATTTTCGAATTTTGACAACTTTTAATGAAGTCGTTCAAAATAAATATTCATGAAATTGGTTCCAATAAATTGAATTATATATTGAAAGAATCTGTTATTTTCATGTCGTTCGTGAAATATTCGTTTGCATGACTAATTTGTTTCAATCGTTCGCGATTAAGTTATCCGAAACCAATTTCAAAATGATATTTGCTCAATTAAAAGAATTGAAAATCGTTTGTGAATGGTTCTCATTACTTGATTAAATAATTCTTGAAAATCGTTCGGGAACATTTTTTTTTTTTTTTTTTAGAAAAACTTATAGGTGCATAACTTTAATTTAGTTTGTGAAATTTTTCATTTCTATGCTTTGTTCTTTAGTCGTTCGCGAATGATGTGCTCGAATAAATGATTCGTGGAAAACGTTCGCGAACGATTCGTTGAAAACATTCTGAAATAGGATCTAGTGGAATGGAATATCCACAAAAATTTCGTAGATCGTTCGTGAATGATTCGTTCAATCAGAAAATTTGTAGTAATCGTTCGTAAATGAGTTGTTCAGCATTGAGAACATAATTTCAACCTGGGATATGAATTTTTTTCATTTCTGGGACTTGTTCTTTAATAGTTCACGACCGATTTTCTGAAATAAATAATTTTTGAAAATCGTTCGCAAACGATTCGTTTAGAAAAATGACCAAAAAATCAGATTTAATCTAATAAACTACCTATCCGAAGAATGATAATTTTCGAAAGTTCTGTTGTAAATGATTCAATGAATCGAATAATCGTTCGTTCTGTTTTCAAAAAAAATTCTCGTAGAACCTTTGCGAATTCTTTATGGTAGAAAAGTCATTGAAATTGGGTTGTTGAGTACGAGACTACTTATGCAGTGCGACATTCGGTTACTTTTATCTGCTCCTTGCCATCGCAAAAAATGGTGATATGACGACGCGTATAGTATACCTACTTAATAGATTTTCCCCCTTCAAACAAACCGTGGTGAAACATTGGCGTTTATCTAAGCAATATACGGGTAGTTATCATGCATACTTCCCACAGACGAAAACTAAGATTTGCAAAAAAAGATACACTTATGACGAAAATGTGCACACCACACCAATTCTCAAATGAAGGGGGAAATTTGACATCGGTACGAGTGTCATAATGAAGTGACTGTCTAGGCTTAGAATTCGAGCTTATCACGCATTTGTGACATAACGTCTCCGCCAGGGATTGTTTATTATACATTTTTATACGCCTTCATCGCGTTCTTTATTTTTATACCGAATTTAGAAACCAAAGAGATGATCGGCTCGTACGGCATATACTGCCGAAGATCAGGCAGCGGAGGCGGCCCTCCCGGCATGGCGAACTGCGAAGACGACGGAGGCTTTTCTCAAGATGATAATAAACCCAACAGCGGATATTACTCGGAACGTATGGTGGTCGTGAATAGCGCCCGTAACGGTACAACCACCAATACGATAGTAGAGCCGGATACTAGCGGCAAAGTCGATGAAAAATTTCAATGGTGTTGTTTTAACGATACAACCGGTACAGAGAAAATACCATCGGAACGGAATTCTCATTGGTACAAATCTTCGGTGTTACTTTTACTTTTAGCTGTGGTTTTAGCGGTGGTGGTGCTGGTGTCCGGATTATTGCTCTATTTTAAGTATACTAATTGTAAGTATTACATTTTTATATGGTTATAAGTTTAATAGTTTGATTTGATATAAAGTGGAGTGTTTCTTATGAATCTGTGAAAATTATTTTTTCGAATTTTGGATGTCGTATCCCCTGAAGCAGTTAATTTTTTCGAAAAATTGGAACCCAAAAATTTTAGCCTCCTGCATTAATGGAAAGCCATGGCACTGTGCTTCCCTTTTATTATGGGATTTAAGGGTACGCTTCACAGTTGATTTTTTAGGTGGCGAGTATGCAACGCTCACCACTCTCGTAGCAACGTAAAACATCTCCGTCACAATACCCATTCGAATCATTGAGCGACCGACTTTACATTATGATCTTCGCGAGACCTTTTTACTTTCCGGACAGCGCGAAGCGTTGTAAGGAAAGTATTGTTTTCGGGTCGAAATTCGTTTTCGCCAATATTGAGTTTAGACAAAATCTGACTTTGTACAAGTTTGTTTTGACCATTTTCCAGGTGATGTTCCGTATGTATGTATGTATGTATGTATGTATGTGGGATAAAAAATGTCTGTGAACACGATTACGTTCGTCCTAATTTAAATATTTCGTTGAAATTTTAATAGGAGTTGGGGTTTACAAAAAGGAAGGCTATGCCAAAATTTCAGATCGATAGGTTCACCAGAAATTTTTTTACGAGCGATTTAATCCAAAAATCTTTGAGTTTGGTCATTTGCCGCGTTGCATTGCATGTAATCGTAATCTAAAACGCGATAACAATTATTCCTCTCCTTATCGATGCCTCGATGGGGGGACGTATTTAGTGAGAAACAAATATTTCTCGCGTCAGCATTTTTGTCTCTTTCTTTCAAGATAACGTACTTATATTTTTTCCCAGCGAGTATATAAAACACAAAATAGAGTAGCTAATTTTTTTCATGGGCAAAATTCAGACATTTAGGTACCTAGATAATACTTCCGTTGATTTTTTTTCACACCTGTCCGGAAAGTTTGTGATGCTTGCATCACTGTTTATTTCTGTCTACTTCTCTATAGGAGGGCTAATGAGGGATGGTTTTTGAATGAATTCAGGTACTGTAGTGATCCTGGCAAAAGGCAAACATTGTGTAAATTTACACCACTACATCCGCAGACACTATGGCATAGACAATGAACTGGTTTCTTTTTTATTTTTTTCACGTCTGCGTTGTAAGGATATGGAGTGTATTTTTGGTGAAATGAAATAAAACGGCTGATGTCGAGTGTTGTAAACTGAAATGCTGTCTTCTTTACCCGATATAGGCACAATTATTTTCACAAATGACACATAGTATGAGAGCTAAACCTACTGAAATTTTCTTGGGAAGGTATAAAGCTGGGTCCGGTCCCAAAAGTTAATATATGTGCCCCTATTTTGAAATTCGCCAATTTACCAATCCGGGGTGACATAGTCAAGCACAGCGAAAACTCGAAAGTTCACAATTTTCATGAACTTTCGGCCAAAAACATTGATGGTCGAAATTGGTGCCAAATTACTGGATTTTTTGCACCCTAGGTCTGCCGACTCCGAATTGCTGCCAAAGCTCCGACTGACGGTGTCAAAAATAAAGAAAACAAAATTATCAATTTTTGAGCTAAATTCGTAAATTCGCATAAAGAGCAATATAATTGGTCTAGAAAATAATTTTAATCGGTTGTAAGGGGTGTTCGATATCTAGTAGTGACGACTTTTAAAACTCGAAAATACCAAAAACTTTCAAATTTAGGGAGTGGGGTACGGGGAGAGCGTCCATAAATTCACGAATTCGGGCGTGTAATATATCGAAATATGTTTTTCGGGTCGTAGAAATTGATTTCAGCAATATTTTTCACATTGGGTTTGTCTATTTTTCATACATAACGAATCTTACAATTGCTTGAAGGGTCTTCAATGTTTTTTTTTTATGATTTGCATTTTTTTTTTTACGTATCATTATCATAAATTATGCTTGGAGTATGTAGTATCAAATCTTGTTATCGTAATGTAAAAAATTACGTATTTCGAACAATTTTCTTATTGAATAAAACTTGGTTTTTCAACGTTGCTGTACGCGGTTCGGGAGAATAGGCACGTCCTCTTCACCCCAATGTGAAAACTATTGCTGGAATCAATTTCTACGACCCAAAAAACATAGATTTCGATATATCACACGCTCGAATTCGTGAATTTATGGACGCTCTCCCTTTACTCCACTCCCTTTTGAAAGGTTTGGGCATTTTCGAGTTTTAAAAGTCGTCACTACTAGATATCGAACACCCCTCAAAACCGATTAAAATTATTTTCTAGACCAATTATATTGCTCTTTATGCGAATTTAGCTCAAAAATTGATAATTTTATTTTCCTACCTTTTGACACCGTCTGTCGGGGCTTTGGCAGCACTTCGGAGTCGGTAGACCTAGGTACATATTCGGATTCAGCCCAAAAAATGCAGTAATTTGACACCAATTTCGATCATCAATGTTTTTGGCCGAAAGTTCATGAAAATTGTGAACTTTCGAACTTTCGCTGTGCTTGACCATGTCACCCCCGGATTAGTAGACTGGTGATTTTCAAAATAGGGGTACATACATATACTAACTTTTGGGACCAGTTGCAGCTTTATACCTTCTCAAGTAAATTTCAGTAGATCACCTCTTGGACTAACAGGTTGACAATGTTGACACAGAAAATGCTATTTGAAGTTCACTGAGCGATTTTTATACTTACGTTGGTAATTTTTACGCTAATAACGAAAAAAGAATGAAAAAATGATATTATCCAAGGATTTTTCACAATTTGAATTTTTGTTGAACATATTTTTACACTTTTTGATAACTTTTGATATTTAAGGTCAATTTGCTGAGCAAAGGAAGGGTTTAACGAAAAAAATGAATGGAAAATAAATTGTAGAGCGTAAAATTTTCTTTCTGTATATTCCAATTACATGCGTTTTTCTTGAGATGCTTAGTTTTTGAGATATTTTAGTTGAAAGTTCAAAATTCAAAAACGAATTGGACTTTACATAAAAGAAATGTTACCGTAACTTGGGGTGAATAGAATCAGTGGGGGTGAATAGAATCAAAAAAGTTTTAAACATGCATATCTCAGCTCCATATCGCTCTATCGGTCCGATTCCAACGGCTATGTGAGGAGAGACCAGTATGTAATCAGTAGAGTCGATTTCCAGAAAGTTATATTGACGCCTATGCCCACAGCTTATCATCTAGTGTTGTCACTGCTAGGTGACACGCCGATGTCCAATTCAGAACTTGTTCCACCACGTTGCTGCTTTTAGAGCTACGATTTTCGTTTTTGCGCTAATCGTTAGTAAATTTATTCCCGAATCTTTTGTGATGATTGAATGCATAATATTTATTACTGTGAATTTTTTACGATTTTTTTTCCATCACAAGTTGAGTAAGTCAAAAAAAATGGGGTGAATAGAATCACAGAAAAAATTCAGTTTTTCAACATTCTATTATTGATATAGCGTCAAAGAAAGTGGCCCTAGTGAATGTACATTAGTCACTCATCACAATGCCGTTGGAATCAGACTGTTCAAGCGATTAGGAGCTGAGATATGCGCTTGCAAAAAATTTTTGATCATATTCTCAATTTATTTTAAACTTTTTTTCGCTTGTTTTTTTTAGAAAAATGTTTCATTTCAAAAGCTATGCGTTTGAAGCTTTTTTACCGCGGTTTTTTCACAGGTTCTATTCAAATATGATTATTTAAAAATTTAAAGTGAATTTCCTCACCCAGAGTTGATTACAGTAGGCTGAAAATAGAAAATAAGATAAGTGATTCTATTCACCCCAACTGACGTACCAATACAATCAGCATTTTCAATAATTTATATAAAATTGTGGTTAAGGCAGTGGGAGTGGACAATTAAATAGGCTGAAAGATCAACCAATTGTACACATTTTTTTTTTGAATCACATTTTTTCAGCAACTTTAAGCAAAGTTATGAGCATTTAAAAAAAAAAGGGGGCCAAAAATTGATTCTATTCACCCCGACTTACGGTATGCTCTATATTTTATGTCCTATTTATTTTTTATTTAGAACGCTTTATTTGCTCAGAGAATCAACTCTAATAAGAGTGAAAAATTGTTTCAAAAAATGTAAAACGAATTCTCACCAAAAAATTCAAAGTACTTATAAAAAATCCGGACATGATGGAGTGAAACTGAAATCACATTCGAACTCAGCCCTGAAAAGTAAGTCAGAATCAATCATACGTAGAAAAAAAAATGTTTATTTGCGAACCTTTGATATTTCCATTGTTACAAATGAGAAATGTTGAAAATGAGATTCATTACAAAAAATATATGAATAGAACATGAATAGAAGAGCATAAAATTTCCTTTCTGTGAAGTTCAAGTTTTTTTGATAGAGGCTTAGTTTCATTAAAAAAATAAGTTGAACTTTCAACTAAAATATTTTGAAAGGTAAGCTTCCTGAGAAAAAACTAATTGGACGCTACAGAAATGAAATTTTATGCTCTGTACTACTTACAATTTATGTTCTACTAATTTTTTTTCGTTGAACACTTTCATTGCTCAGAATATTGACTTCAATGTGTCAAAAGTTATTAAATTGTGTAACAAAAAATGTTCGGCAAAAAATTCAAATTGTGAAAAATCCTTGGGTAATGGAATTTTTTCACTACTTTTTTCGTGATCAGCGTCCGCGTGAAAAATACTGGGAGAGGGAATGACGGGTGTCGCCCAAAAAAATCGTAAAATTGCTCAAAACGAAACAAATAATTTAAAACCCTCAACAAAGGTGAAAAATACGTTTCGAATCTCCTTTTGCATTTCACTTTCTACATAGTAGGTAATTAGGTATCTCTTTCTAACAACAATGACCATAGGAAAAAAAAGGAACATTGGAAGGCTATTTTCAAGAACTTATTCGACCCTGTGGGTATACAAATATTAGACAAATATACCTGCACCAGAAGACTGTAGTCTTCAATTGTAATTTGATAGGAACGATTTTGCACAGCCTTTTGCCCCTGCGCACTCTATTTATTTTAGCTCGAACTGTTCTCCTTAAAAGTGTTGCCGTCATTATACTTCCCCTTACCGAGACCGCCCATCTACTATGCAAACTTAGAATGGAAATATCCTGAAAACTTTTCAACTTTTTTCAATTTTTTTTTCACAGAATCATTTGTACAAAACATAAAATTGCCTGACTTTTGAGACTTTCTCCAAAAATAGTCTCCTCGACGCGATACGGCCATTCAAAGTTCTTCTCAAAAATTCCCTCCTCATACCTCATCTAATAAATAAAATGGAAAAAACTCAAAAGTCAGGCAATTTTAAGTGGATTACCTATCTATTAAAACAAAAATGAAGAAAATCGGCTTATTATTACCCGAGATATTTCCATTCTAAGTCGTACACCTCAAGCAACGAAATCGCATACTGATCGCAACTGTGAAGCGTACCCTTAACATACATAAGATCGCATGCTAAAAAGTAAACGCAAAGAAACAAAATTGAAAAAAGAAGACAAAATTTGGTTATACTCGTATTACTTGAAAATCTGAAAATAGGACTCAATTTTGATTTTTAAACATCGATGTTGTAAAAACAAAATTATTTGGGTTTTGTTCGATTCGGTTCGGAAAGACCATTTTGTTTTCGGGTTTGGTTTGGTTTGGTTTGGTTTGGTTTGGTTTGGTTTGGTTTGGTTTGGTTTGGTTTGGTTTGGTTTGGTTTGGTTTTGGGTTTTGTTCTTGACATTTTTGTTTGTATTATTTTTTTGTTTCTGTTCCGTTTTTTTCATTTTTGGTCCTTGGTTTCGGTTCTGTTTATGTTCCCCTAATTTTTTTTGTTTTAGGTAATGTTCCCAAACAGTTCTTTTTCGGTTTTTCGTGCTTTTTTAGGTTCTATTCTGTTCTGTTAAGTTTTTTTTGCTCTCAAGTCTTTATTAAATTTCATTTAATTAAACAATGGTGTATATTGACTAGAAAAAAATTTTCACAAAATTTTGGACCCCTACCCCCTCCCTATCGGAGTTATGGCCATTTTATTGCATTATTTTCAAGAATTTTCAATTTCAACGGAAGTGAAGGAAATTTTTTGTTCTTTGGCACAAAGTTACATCTCGTAGAGGTGTATTTATGATGATTTTTTCAATAATCTCGGTGCACTCGTCACGTTTTTTCGGCTATTTGAAGTTTTCAATCGTAAAAAACACCACATAAGCAAAGAGCGACCACCCTGGAAAAATTACTAAAATATACCATTTTTTATGTAGAATTTTGCTGTGTACTTGCTTTTGCCATTTCTTTGAACTAAGGGCCGAAAATTGCGAAAAATCGTACAGAAATGTTGTCATTTTGAAGGATTTCTCAAATTTTGAGGGTTTTGTGCAGAAAGAAATGACTAAATGAAAAAACCAACCCCATATTCGTGTTCAGCAGGTCAAAATACTCCGATAAACACCCTTTTCGCGATAGTTTTGCTCAAAGTTTCAAAACTCACCTTTTCCGCCATGAAAAATCAGTGAAAAAAGTGAATTTTAAAATTTTAAGCAAAACTATCGCGAAAAGGATGTTTATCGAGGAATTTTGACCTGCTGAACACAAATATGGGATTGGTTTTTTCATTTGACGATTTTTTACGGAAAATTCACCATTTTCAAGTTTGGATAAGATCTCTCGGGCAGGAAAATTACAATAGACAATAATTAATGCCATATTCGTGTTCTACAACCCAAAATTAGTCAGAAATGGACAATTTTTCGATTTCAAAATTTTGAGTCACATTTTGTAGATATGCATGCATCAGTACTTAATTATTTCTCTTTGAGTTGCTACAGAACCCGTTCAAGAGGAGTGATGGTGAAATTTCTTCCCCGCGTATCCTCAACTTCTTTGACGTTAAATCGTGCCAAAGAGTTACGTTACAATATTGATCGACCAGAACTCAAACAGACATTTTTTCACAGAAACTTAATTCGAACTTGAAAATGGCGAGTTTTCCGTAAAAAATCGTCAAATGAAAAAACCAATCCCGTATTCGTGTTCAGCTGGTCAAAATACCCCAGGAATTTTTGAAAAATTCCAAGTAAATTCAAAATTGATTTAATTAATTTCAGAGATTATTTAGTGACTGGTGACTGCGCAGACCAAGAAGCACATTTTTTTGCAAAAATTAATATTCTATAGCTTTTTTACTTTCTCCTGTTACATATATCTTCATCTAAATTAAAAGTTTATAAGGTGATTTTCTGGAAAAAAATGTACTTTTTGGTCTACACACTTACACAGTCACTAAATAATCTCTAAATAATTTTAATAACTTTTGAATTTTTTTGAAAATATTGCATTCTTGACGATTATTTTTAAAGAATTAAAGGCTCTTGCGCGATCGGAACGTAAATTAATCGATTTTGAATTTTCCAAATATAATTTTCTAGTCGTCCTAGCTCTCGTCATTTGCTTTTTTGTTTGAGAGAGCCCTGCGGCAAAGGGCGTGTTCTTTAGTTCTAAGAGGCCCTCGTGAGCCCCTACGGGCTCCCAAAAATCTCGGGCTGGGGGAACCCCCTCCTTCTACCTCTCTGCACAGGCCTCCCCAGTGGTATGTATAAATATTTTAGCTTGGTAAGATTATTTTGTCGGAAGGGCAAATCTAGATGGGGTTGGATAAAAAAACAGTATTCATATTATAACTCAACGATCCAAAAACACTTGAACAATTGCGCCAATTTTTTTCAAGGGGAGGGTATTTTGATAATTTTCTATAAATTGGACGATATTTCCCAAAACTTGAACGATTTTTCAAAATTTGGGCAGTTTTCAAAAATGGAATGATTTTTTTTTCCAAAAAAAAAACTGTCGTTCCTACTAATTGTTTTGTTTGTATTTTTCTGTCGAGCAACCTTTTTTTTTCTGTTGTCTCATTAAGTATAATTATAGTTCTCTTTTATTTTAAAATTTTAAGTACCTAATATTTGGAAATTTTAATTATTTTTCTCCCATTTTTTTCCTTTTTTAGCATGTTATTACGTATTTAATTCTATAAAAAAAAGGAAGGTTCAGAATTTATGGTTTTTAGGAGCTAAAATTTTGGAAATCTCGTTTTTAGAGAAAATTGACTTACCTTCGGGGAGGGGGGAGGAGTCGTCTCCAAAATTCGATTTTAAAGACATTCTAAATTGAGATAGTATGATTTTCGCTCTGTGTCCATTTGATTCCAATTTTCAATGTGAGAAGCTTGAAGAAAAGCCATATCAGCCCGCGAAACCCATTAGGTCGATAAATTCGTTAAATTATTCGTCGACGACAATACGTTCGCGCGTAAAATCAGCCAAGTCGACGCGTTTCAAAGCACCCCTCAGCATTCGAGGCAGATTTAAATGGCACACGAGAGAAAGAGCTTTAGGAGCGAGAAAGAAACAGACTGTGGTAATTATTCAAACCGTCGTATACTTTAACGAATAATAAATCACCTCATTTGGCGAATATATTAAACTATACGGTAGACATTCATATTTCTGGTAACGGCCTCCTAATGGAATGCGAATTACTTTCTGGATCATTTAAATTTCACGCCATCGCCGCCGAGCGAGACCCGACCAGCCACCGTCTCGGGCGATGCGGTTTTCCAGCTCGGCGTGCTATATATTATATTACGTATTATGAGGGTAAGAGCGAATTATGCAAGATACCACGAAGCAGAAAGAGACAGAGAGATAATAATTTTATAATTGTATAACCTCCTCCCCCAGAGACGGCTCGAGCATTATATGGGAAACGTCGTCGTCGTCTGTTAACCTTGAAAGTTCAAGATACCGGTGTACCTTGTACTACGATACTGTGCAACGTCTTCTAAACACACCGAGAAAGGAGTACATAGGTACTATATAGTGCTACGTTGGTTGGTATGATTTTATACAATATAAAAGGCGTTTATTACATCGTATTTCGTAAATTAATTACGAACTCGGCAGAACTGTCTGAGTGGAAGATATTCGGCGAAAGGAATTATTGCCGGTGGATGTATTTAGATGAGATAATGTATTAGGGTGGAAATTTCGCGCAACGCGTGGATTTTTATCTCGACGTTATATTTTAGGCGAGAGAAATGCGTTTTTTATTAGCGAACGTGGCGCGTCGGTAGACTCCTGGTGGCGTGAAACTACCGAAGGAGGAAGCAAAGGGCGAAGAGCGGAGAGAACTTTTGAGCGGAATGAAAGCTCGTGAATTATACGCGCAGTGCAAAAGTCAGCGAGAAATTTTAAGCTGTTGTTTTAATGCGGTGACCGATGTGAAATGTTGCGAGGTTTGTTAAAACGAATGAGAACTGAGCTACTATAAAACGTACTTACTTGATTAAAAAAAAAGAAAGTTGAAGCTTAGATGGCGAAAGACAATAAGTATTTGGAATTTGGCGAAGGTAATTTTATTCGAGTTGGGAACAATTTTTTTTGGGTGATGAGGTTTGTTTGTGAAATTTGTGGGAAAACTGATTTAGGGAAATGAACAACAATGAGACAAATTTTGATGATTTTTGCTCTTTTGAATGACAGAAAAAATTACGATTTTTGAAACGAAAATTCGTAATATTTTAGGTAATTTATCAATTTTTTGCATTTTTCTGTTCAATTTCTTTATACAGATATGTAAGTATATTTTTTATTCGATATTTTTTCAAATTTATTTTTATTTTCCTTCTCTTTTTTTTGCCTCTTTCCATCTTCCCTTATTTTTTTCAGTTTTAACTCGTTTCTAGATAATTGATGATTTTGGTTTTATAAATTTTCAAGTTTTGAAAAATTATCCTATTTTTAATGAAAATTTTTTGATGAATTTCTTGTATGGGTATTTTTTATGATTGATCTTGATTGAGGTGATTTGAGATTTTTTCATTTTGAAAAGTTGGGGTTATCGTAGTAAGTTTCTATCATACATCAGAAGAAAAATTCGAACCTCCAAATTAACGTTTCAAGCTCCGTTGTTCATTTTCGTTTCAAAAAATGAAAACTGAGAATTTTGATAAAAATCACCGATATATGTATAAATATTTTATTTTAAAGATAATTTTCCTGGATTTTTTTCCGACTACTCCCTCAACTCTTCAGGAAGAGACCGAAAAGTTACTTTTTTGTTTTTCAATTTTTTTCTATTATTGAAAAAAAATCGTTTTCAAATACTTTTCTATTAAACCAATGAACAATCTTCTCGCTCCTTCCTTCTCTCTCCCTCCCACATTTTCCTTCTCCCTCTCTCCTTCACCTCTCCCTCTTTCCAACAAATTTTTGTACCAATCAGTTTTCACCATAATTATTATACTGTTTTCAAAATGTTTTGAAGATTATTCTGTTCTTAATTTTTTTTTTTTTAAATTATGATCATTTTTTATTAATAAGTCACCAAAGTTTGAAAAAAATTGAAAAAAGCGACTTCTTTTACTTCAAGCAAAAAAAGGCAATTTTTTCTGTTCAAACATTTCTTGGCCATAAATTTTGAGTTCTTGTGGGGAAAGAAATGAAGTTTGATTTTTTTCTTACCTACAAAATTTGAAAAATTGAATTGAAATTAATGTTATTTATGGGGGGGGGGGGGGGGGAGTTGGAAGTTTTTTTTGGAAAGCACTGAAACAAAAATTGTTTGGCGGTGAAGAAATAGAAAAAAATACCTTTTTTAAATTCACTGTTCAAAAAATTGACCAATTTCTTTCTTCAGTTTAAAATTTTTTCTTTTGTAAGTTTGATTTTTTGGGAAAAGAAGGAGTCGCTGAGGACGAGAAGGATGAGATTTTTTAGAAAAGCAGCGAAAAAGTTGTGGTTTTTAGAGTTGAGTTGTGCAAGTGATGAAACAGTGGCGAAATTTGTTTGAAAATAGATAGGAAAAATTACAATATTGTTCATTTGTTATTTATGAAAATTGACTGTTTTTTTTTCACCCAACTTTTTTCTGCAATAAATTTGATTTTTTTTTGAAGGCGAAGAAGTCTTGATTTCATCTTACATGAAATGTGTGAAGTAATGAGCGGAGGAGATGAATTTTTTTGAAAGTGGTGAAAAAATGTTATGATTTTTGAAAATGGGTAGTGCAAGTAGCAAAAAATAAGAAAATTGCAACCTTGTTTTCTTATTTTTTAAAAAATTGGCCAATTTTTTTCTTAAAAAAAAGTTTTGCTGTTGTAATTTAAGCTCTTATCTTATTGGAGGGGGGAGGGGAGAGGTAATTTCCTTCTACACACATGAACAATTTCTAGAGTTTAATTGAAATTATGTGGAGAGAGAGAGCTTCTGAAATTTGCTAGGAAACAAAGGAAAGTTGTGGTTTTCTTCAAAAAAATCTCTTAGATAGGTTCTTACATGGTTGTTGTAAAAATATTCACATAAAACGATGATTTTTATTAAATATTTTTCAAGATTTTTATTTTCTAAATTTCAATTTTTGGAACAAGATAAAAGATTTGAGTATCAAAACGGATGATACAATGTGCTCCCTCCAACTTGAAAAAATATCCATTTATATACATACCTTTTTACGTTTTGGCAAAAAAATTGAGACGATTTGTTGGTATCAATGGTATAAATAACAGGATCTAAAATTCATTTCATCCTCAAATTCGTTGAAAATTGTATTTTTCAGCTGGTGAAATTCGGTTTGCGATATTGGTATTTCAAACATTTCGGAGTCGCAATTTTTTCCATTTTTTGTCTCCTATCGTGATTTCTATAGCCTTTCGTTTGCACTGAACGTACTCCTCTACTCCAGCTGCTTCTTTCTCGATAATGTTTCAGTCTCGTAACGTCTGTGTTTATTTATTCGATAAATTGCGAATAAATATCAACGAGAAATGAATAAATAAATACGTAGAATAATCTCTTTAGACGTAGCGAACGATTTCTTATTCTGTAAAGAGCTACGAAATCCGTATATCGAGATGGTTTTATCGATGGCGCGTGTACCGACTACGACGACGATGGAAATTACCCAGCGCGAATTTCTTTTCACCTTTCGCGTATAAACATTTCAAATCAAAACCAAATTATGTTGAAAATAGTAACGTCGTTTTCGTCGTAATTTCATTTGGTAAATTTATGCTCATGTAATGTATGTATATAGTACATAAAGTACTTTGAGATTAGAGCAATGCTTTTGCCAGTACGTAGCGGAATATAAATTGGATACGTATTTTGGGGGTACCTGTTCGTACATTATGCTATATGAGCTAAAATATGTGTTTATATTCGCGTACAAAGACACGATGAAGATGAAATAGGTACACTTGGAATTAAACGATGACAGAGTATTCCCAATAGACGAGCTCGTTTTAATATTTACCATTTGTTTATGACATTTTCAATCGCTGTGTTGTGCCGAAATGACTCTCGTGATTTTGTACCACCATTTTGACGCTAAGATCGTAAGGTCGGGTTGTTTACGAGTTTACGAAGCCTGGGTACTCTTAACATTGTGTAAATTTCGGTTCGACTTTTGCTGTTCGGGTCAAAGTGAACCTTCGGTGGTGGAAAATTTACACACACCGATTTCGTAACAAATTAGATTTCGCACCCGCGTTTTATATTTAGCCAAAGTCGTTAACTTTTTTTATGCGTGGTTGGATTTTTCGGTTGAAAAAAAAAGTATTTAGGAGCTCTCATCACGAATAATCTCTTTTGAAAAAGCCTCGACGCGAAGTTGGGGTGTTGAAAAAAATACCACTCCGGATATAGTAAAAAGTTTATAGCAAATTTTATCGCGTGTTATTTAACATCTCTTTTGGAAAGTAAATTGAAAACGCCCAACTTTTTAATTACTTTTTAACCGCTGTATTTTCTCGATGTGGAAAAAAAACACTGGTTTGGAACAATTACCAGTACGTTATCTGAATCGGCAATAATACTCGAAGACGTCGAGTCATTGGCGGTAATTTCGACGTCATAATTTGTCGGCAGGTTTTGCGCCAAGAGCCTTCCGGAAATGTGGAAAAATTTCAGTTTTTGCTCTGTATGGTTCAAATTATCACGTGCGCGTTCGAAAAATGTAAGAGCGGGTTCTGCGCCAGGAGCCTCGAAAATTGTGGAAAATTTTCAGTTTTTTGCACTGTCCGGTTCAAATTATCATGTTCGCGTTCGAAAAATGTAGGGGCGGGTTCTGCGCCAGGAGCCTCAAAAATTGTGGAAAAGGGTACCGGCGGTTAAGATAGGTGAATCTGCCTCGAGCTGAAATTCGAAACCAACCGATGGAAGTTGATTCTTATGGTCTGAAAACTTTGTGGAAATTTTTTTGGCCCCCTACTCCTCTCCTATCCTTAGTTATGGGCCAAAACGTTATTTTTTTCAGTCATTCATTAAGAATTTTTATTTTCGCGAGTTTTCAACCAAATTTTTTCAAACTTGCGTAGGTGGTACAATATACTGAGGGGTAGTAGTGGGTGGTTTTAAAAAAAAATTCGATGATATCTTCTAGCTGAAACTCGTGTTTGAAAACTTCAAATCGAGTTTTCCACATGATGGTTCAGAGGTGTAATTTTGAAAAAAATATATTTCATGTAACTAGTCCCTATGTACACCGTGATATTTTTTTCAGAATTTTTCGGTTGATGGAACACCTTGAAAAATTTGAAAACCCATTTTCGCACAACGTTTTTCACCCATAAAATGGTAATTTTTGGTTGAAAATTTTTTGGTCTGTTTGATGAAGAAAATAATTAGGTGCTTATTAGTAATCGATCAAAAACGATGCACCAAATTATCGATTGTTGAAACAGAAATTTTTTCAGAAATTCTGTGAATCTTGTTTTACCATGTAGCAAAAAAATACGAAATTTCATTTAAAGAAACTTTGAAAATCACGAAATTTCTACATCAAAGAAATGGAATTTTTTCAAACAACAAACTATTAAAAAACGAATTATTTTCTTTCTGAAAATCATCGATTTTTTAAATCTTATCCCTCGCCGTCGCTTCGCTTGGGCGTATGAAAATAAAAATATATTTAAGAATGAAAGGTTGAAGATTTCGCCTCCATTTTAATACTAAAATTCGATTTAAGTAAAGAAATGAATTAATTTAGCTTTTGGATTCCTTTTTCTTCAAAAATTTTCGCCCTCGCTTCGCTTGGGCTCGATAACTTTACTTCTACACAATTCATCCTCAAAATGATGGTATGAACCCTCTTTCCTTCCATTGATTCTTCATATGAGGGGCTTGGTTCCAAAACTCACTTTTGCCATCAAGGTACATTTTGAGAAAACCACGAAAAACGATTACGTAGTGCGCGTTTTATGTTTCGATGCCAGTTATGGTCTAGATTGATGAAGTTGGTGTATATGAAGAGGCTTATGTAAAAAAAAAACAAAAGTAGTCCGCCATTGTGCTTTAAAGTTACAATTACCTATGGCAAAAGTGAGTTTTGATTCCAACTCATGATTTTTGCAAATTTTCATTACATTACGACGTTGAAAATTGATTTTCATGACCTAAGAACAAAGTTTGACCCTAGATGGATAGTGATGGGTTCTGTAGAAAGGGACCTAGGGGGATTTTTTTTGTACTACAACACAGTCCAGTACCAAAACCGCAAAAATAAAAATTAAAAAAAATTCCCCTGGGTCCCTTTCTACAGAACCATCACTAAATCTTTGAATCTAAACGCAAACTCAACATAATACGCGCTTCTAAAATGGCTTTTCCTCTTCGTTGGCATCAAAACTCACTTTTGCCCATGGCAAAAGTGAGTTTTGGAACTGAAGTCACTTTTCGTTCGCGGATTCTCGCGGAATCGAGGCACTAACGTGAAAACTGAGATCGTAGGGTTGTAGAGCATGAAAAACTGAATCAGAATCCGCAAAAAAAACGAAATCGATTTTTTTGGCAAAAGTGAGTTTTGGAACCAAGCCCCTCATATTGAAAAAAGGTAACTGTTTTTCAGTGATTTTTGATTAATTTCACTGATTCAGAAATGAGAAAGTATAGCAAAAGGCTAATCTCTCTTTCTTTACACACGAAATTGCCATACGAACAAAAATTGCAACAGATTCGAGTTCAGTAGCTCAAACTACCTCCATAAACTCCATTTGCACAATCAAAGTACTCAAATTTCGAAAATTCACTTTTCAGCCAATGAATTTTTTTTAGTATTAGGTAAGTAGGTCGCTACTGCAGGGGTTGTGCACATTTATATGGAGATTTAAAAAAAAAAATCGGTCGGGTCAACCCGCCAATTTTTTTTCTATGAATAGGTATTACATGGGAAAAATTCCAGCTCGATCGGCAGTTTTTTGCACTGTACTCTCTCATTTATAAATCAGTGAAAATTATCGAAAATCACTGAAAAACAGTCAGAATTGCAGCACAGCAATAATTCAGTGAAAAATAGCAAACAGTTGAAAAAAATGTTGGAAAATCAGTGAAAATTCACTAAAAAGTCAGTATAATTTTTGAAATTCGCTGAAAAATCAGTAAAATTCTTTGAAAGATTAGTGAAATTTGCTGGAAAATCAGTGAGAATCAAAAAATTTCACTGATTTTCCCTGTGCTGCAATTCTGACTATTTATCAGTGACATTTTCACTGATTCAAAATGAGATAGTACGGTTCGAATTATCACGTGCGCGTTCGAAACGAAGGAAAAAGTGAGCAGGTTCGCGTCATTAAAGCCATACAAAAGCATCTTTTGATGTAGGTAGGTTTTTTTTCGGGGGGCTAAGAAAACGTACGTAGGTATTTTTCTGCGGCCTGTCATCGCGTAGACTTGAAGAGGTCACGATTACTGTACGTACCGAAATAAAGAGCTAGGGTTTTAATGAACGGTATATATCTATATAAAGTATGTAGTATCTGTGTGTAGGTATGTGCTGAAGACGTTGTATGACGACGAATTCCATAAAGGGTGCAAAAGAAGAGGCTTCGTACTCGAAAAGCGTAGGTTGTTATTTATACGCGATGTCAGGGTATTAAAGAGTAACGTCGAGAAGGCGAAACGAGGCAGACGAAAAGTCTTGTGGTCTTTCACCAGCAGACTTGTTTAGGAACAAGTTTCTTCTCGTTGTTTGTAAAGTCGGTTGGCAGATTTCATATTTTATCCAGACCGAGCGAGGCAGAGGTTTCCTCTTTAATACATACGTGGCGAGATGACGAATGTATAAAGTGTGTATAATTTAATCGTCGTCTCATCGCTGAGATGAGTTTATCGTGTACCTCGAACAAAAAATCCGACTGTTCTAAATGTCGAAGAAATTACGCCAAAGAGGTTCCCCTCTGCTGATTTTTTTCACTCCGAGTTCGACGAAGAAAAGAAACCTCAACTTTGAAACTTGCTGGCCAAGTGGGGAAAGTAAGGAAGCTGAAATGAACCATGTACGTTGCAACACGTTGCAAAGTTTTTAGCGGCTAGTCGAATTGTTAGACATTTGGTTTTCGCATTTTCGTTAATAGATTCAATCGCTAGATACCACGGTAGTGTGTATAAACGAGCTTTCGTCGAGCTGGACCAATTTCGCGAAATTGCTTTTAGTCGAGATTGTTGCCGAGAGTTGTTTCGTTTTGTTGTGTGCTAGGGCCTAAGAACATCGAGATAAAAAGTTTTCACTATTGTGTTCTAAACGACGGGACGTATTAAGAGACTGGTTTTTTTCTTGGCTTTTTAGTTTGAGGTACGAGAGTACGATTCGAGAGTTAGATGGTGGGAATTGATTTTTTGCTCTATGAGATCTAAGGTTTAAGAAATGCCGAGATTGTTTGGAAAGTTTTTCTATTTTGTTTTTTTAAGTGTTTCGGATGGTTTATGTTGAACTTGAATGCGAGGAAAGATGGGGTGCGGTTTTTCAAGTCATAAGTATTTTGAGTTTTTCAAATTTTGGTTGGAAATGGGATCCCACGCAGGGTTTGGAAGCGATTTAGCGAGGTGAAGAATTATGCTCAGTCGTTTTTTAATTCAGAAAAATTTCCGTCATTCGGTGAATTTGAAGGTGTGACGATACTGCGCCTCTTTTAAGAGTGTGGGTAGGTATAAGCGGTGGCGTAGCAAGAAAATTTTCGTCCGATGAGTCGAAAAAATTTGCTCCCTCTCTCTCCTTTGAAATGTATGCGATATTTATTTTTTTTTTGGGGGGGGGGCTTCGATTGAAAATAATATTGAATACGCTTGGATTTTTTTTTTTCACCAAGGTAAGTACTTATTGTAAAATAGCATTGAAAATAAGGCAATGGATGGTAAGATTTTTCTTCCAGATTGCGCAGATTTTCATTCGAAAGAATTCGATAGGTACTGATGAGGGAGGCTCTGCTTCAACGATTTTTTTTGGGTAGGGGAGGCACACATAATTTCTTCAGGAATTTCTGGTTTTCAACATTTTCAATTTTCAAAAAATAATTTCAACAAAAAATAAAATATATATTTCGGTGTTACTATCAGGCATTTACGACTTGAAGTATCAAAATTTCGGAATTTAGGTTGTCCAAAGTTGCAAACTAGGCCAAAACCTTGCAAAAACTAGGTCTCTCAAATTTTAAAGCTTTGATCATTTTAAGCTATTTTTTGAAAACGTATATCCCAGAAAAAAACGGAAATGGGGAAGATTTTTTGGCTCATTTTTGAATTATAGAAAAAAATTATTGCTCGAGCGAAGCGAGAGGAAATCAATTTTCAGAAATGTAGATTCAAAAGATGAAAAAAACTGCATAAAAACCACATCAAACGAGCGTTCATTATATGGATGATGCAGATGATTTCATTATTGTACACCAATGGGAACAACGCAAAATTGTGCGCCCGGCGAATAATTCACCCTTTCCACCACTCTCCCTTGTTACACCAGAACACCACTGGGTATAAGGGGTGATCGTTTTGCATTTTTTCAAGTTGAAAAAATTCTAGATTTTAAAATGAACAGGTAAAAATTTCTTCCCTCCAACCTCTTCCTTACCCTCCATTTGACATTAAAATCTGGATATGCTCCGAAAAATCCAAAAAATGAGGGGGTGGGGGAGTCGAGAAATGTTTTTCAAAATAGTACTTCGAGATTGTCTCTCATCAAAAAACCATTTGCATTCATTTTTCGCCGTTATTATTTCATTTTTCTAGGGTCCTGGAAAATAACTATCACTACTCTCTCATTGTGAATCAGTGAAAAACCACTGATAAATTATCAGAATTGCAGCCCAAAAAAAATCAGCAAAATTCACTAATTTTCAGTAAATTTTCACTGATTTTTCAGAAAATTTCATAAATTTCACTGACCTTTCAGTGATTTTTCACTGTTTTTTCAGGGATTTTTTTCACTGATTTGTTTTATCCTTTCAGTGAATTTTAACTGATTTTCCAGTGATTTTTCTCACTGATTTGTTTTTAAAAAAATTTTCACTGATTTTCTCCTGTGCTGCAATTCTGACTGTTTCTCAGTGATTTTCGATAATTTTCACTAATTTATAATTGAGAGACTATTTTTCACGCTTCTTTTTTTCAAAAATCCTTGCAATTTTTTTCAAAATAAAGAAAAAAGCAATATTGTACAATTTGTTAAAAAAATTGAGGGATGTAAAAACATAATTTTAGAAAAAATTCAAAGATTTTTCTTTTGATTTTTACTGAATTAGATTTCTTTAAAAAAACACGAAATTTAGATATTTTTAAGGATCTCCAAAAAAGTGAGTAGGGATGGAAAATTTGGATGAAACAATTATCTTTTTGGATAATAACATCCATACTAAGTCCATTTAAAAAATAATTTCATACATTTTTCTTTCTAAAAAATTGAGAAAATTTTTGTACCCAACTTAAATTTTACGGTGTTCACAATATTTTATCTAGGTACTGAATTCGAGAAATATGTTTTCATCATTTTTTCAATCTTGTTTTTGCACAATTTAGATCACAGCTCAATAATTTTGCGACCTTCATGGCAATTTATTACAATATTTTACACAATTTTAAACAAGTTTTATTACCCAATTACATATATTTATTTTTCGTGTATTTTGCATTGTTTCTGAAATGAATTGAATATATTAAAGGGCTACTGGTGTCTTCTAAATGTAAATTTCTTGACAAAAAAAACACGAATGGAATTTCTTCAATTTCTATAAGGTTACCTATGTTTTTGATTAATTGTGATTAACGGAATTTCATTCATTTTTTTCCTTTTAAAAATTAAAATTAAGCATACGATGTTGATTTTTGGACCTCACGTGAGCAGCTCTTCGGTCTATCGTTTTGCTACTTTTTTCGTAATTTAAATGAAATAAACTAAGATGTTACGTCAGATATTGACTCTACCAAATTTCCTTCGAAATTCGATTCTATTCAAAAAATTGAGAAAAATCTAATTTTTTTCTAAAAATGACGTTTTTGATAGAGATACTTTTATCCAAAAAATAACCATTGGACTTCACTTTATATCCTTAAAATGGTTTTTTAGGTGCAAAACTTTGTAGCACAAATAAGTTTTCAAGTGTTTTTTAAATTTCTTATGAGAAATTTTTAAAACATCTCCAGAAGATCTTAGTATGGATGTGTCTACGCTAACTTGAAAAAATCGCCTAATAATACATTTTTTTCATTTTCAAAAAATGATTAAGATGCGAGGTAAGAATAAAAACTACAGACAATTATTTTTTTAAGTAAAAGTATACATCCATACAAAAAATAATTTGAAAAGATTTCGATTTTTAACAGAAAAACCCGAAAAAAGTAATTTTTTCAAGTATCCCTGGAAAATTGAATGGAAAATTTTCAGAACATACCTAATCGATTTTCAAAGGTGATTAGGCAGGGGTAAGGGTTGAGAAAAGAAATTGAAATTTTTACCACGTTTTTATTTGTAACTACTAGTCGTTCATAAAATTTCAAAACTTCAAAAACAAATTTGACAGTTTTCCAGTTTTCAGAAATTCTAATCAAAAAATCAATCGAAATATGGTTGTATGGGTGTGAAGAGACTAAAATTGAGCAGAGACCATTGCAATTTTCCCCATTTTTCGATATTTTTTACCGAACGTTCATATTTTAGGAGGTAGGTACATTCATTACTCGCTAACAGAAGAGCACAAACACTAGTTTTGGGTAGGTACACAAACTCCATCCTATCTCTGATCAAAGGCTCTATCCGTCCTTCGAGCACTTCGGTAGGCAATAATTGGAGAAGATTTGTAACACAGGTTGCCTGCACTTCAACACAAGGTATCAGATCCTTTCCGAATAACCTCGTATAAATTATTATCAAAGAAGATGGTAAAATCTGCGACCAAACCTTTGTAGAGCGCCGATACCTATTAGATACAAAACGTGAGCCAAAATATGGGAATCGGGCAATTCTTCTGTGATACATGAAAAAGAGGATGTGGTCGAGAATCGTTGCGTTTGAATACAAGCACCCTTGGCGCAAATTCGAGCAACTCACACGTATCTAGACGTTTCACACAAAGCATCCGCCGCACCACCTTAAAAACCCAGTCGAATGTAAATTTTGAATTAAATTTTAACAGGAAACAGATATGGAAAGTTACTTAGCGAGAGAGAAGAAACTTTCTCGGCTCTAATGTAGCGTTATACACGCTTCGAATTTCCTCCACGCGAACAGCACACGTACATTACCAATATACCTACTCGACAGTCTTCTATTCTTGTACAAACGCGGGGACGACCATAAGGCGTACGGGGTTTTACACTTTAACAAGTTTATACGCAATCCGCGTGTTTGCGGCTACTACCCGAGAACGCAGGGCACGTATCCGATGTTATTATTATTTTTATGACGATTCCGGTTTCCTGCTGCTTTCTGCGTTGAACGCTCTCTCTATAGCTTGGCTATGGCAACCGAAACCTTTCGTTGGGCGAGTTGGTGCCGCACCATTACCGTCCTTCATATGGTCGCTTCCTCGCTCGTCTCGTGTCCCTTTTAACAGCGCAAAGCCTGCGATTCTCACAATGATGAGCCCAAAGCCCCATCCCTTCCTGCCAATGCTACGAATAACGCGCCGCGATCAATGTTTATTCGACGTGTACGTGTGCTTTTTAACCGACCTTTTTCGCATCGTTCTGTACAATGCGAATAACGCCAGCAGAACGCTGCATTTTACCAAATTACTCGACGTTTACTACTCTATAAAACAAACAAAAGAAAAAACTTGAGAAAAACAATCTTCGTTGAATCTTTTTTAACAGCAACGCGTGTAGCCAAGATTTTCCCAAGTAAGAACCGCATCGTTCAAGGTGATTGTACTGATGTCAGAAAAATTCCCTTTCCTCCCCTCTTCACAATATGAGTTTACGAGGACAGAAAAATTTGAAAGGATCTCCTAAAATTTCAAAATTTTTCTTAGAAACTAAAATACAACCTGTCCAAGCGAATCAATGATGAAAATATCTTCAGAAACAAAAATTCCATAGATTATTTTTAAACGTTTGACAAACCATTTTCTATCTCAAGAATTTAATCGGATCTTTTATTCCCTAGAAACGTCACTCCACTCAAATAATAATTCACAAAAATGTATTGCTTTTCAGAATCTTTATTGAAATTTGAAACCGGAATTATAAAATTTCCGAAAGGTGCTTTAAATTCCCTATAAAACGATATATGTAATGGGAGGGGGAGGGGGTTGAGTAAATTTTAAGTTAAAAATGAGATGAAAATGGCAAGAAGAATCCAGAAATATTTTTTTAGTAGTAAATTTTATTTACAATCTGTTATATAAATAGCATTCAGTAAAATAACACAAAAGTTCAAATTCAGAATGTTTTTGTCGGTCGTGTTTGAGGTTGTATTCTTTGTAATTTTAGCATACAAAATTGAATTTTTTGGGGTTTCAGTGTGTAAAGGTAAATTTTTCATAAAAGAGGCAATAGTTTTTCATGAGGTAATTTTACTGGTAAGGGTGTATTTCCTGACGTATCTTTACCTCCAGATGTTTTTAATTTTTGATTCTAATTGATGGGTTTAGTTTTACCCATTCATTTTTGGATATCTTTGTAGACTTCACAGCCTTTATAATTTGCAGTATGTTCCATCTCCACATATTGCACATCTAGCTAGTTTGTTTTTCTTCAATTTACAATTAGTTGTATTGCATGATTGTCCACATTTAACACACTATGGTAATCGATGGCAGTAATGTTTTGTATAGCCATACATTTGGTGTGGAGGTTGATGGGAAGATAAGCTCCGCCTATGATAGTAAACATTCTCTTGGTTGGACACATAACTTAATGGGAATAAGTAGAATTTTTTGATTTTTTTCAACAATATTGTTTATTTATCAAGTAATTTTTTTCCCATAACTTACTTATACATATGAAGTACACGATTATACCTTTGTTGCTAGATGCAAAAAGTATGTCTTTATGGACAACCAAAATTGTAGGGAGATAAAGTAATTTAAACTCCCTAAGGGGGATAAAGTAAACTTTATTCAACTTTTTTGTTAAAGTTCATCATTTGGTAGCACTGTTTTTTGTGAACATAACAGGTGAGATGATAGAGAATTTTTATAGATAAACTGTATAATTTGTTATAAAATTGTAAAAATTTGTACATTTAGTAGGTATCAGTGGTGTGCACGAGCCGAGCTTTGAGCTTGGCGAGCAGGCTCGGTTACAACGAGCCGAGCCGAGCCAAGCCTACTTAGCTCGTCGAGCCCACAAACCCGTTCATAAAATTTTGTTGCCATGCGGTAGCTCCTATGTGACTCATTCAATTGCTGGACAAGGTGGGGTCTTAAATTTTATTAATACAAAGTTAACGTGTTGTGAGATAGCTAGTGTGGGCCAGAGTCCTGCACGGTATAGTTAAATACCCGGTATAACCGTACAACTAATCTGATAATCTAACTAATTACATTTTAACTAGTTAGACTTTTGATGCGCGCGCAACTGACGAATACAACTGTAGTTAACTATTATTTGGTGGTATGATCAACTAGTTAACTAGTTATTTGACCAAATACATATTTGTGTACAGGCATGAGTCATCCATCCCTTGAGAGACTTGAAAGATAAGGAAAGTGTAGGGGCGGCGCACACGTATTTCATATGAATTCAAACTAACTAGGGGGGGGGGGTCGGGGGGGGGGGGGGGGGGGGGCGGTGGGGGGGGGTGGGGGGGGGGGGTGGTCATTGGGGGGGGGGGGGGGGGGGGGGGGGGGGGTGCTGGCAACTAGTTAAAAATAACCGCCCGGCAACGAATAGTTACTTTTTTCTGAAACCGATTACCCCATAGTTAACTATTACGAAACGTAATATCTAACTAGTTAGAATGAGTCATTAATCGTATCGTCAATATAGTTGGCAAAAAAAACTAACTAGTTACGATTTAACTATACCGTGCAGGACTCTGGTGTGGACATCCCTGCATTCTTATCGTTTCCTAATCCTTAATGAAAAAAGTTGTGGGTTCGGTTCGGTTCAGGCTCGTTCAGTAACTGAGCTCGGCTCGGCTCGGGCTTGTTAATACCTGGGCTCGGCTCGTTGTTCATGAACAAAGCTCGGCTCGTGCACACCACTGGTAGGTATATGTGATTTGCTTGAAAAAATGATTAATGGGTAATGAAAAAGAACGAAGTGATGGTGAATTTAATGAAATTAGGTGAATAAGTTGTCCAGTGAATTACCTACATAACATTGTCGACTATCAAAAAAAATCCCCATTGCCAGCTTCTAAAATATTGTATGAATCACAATAAATGACAAATGTGTTTCCATCTTCTTTAAATCAAAATCTTTTCTTTACTTTTGGTTAATTAAACCCTGAAACTGTTTCATTTTCTACTGGTCTATTTTAATCACCGAAAACACACACTTTTTGCATCTAAACAAAGGTACAATGGTGTACTATACACATTTGTTATAAAAAATACATTACATTTCTTGATTAACAAAGTGTGTAGTTATAAACTCGTGCTCTTAAGGCACTATAACTACAGGTATGCTGGTCCGCTATTTTCTTGTGTTGAATCGCCCGAGCGCTAAAACTTGTTCCACAACGTTACACGGAGTTCAAAAGTGATCGGCTTGCCCGAACTCCCACGTAACGTCGTGGAACAAATTTTAGCGTTCAGGCGATTCAACACAAGAAAATGGTGCACCAGCATACCTGTAGTTATAGTGCCTTAGTGCTCTTACAGCTCTCGCCTTCTGCTCTTGCTGTAAGTCCACACTCGTTTATAACCACCCACTTTATTAACCTGGTAATGTAATGTACTATTATTTTTTTAAGCAGTATGATTTAAGTTGACATATGTGACCTTTCATGACAAAACCGACCTTCGGGCTGAAAATTGAGTTTTTCACTTTTTTTATAATTTTGGTCTCCAAACCTTCAAAATTTATTTAAAACCTTCTCGAACACCCTAGGTGTTTTCAGTCCAAAGGTCGGTTTTGTCATGGAAGGCCACATAATATACTAAAAACAATTGAAAGAAATATTCATAAAACGGTTACTGTTTAATGAAATTGAAAATTTGTTATCAATTGATAGGAAATTTTATTTTTTTCAATTCGTTTAACAAAATTTTAATTAAACCCCCTAGTTTTTCTTAGGGTATTTATTTCTCCGATATATGCAATGCATTTCAATACCATCATGGGTGTGGTTTTACCATTTTTCTTACTGCACCTTTTGGTACGCTTCCTAGTCCTCCAACTACCTGAAGTGAAGAGTCCAAATTAATGTATGGCGTCCGTGGGTAATGGGTATTAATCCTTCTGGTTCTAGATCAACGAAAAATAAAGGGAGATTTTCTTTTGTTTTTACATTTTTGATATTCAAACATTTCTCACATGATAGTCTAAAGATATTAATTCTGTATATTATAATGATTTCGACATTTCGTCAATAGGTGTAGATGGGTGAAGATGGTGAATCACAACTTTGTAAGGCTTCCCTTGTTTCAGTTGGTAAGAGTGGAATTCAATTATCTCTACCAAAAGAAATTTAATTATTTGTCTGTAGTTTTCAATGGTACTGAGGTTGATTTTAATACTGTTCTTTTGGCAAGCTTAAAAAACAAAGTCGTCGTTTCCAAGGACAGTCCGAACTTGAGTACACAATTGTTTAATATTAGTAACATTATCAACAAGAATAGGCGGAGGTTTGGGTTCTTTAATATCGCGAATGATCCAGAAAGTAGCAAAAAATTTTCATTTTTCAGATCCATTGTGAACACCATGTAAATATCATACAACCATGTGGAAAGATTGCCTAAAAACCTAGTTTTTTGAAGTAAACCCGAAACATTTCCGAATCACCCTGTAATAGCCTTTTAAATCTTTCCCTCGACCTACAACGCCGGATTTAAAACTCGATATGTAGAAGAAGGGCGAAAACCATACCAAATTTTTACCGCGATATTTTCGAAGTTTGGGAAAAGAAAATTCTTACAATTTGGGGGGGAAATTATACGTAAGCCCCAAAAATTGGTAGGCTTTTAGAGCGCGTGGCTTTCTAACGAGGCGAGAAAAAAAAGGAGACGCGAAACCAAGTATAGGGGTCGCGACTCGACTCGGCGGCGGTAATATAAAGCATTGTACCTCTAATTTCGAGCCACCAAAGCGTTTAAATTATTCGCCGGCCGGGCGGCGTCGACAGCGCCTGAAAATAATATACGAGAGTAAGATTTATGGAAAGAAATTATTCTACATATTTATAGGAGGGAGAGTTAGTAGTTCACGATGGGACGAGGGAAGGAGGCGAGGACGAGTTGACGAGTAACAGTATTGTAGTATAAGGCGATATAATACACGGTATTCGAGTAAATGGCAATTTTTCCCCCTCCCTCGGCTTGGAATTCGTTACGTATAAGATTTTAGCCCAAAAACGAACGTGTTTTTTGACGGGTATTGTTCTAAGCAGAGAGAAAAAAAGGACGAGAGAATGAAAAAGGCTATTTCGGCGAGATTGTATTGTTAAGAGTGTGCGGTTTGTCTGTGTAATGCGGTTGTTGAAACTATGAAGACGTCAAACGACTAAAATGAGGAAAACGTTGGAGCGAGAAATTTGTAACGTGTTTTGGACGGGGGTAGGGGGGACGAGAAAAGAACTCGGTGAGAAAAAAAGCAGTACCCGACGATGATTAGATTTCTCAAATGCACGTGTACACGTCGACTTGGGTACGAGACGAGGGCTTTCTTAAGCTTTTCGTCACGTTTAACTGTGTAAGATGTCGAGCTCGGTGTAATTATGTCAAGGATATCGTGTATTGTGTAGAAGCTGATGATGGAATTTGCCAAAATGACGACGAAAGTGCCGGAAAAGTACGAGTGTAATGTTGAGATACAGGTGAAAGTGGAGTTAGCCTTTTTATAGCCTTTTCCAAGGTGTATATTGGACAGATTGAGACGGTTGAGTGATAAGGTAGAAGGTGGGTTGAAAAATATCCAGGGAGGGGTGCTTAGTCGCGCGGTAACGTCGTCATAGTCGCGTTGGTATACGACGTATATAGGCCTTCTATAATACTTATGGAGTTTATTTCTTTGTCAAATGTTGTTGTAAGTTGAGCGTTTAATCTTAAATAATTGTTTTTGTTTTCAGATGTCACATACAAGCCGAGAGAATTATTAACAGAAGGTAGGGTTTTAAATTAAATTTATTATAAGTTATGTTAGTGTATATAAAAGTTTGTGTCGGGGTTATATTCGCGACCAGCGACGCTGGCGCGCAGAGGCGGCGAAATTTAAAGCACTTTGAAGTGTATTTTGGTGCCGGTGCTCGCTCGCCGGCTCTTAATTGCTCGTATTTTAGAAACCAATGTAGCGGCGAATAGCAGATTTTTAAAAAGAACTTGCGAGTTTGAAAGTTCAACTTTTATTACTCTCGGTCGAACTGGTCGTCTCTTTTATTTGAAAAGAAAGTTTTTAATAGCAGCCGGACCATCTGCTTTTTTCTTTTTCAACAACTTTTCCTATTCCGCCAGCTTTTTCGAGCCCACTTTCTTGACCATGTCGAGCGTAATTATGTAACAAAAATTGAAATACCGAATCGAAAAATCGAATGGGTGCTTTTTTCCATCTTTTTCAACGCTATTGGAAATCTGGGCTGGGTTTATGATTGGTTCTAAAATGATGCGAATGTGTTTGAAGTAGGTAGACGTGATTTGATTCTTTTGAATGGGCTCGTATTCGTTGCGAAGAATGAACGAGGGGAAGGTAGGATATTTGATTTGAAATTGGTTATATCGAAGTTTTTCTAAAGATTATCAATCTGCTGGTTTCGAAATGAAAGGATAACGGTTCGTTGCATCGTTCGACTTCTTCATTAATTGATTTTTTATTTGATTTTAGTTTCGAAATTTTTTTTGGTAAATTTTAGCACGTAGAACGATCGAGATTGATCTGAAGTGATCATTATTATTTTTAAAAGCCAAGGTAGACGAGAAGCAAAGTCTAAAAAGGTCTACATACGCAGTGATGTCTCAAAATCAACAACAATGGAATTTTAATCGAAAAAAATTCGAATGATGGGAAAATTCTTGAAAAAAAAAAATCAAAATATCTATAGAAATATTCCCTACAAAGTACAAGTATAATAGATAAATAGCTGTATTTTGAACACTTGAGGACATATTTTTATTCCCGTAGTCCTCTTACAAAAGTGAACTTTGAACCTCCGACTGAAATATCTCGAAAGCATAGCTTTATAGAAAAAAACTAATTGCACTTTACAGAAAGGAAATTTCACGTTCTACAATTTATGTTCTATTCATTTTTTCCGTAGAACCCTTCCTTTGCTCAGAAAATTGACTTCAAGTGACAAAAATTTTAAAAATATGTAAAAAATATTTCAACAAAAAAATTGATAACTTTTGACACTTGAAGTCAATTTTCTGAGTAAAGGAAGGGTTCTGCGGAAAAAATGAATAGAACATAAATTGTAGAGCGTAAAATTTCCTCTCTGTAAAGTGCAATCAGTTTTTTTCTAGAAAGCTATGCGTTCGAGATATTTCAGTCGAAAGTTCAAAGATCAACTTTAAAACCGACTTGTTTTTTTGACGGCGTTTTTCTCAGTAAGTTGATTTTGGTCAGCGGTCCCTTTTCGTAGACCAGGTCACAGATAAATTCTCACTTCTGATTGACTGATTAGTTGAAAAATGAAGTTCACCTCTTTTCAGAAAAGTCAGAATGAAAGAAGTTAAGTATATTTGAGTGTTTGACAAACCTTTTAGAGTTAACATCTTAATGACCTTCTTTGTTTCAATGTTAAGCATTTATTCTAAAAAAAATTCTAGAAAATCACAGGCATCATAGCGGGTCACTTTCTTAGGGTGTTTGTCACTTTTTTCAACTTCAGTCACTTTTGGTTACTTTTCACGTCTAAAAGGTCACTTTGGTTACTTTTTCCCCCTCAAAAGTCACCTTTTCTTCGCACTTGCAAGCAAAACTTCAAAATTTTTCAAGAAAAAAATAGATTTTTGCCAGTTTGTTTGTGGTTTTGACGAAGGAATTCAATTAATGAAATGAGGAGTCGTTTTCCAAAACGCATTATCGACCATTTTTTCGAAAATCGTTTTTTTGAGCCAAATTGTTCAGGAGAACATACTACACAACATGTAGCACTTACCTACCTGAATACCTACTTGAACTTTGTGTTATCCAGCATAAAGCGAAACCCTAAATTCAACATCTGTTTTCCAAAACGCATTATCGACACGGCGCAGCTTTATATCTTCGAAAAATGTCATATGACGTGTCGTTTATGAGGTTTTTGAGGGTGCTAAGTTCGAATATTTGCTTATTTTTTGAATTTGACCCTTCGATGCCCTTCTAGCTCCCAATTTTGGGAAAAAGGGGGCTGAAAAATGAAAATTGCGTGTGGCATATTGATTTTCACTGATTTTCATTTCTCAGCCCCCGTTCCCAAAATTGGGGAGCTAGAAGGGCACCGAAGGGTCAAATTCAAAAAATAAGCAAATACTCGAACTCAGCGACCTCAAAAACCTCATGAACGACAGGTCACACGTTATTTTTCATTTTTTTGAATTTTGACCTCATCAAGGGGGCCAATAAGAGGATTTAGAGGGGTTGGTTGAAAAAACCGATTACATTATTCGAACTCAGCGCCTTCGAATCAGTAGAAATCGATACGTTTCATCATTTTTTTTCAATTGTGGGCAAAATTGTGGACCCCTGTATCCCCCCCCCCCCCCCGGGGGTGAAGGGATCCCATCAAAGATTGTGATTTTAATAATAAATGATTAGTTACGAAGTTATAAAATCTTATTTTTTGTTTTTTTGGGTAATGATGCATTTTCATCTCAATAATGAGTTTTCCAAAACGCATTATGTCCGAATTTGTTTTCCAAAACGCATCAGAATCCCAATCTGTTTTCCAAAACGCATTAGTGCTGTTTTTTCTCAGTCCATTGTGGATAGGTAACAATGTCTGAAACTTCGCAATGTCACCTAGTGTATCGAGGGTCGTCCCAACTACTATGTTAAAAAGGTTTCAAACCGAATGCGCATGATTTGTTGAATGGAAAAGTTTTTTTCGTTTATCTCGAAAACACTTTTTTCTCGTTAATGCGTTTTGGAAAACGACTCTTCAAATTATTCACGTCTTTTCAGTTGATTTATCTTTGAAATGTTTGCAGAAAACAACAAAAAAATGCCCCCCTCCAGAAACTGTAAAAAAAATTCCTCCGAAAAAATTTGAATTTTTGGTTACTTTTGGTTACTTTTTGGTCATTTTTTGGTCACTTTTTAATCACTTTTTGCTCAAAAAAAGTTACTAAAAGTTAATTTTTTCTTCAAAAATTTCGCTATAATGCCTGAAAATCGGTTAAATAGACTTCATCTCGTAACAAAGATGGGCCACACTTTTTCGACGCAATTTTTTCTGTACATTTTAAGTTTCAAATCTTGTTTAATTATTTGTTTCTACTACCTATGCGAGAATTTTTTCATGTTCGAATTGAAATTTGGTCTCTTTTCCCCGAATTTTTATCAAAAATTATCTAAACTTTCTTTTCCAATTTTTTTTTGGTTGAAGAAAAATGCCTACAAATATCGAATATCGTGTATCTTCAGAGTCAGAGTCATAATTAGATTTTAGTAACGATTTCGAGTAAAAGGGCCTGGTAGGATAAGGTGGTCGAATCTGCCCTGGAAAGCTTTTCGGACGATTCCAAGGCCGAAAGGTGGACCCTATCGAGGAAAAATTTTGACAAAATTTTTGGACCCCCACCCCGCTCACTTTCCGAGATATAGGCAAAAACGTGTTTTTCAGATTTTATTTTTTTTCTAGCGTTGTTTTCAAGATAAAAAGCTGAAATTTTTTCTGTGAATTCTTACTAATAAGGGGTATGCACAGGAATTTTTTCGATTTTTTTCAGTCACTACTCTTTGAGTTACTCGCTTTTGAAATTTTCAAATCGCTATATCTCAAAAATGCGACTAGAGTCAATCACGAAATTTTTTTAAAAGATGTATTTTTGTAGTAGGAATATACCATAAAAATTTCAGAATTTTTCAAGTGGTGGAACGTGGTCAAAAAAATTAAAAACCGCATTGGTATTGTGTAATACTAATACGCGTAAAACATCTCGGGGGCGTGAGACACTACTCCACGGTGACGCGTGGAAGAAGCAACATACGTTTCGCGCTCAAAACTACATGTATGTACATAATACAATATGTGACACATTGTGACACGTGCAGGGACAGGGTACCTAAAGTCAGAAAACGGAATTTTGCGCTAGAGCCAAAAAACGAAAAATGGGTAATTTTTTTCAATTTTTTTTTTTTGCGTTTTTAAGTAGATCGAACCTTTACGCAGCTGTTACCAAAATTTCACTTCGGAAAACCTATTACAACACGTTTAAATGACGTTCAAACCGACAGAGGAAAAGGTACCTAAAGTCGGAACGTTAAAAAAATGTACATGCGCTGCAAAATGCGGTCTGTCAAAGCCGTCAAAGGTAAGAGGAGCCTTGGGAGTTTACCAGACTAGAAAAATAACGTAAAATACCCATAGATTTGTGTGTGCAAATTCAACTATACTGAGAAATACATATATCTAAAATATTGCTTTGTTAGAGAATATTAGAATAAAATTGATCAAAAATGGGTGTGAACAAAGTTAATTTTTTTATTTTCCTATTCTCCTAAGGTAATTTTCGACGTTAAAAACGAATTCCTCGTGAAATTTCAGCACAAGAAAGTAGTTCTGAGAGCTTTTTTGATACCTAATTTATAGTGTGAAAAACAGGATTTCTTTTTGTAATGCAGCTTTTTTCAAAATTAAACACATCATAATAGTGAATTTTTCATTTTTCTCTCCTCCTAAAGTAATTTTTGACATCAGAAACGAATTCCTCGTGAAATTTCAGGTTAGGAAAGTAGTTTTGGCAGCTTTTTTGACGATTGATACATGAAAATCAAGAGTAAAAACTTAAAACACGTTTTTCTCAGAATTTTGTTTTTATGGAATTCTTATTTTCTCAATTTTAAATGTCTCTATCTCGGCGAAAAATGAACCTTGGAGGCTCATCAAGGTCTCAAAATGTTCCTCTTGGTCTCCTTCATCATTTTAGCTCAATAACTCATTTTTGAAAATTCAGACTTTAGGTACCTTTTCCCTGTACGGGTCATATATTATAAATAAGGACATTTCAGGTTTTGACCACCAGAAAAATAGCAGAAAGGAAAAGTTTTTTCTATAAGCCCAGTAGGGTATGTATTTTAATATGTCTGAACTTCCCTAAAATCAGTGAGTATTTCGTACCCTCTTTTGGGAGGATAAGGGTTTAAATTCTTAGTTTTTGGCTATAACTTACAAAATTGTGCATTTACAAAGAAAAGGGTTGATTGAAACAAGAATTGTAGAGCATTAGAAAAATAAACAATGTTGTTCTGGCTAATTGTTTAGCTAACCTGTTTTTCTACAGAGAGTCCACTCTTTCCCCACTTTAAGATGAATGGTCGGTTGTAGATTTGCCTTGTTTTACATGGTAACAGAATATACCTACTACACAAAAGAACCACTCCTAAAAGTCGATTAGCTCAATTTTTGGTAATTATTTGCATTATTGGAAAATTTTCAATGTTAATTTTTTTCTGAAGTCCCCAGCCACCCCCTACCCCAAAACTCCACGATGTCCTAAAAAGGATTTGTAAATAACAACATTGTTCATTTTTCTAATGCTCTACAATTCTTGTTTCAACCCATTTCTTTGTAAATGCACAATTTTGTAAGTTATAGCCAAAAACCCAAAATTTGAACCCCTATCCTTCCAAAAGAGGGTACAAAATACTCACTGATTTTAGGGAAGTTCAGACATATTAAAATACATACCCTACTGGGCTTGTAGAAAAAACTTTCCCTTTCTGCTATTTTTCTGGTGGTCAAAATCTGAAATGTCCTTATTTATAATATTGTATTATGTACATACATGTAGTTTTGAGCGCGAAACGTATGTTGCTTCTTCCATGTGTCACCGTGGAGTAGTGTCTCATGCATAGATTAAGAATACTACGTATACGTAGTATTCTTAATCTATGCTGTCATGCCCCCGAGATGTTTCACGCGTATTACACAATACCAATGCGGTTTTTATTTTTTTGACCACGTTCCACCACTTGAAAAATTCTGAAATTTTTATGGTATATTCCTACTACAAAAATACATCTTTTAAAAAAATTTCGTGATTGACTCTAGTCGCATTTTTGAGATATAGCGATTTGAAAATTTCAAAAGCGAGTAACTCAAAGAGTAGTGACTGAAAAAAATCGAAAAAATTCTTGTGCATACCCCTTATTAGTAAGAATTCACAGAAAAAAATTTCAGCTTTTTATCTTGAAAACAACGCTAGAAAAAAAATAAAATCTGAAAAACACGTTTTTGCCTATATCTCGGAAAGTGAGCGGGGTGGGGGTCCAAAAATTTTGTCAAAATTTTTCCTCGATAGGGTCCACCTTTCGGCCTTGGAATCGTCCGAAAAGCTTTCCAGGGCAGATTCGACCCCCTTATCCTACCAGGCCCTTAGTCCATTTCTTTCCTTTTGAGTAAAAACCTTAGATCATGGATCTGTTCAATTCGTAATTTTTTGCTCGAGATGCGAAATTAACTTGAAAATAACGAATTTTCAGAGAAGAAATTGCCAAATGAAAAAAACCAATCTCATATTCGTGTTCAGCAGGTCAAAATACCCCGATTAACAAAATTTTCGCGATAATTTTGCTTCAAGTCTGGAAATTCATTTTTTCATAATTAAAAATCAGGGGTTTTGTGGTTTACAAGTGACTGCACTGGTGTGAACAATATTCTCTTCAGTTTGTTTCTGATTAATGAAAAAACAAAAAAAATTGTGAATTGTTCCAAGGATAAGATATAGTAAGATACAACATGATCAGATCAACGCGAATTCCAATAATTTGACTTTCACAATTTGCAATTGGCTACATTAATCGAGAATATTTTGAAAATCATCTTCAAAAATTCATTTTGAAATAGAAGGTAAAATTACCCGGCGCAAAAATAAATAACTCGGAGCCAGCGAAAATTTCACAATATTTGAATTTCGCCATCTGCAACTTTTCGACCCCCTGGTAGCAGAAAGAGCTTTGATCCGAGAAGGGCGGCAACGGTTCAGGAAGATGTAGAAACACAAATCGCAACTTTTTTAGTGCTGTTTCATGAATCTCACGCCATTTTTACTTGCCTAAAATCACAAAAAACCGTGTTTTTTTCAAATGTCAATAAATTGAAGTTTTTTTAAAAGTCTTTTTTAAAAATTATGATTGATTTTTCCTTGAAATGCACGACTGATTATGATACACAAATGGACAAAGGCAAGGTTTCCATCCGCTCCTTCGACTCTGAATTCCATTTTAAAAACTGTAGTCGATTATTTCAGTAATCTATTTTGAAATTTTCAATTCTGCGGCCGTCAGTCAATTTTCGAACAATCAGATTACATTTATACTTTTTTGTCGAAAAACGTTCAACTTTTTATAGAATTTCTTAAAAATTTAATTTAAGTTTTAAAAATATTCACGTGAATTAAAAATAGACGAATATTATTAATTTATTGTATCATCCAAAAAATAAAAAAATACTTTGCTTACCTATTCTTGAAAAATAGGCCACTCCATTGTAAAAGTTTTTAAAAGAATACACCTACCTGCATTTTAGTTATTAATTTCCATTTTTTTTTCATTCGATAATGCTACGTGGGTTTTACAATATCCATTTGATCTTTTTTTTTGTGATAACTCAAATTATGGTATTGCGAAGAAAAAATCCATCTATATTTAAACTACGAACCTGCAGGTTATTACCAAGTATTTACTCACGTTTCATCCCCATTATCGCGGTTGAAAGAATCCTTTGAATAACCGAACGTATTTCCCCCTTTTTTTTGAAATAATAGCGCGCATTGATTTTATCTACGTAATATTTACGTAACCGAATACGAAAAGGACGAGTTATTTTATCGCGAATAACTAGTACGCGATGTTATTGGTAAAAGAATGAAGCATATACGAGTATACTCCTACATTACGCTGTAGATTTTTCAAGGAGCAGTAAAAAAAAAGACTAATATTTGTTCTTTCCAATACTCAGAATAGAAGATGAATTCCGCGAGTAGCTGACGATAATATCACGTGCTTGGATTCTTTTATTTACAATTCGAACGTTTTTAATATGTTGGGAGGTTTTTTCCCTATTATTATACGAGATACGTGAGTTTTTCGATGTAAATACGTACATTAAATAAGGTAATTCGAAACGTAGATATGTAATGGATTACGGTATGGTAGCTCGAAAGGTACGTCCAGTAAGGTGCATGTTTTCTTACGGGTAGAATAATTGATAAACAGCGCAGACAGCGTGGTAGAGGGGGAGTAAATTCGAGTCAGACTGAGTTTGGTGGTCACTCCGAGATCGTCCGCTTGTACGTGGCTAATTGAAACATGGTTTTAAAGGGTTATGTTTACGTCATTGACCAAGATGAAAGGTCGCTTTGAAACACGTCTGTCTAAGCAGAGAGGAGTTGACGCGAAGGAGTCACGGTGGTGGACCAGATCGTGGATATACATACAGCACAATACACCTTCCTGGATAAACGTGCAGACGACCGACGACCTCGACGACGTAGACGTACCGGTACCGTTCACCAACGTAGAATACCGAAACATTGTGCACTCACTAACCAACCCTAACGAAAAATACGATGAAAAACCGCGTTTTCGTTCACGACCCTCGGTATAAGCAGCAACGTTGGCAAACTATTACACGTCGTAGTGCATAGTTAGAGAAACCGTAATCTAGATTAGACGAAGCGAAGAATCTGTCATTTACCATAAGTGAAGTTGGAGAACTTTTTAAAAGGGTGCTTAACGAGGAGAAACACCAGTATGTGATGAGAATACTTTAACGGAGGCGATATTTTCTTATACGGAAGGCTTTATTACCGCAGTGAAAATTACGTATGGTGTTGTCTCGCCTCGGATTTGGCGATGTGAGAAGGCTAGTAGAGGGGAGATTTTTTGTTCTTTGTTGTCGGGCCCTCAGAGGCTCAGAATTTGGGGCATTGGTGAAATAACGTGGAAGGATTTAGTTGAGACGATTTTGTAATTTTTTATATTCGTAGGATGAAAATTGTGACAAAAATGTTATTCAAGTATTATAAAAATCCTTCAAATTTTCGAATTTTGTGAAATTTTAATGAAAATCGTCGAAAATTATGCAAAAATTTGTCATAAACATTAACAAACCGAAATTCGTGAATTTGATTTTATAAAAACGACCAAATATTTAACAATTTGTACGAAAATTGTAGGTAGTAATGAATTTTAAATGCGTTAATGTAGGAAATAAATTCTTGAAAATGACGTAAAAATCAATAAAATCGATGAATTATTACAAAACTTCTGAGAAACATTACAAAACTTGATGGACTTGGAGAAAAATGAAATATTTATTTAAAAGACGTAAATCCAAATGAAAATTCGTGTTTTTGAATAAATTCAAAAACATCGTAAAAAGTCTTGAAATTTCAAAAATTCATAAATATTGATAAAAATGATCGAAGTGCGGGTGAGAATAATTGATGAAATATCTTTGAAAGTAAAAAAATGAAAATTTTGTTTAAGAAGTTTAAATACCTAATGTGAAATTTGTTTAAATGTTTTTAAAATGATTCCAAGGATTTCAAAAATTTGTTGAATTTTTATTTAAACTGTTGAAAAGTTGCTGTTGAAGTTGCTAAAATTTGTTGAATCGTCTTCAAAATTGTCGATAATTTGTTGATTGTCAATTAAATACTCCAATAGTTGTGTAAAATTTAGCTGATATTGCAGAAATTGTACCAAGTATTGCGAAAATTCAGTCAACATCGTCAAAAATTTGCATAAGTACTTACATATCTAAAATTCTTTGAAACATCAATAAATTTTTACAAAATTTAGAAACAATTTCTCCGGATAAAAATCTTATCAAGTTGTGAAAATATGTTGAAATATCACTAAAATTATGTAAATCATTGTAAAAATTATTGAAATTTAAAAATAAGTTGTTGTTGAAGTGCGTCGCAAAAATTTGTTGAAATGTCCTTTGAACAGTCAAAAAATTGGTTACATTTCGAAATTGTCCAAAATTTGGGTGAAAGTTAAATTAAATGTCATTGAACGTTTCCAAAACTTGTAAAAAATTTGTTAAATTCTGTGTAAAGTTGTTTAAAATTTGTATACTTAATCATTAAAAATTTGTTTTTCCTTCTTAAAATAGTATAAACAAATTTTATTTTCACAAAAAATTGACTTTATGGTTGTAAACTTGTTATTTTCTGGAAGTTTGTTATATTTTTTTAAATCTTCAAAATTTGTGTAAAAATTATTGTAATATCACTAAAGTGGTGTAAAATCGAGAGAAAATTAGTTGAAATATTGAAAAAATTATTCAAATTGCAAAAAATTTGTTGAATTATTTTCAAAAATCTCTGAAAATACTAACGAAATATTTTAATTAATTGTATAAAAAATTGATAAAATATTGAAAAAATTTGAAGTGGATTTTGAACCAATTTTACATTATTTCGAAGCCATTTTACAATTTTTCAACATAAGTACATATTTCAACAATTTAAATTATTTTCACCATAATTTGCATAATTCTATGACATTTTGAGCAAGTTTTGTGCAAGATTGAGTGATTTCAACGTTATTTTTAGTCATTTTTACTTTGTATGTACATACATTCGATATGATTTTGACTTCTTTTTAATAAACTTCACATTGTTGTGAAGCAATTTCAACAATTTTTCTTTGGTTTGACTTTGACCTATTTTTCTATGATTTGACCAATTTTTACTGTAAATTGGACAATTTTCATGTCACTCAAAGCAATTTTCTACTCTGTTCAGCTGATTTTGGAGGGTTCAGTGGAGTTTCAACAATTCATTTTTTCAGTTCTTCAAAACATTTTTCATGATAATTTGGACGTTTCTTACGAAGTTTATGACTTTTGTAGCACCGATTACATACATTTTTTAAAAAATAATTTTTACAATGTCGCAAACAACTTTTTACATCATTTCAACAATTTTTACTCAGCTAAACTTTTGAAAAAAAATTTGCTGAAAAATAATTCTTCAAAACAAGTTGTATTCCTAATATCTGCTTGATTTCGAACTCTAAGTGTACGTGAATCTTGAAAGGTCCCACTTTGTCGGGATTGAGTTATGACCGGAGCGTAATACTAGATAAAATTTCGGATCATTTAAGACCACTACGAGGCTCCATGGTGCAAATCTCTCAGAGATACGCCCGCGCATTTGAAGTTGAAAGTTCAAAAAACACCATTTCGAGAAAAACGTGTTTAAAGTTTTTTTTAAAAAAAAGCAATAAAGTTTCAACTTCAAATTCGAATATCTCTGAGAGATTTGCTCCATAGAGACTCGGAAAGGTCTCATTCGATTAGAAATTTGATAGATTTCCAATAAAATGTATGCCGAAACAATTTTTACTCGATATAGATCATGAACAATTCGAAAACTTTGAAGTAAAAATAATACAAAATTGTAGGCTGACGTTTCTCTCCATAGAAGCGAAACGCACGATCGGATCGAGATGCGGTTTTACGGCATTCGAAAGAGCAGAGTTGCCACTTTCAGAAACGTTAAAAATCGCAAAAGCGATATTTTCGACCCAACTATCGCTATAACTCCGTAAATAATCCCGACAAAGTGGGACCTTTTAAGATTCACGTACACAATTTGAATTCCAGTCAAGCAGGCATCCCAGTAGGTTATACTTTTGTAATATCTTTGTTAATTTTTTCAAGGAAAGTCACTATTTAGTTACTTTTTGCAATCAAAATTTGCTATTGGTTACTTTTCATTCAAAAAAGTTACTTTTTTCAAAAATTTGAACAAAAACTAATTTTTTTTGGTTTTTGCTTTAAAAAAATTGTTTTAAAAAGTTTGCTTTAAAAAAATCAAAAATTGCTTAAAAAAAATGATTTGAAGAAAGTATACCATGGCATTTTAGTATTAAAAACCCTCCAAGTAAAAATTCAAATGACTTTTTTACTTACCTACATTTTCTTGGTGAAATCATGAATTGAAATTTCAAAAAAAAAAGGTTACTTTTTTGTTTTTTTTCGACTGTCAGGGGTTCCTAAAGTTACTTTTTTTTTCAAATTTTGGCTGTGATGTCTGCAGTCAAGGCATAGGCGCCTTCAGAATCAATCATGAATGTTTCTCAAAACTCAGCTATACATTTAGAATGATATTTCTTCAATTTTGATATAACCCTACTTTCAAATTGGACTTGATGAAGGGCTCCTGGTGCAGAACCCGTCGTAATTTTCGTTGATTTTTTTTATCGATAATTACCATAAAAATTTTAGCACATTGTCTCCGAAGCCTCAATTTGAACCGTAATGAAGTTTTCTTCGATTATAAAGCTAAAATTGATGTACAAAGTCAATCAAAAATTATCCAATTGTGCCCCACGTTGACCCAGTTTTTCTCCCATTTTCACGCGGGAGACATTCATCAAAACCTGCAAAAAATAAACCTTACATCGAGAACACACCAACCCTAAAGATATGAAAAAATCGCATTAAAACGATACCTAGTACGACACGTAAAATCAAACGAAGATGACATGGCAAAAAGGACGGGGGGAAATCGCATCGAAATCGTTTCTAAACCGTTTTAACGACCGGAATAGAGAAATAACTTGCGAAAACGACGACGAGGAAAAACAAATTTGTATCGACTTCATATCCCACGTACGATAGATGACTACGTATAAAGGCGAACGCTACGTAGGCTATAGATCCATATCGTTGTCGTAGAGAAACGTCGAATAGCACCAGAAAAAAATCGAATAAAGAGAAAAAAAACGTAGCGAAAAAGACAGAACCGAGGGAAACGCAAGGGTTGGAAAAAATAAGAAGGAATTCGTTTGGTTTTTCAATCTTTTTGATTTACTTCACCTTGTCGTACTCTGTTAACAATACGTCACTTCATAATAGATTTCGGATTTATATGTCGGAACGGTATGCCACACGAATATAGTATATATATATCTCACCGAGAGAAAAAAAATACCAAGTCGAAGGAGCAGATTCTGGATGCCGAAGGGTGAAGAGGAAAAAGAATAAAGAAAAAAACCATTTAGTAGACACCAGTTATCTGAAGATATTCAGTCCAAACACGTTGATATTCGCTATATTGGATTCAAAAGCTATTACCCGGATTGTATCTCATTCAGACTGTATTCTTCCTGTAGAATGAATACGCGTCTGCTTCGACGGATATTGTAATGCTATATTGCGAGATATATAAAAAGTGTGCCAGATACGAGCAGCGACGACGAGCCAAACAGAGAAACCAAGATGGAGAACGTAATGGATAAACGCCGAGATACCGGTGGAGGGGGAGATCCGATGAAAAAAAAGGTGCAACGAGTATGGTGTTTATTTTTCATCGATCTTTGAGTAATTCGACGCATTGCCGGAGCGAAATCCGAACTCAGGAGGAGGTTTGCTCGAACGGACGTTATTTAGCAATATTTCGGAAATTACGGTCACGTCTGAATGAATAGTTTCGATTGTTTAATCGAGCGATTTTTCTCTTTTTCGCCATCGAGCGTGATCTGAGAAATATCGGGTGCATTGGTCGTCGAAATTGGTGCCCGATCGTCTTATATAAACCCTTGCTAGTTTCGTTTTTTCGTCACGAAACACATGTACGATTTAATATATGTATACGCCATCGAGTTTCGTATTGCTCTCCTTCTCGTCAGCTTATATGGCAGATTTAGCGAAGAATTTTTTAATCTGCCGTATGACATGCACGAATGACGCGCCATTATTGACATTTGAACTGTTCCGAAGTATATACGAATAAATAGTAGGATACGACGACGTGTGGCACACGTAGAAGCGTTAAATTTCGATATTTTTCTCGCTCAGGTCGCGAGAAAAAGAAGAGGAAAAACAACGGCACAGCATGGCACGGCAGCTTCTTCGGCAACTATCGCTGAATCGAGAAGCGAAGTAAAAAAATTCTCTATACGTTACGTAAGTAGTATGAAAACACTGATTCGGGCGACTTTTTTAAAAATGAGCGCGCGCATCGATTTAATCACGCTCCTTCATTTCCCACCTGCCCGCCGTGATGCTATGATCACGCGTCATCATCTTAGTTGATTTTTTCACGTTCTCCCGCCTCCCGCCTGCCCGCCATGATGCCGTCGACTCGCGTCATCATCGTCGACGATATTTGGAACGCTCCCCGCCTGCTTCTACCTGTCTACCGAGATGCCGTCGGTATGTTTACGCTCCATGCTTCCCGCTTGCCCATCAAGGCGATCATGTAACTCCAGAGTTCTTGGTAGCGGGGTGCTGATCAGCACGTGGGCTTACTAACCATCATCTGCGACTGTGCAACGTGAACATTTTACCTTTAATAATTTTCGTTCGCGATCTCGAACATGTGTAGGTAACTGTTTGCATATGATTTTAAAATTATTCTCACTCGTTACTTACTTGTTTGATGTATTTTTTACCTGGAAAATTATTACTATGGTTCTTTTTCTTACCCTTTTTAAATGGAGATGATTAGAATTTTTAAAAAATGATCTGATCTGTAGAATAAAATTCTATTGAATCGTT
>JAVBJF010001650.1:0-10885 GCA_033439095.1 Pseudococcus viburni
ATTCGAGAAACACGTTTCAAAAAGTATAAATACGCCGTTGAGAAGTTGGAAAAATGAAATTTTGAAAACAAAAAAATTTCATATTTTTTTAATTTTTATTGAGTTTTTTACAGATGGGGCTATTTTGGAAACACTTGGAAACCTGGGACGGCTCTTGAACCAAATTTTTCGGATTCTACAGCAAATTTTCCATAAGATTAAAGAAAATTTAATTTTTGCCCCATGAATTCGTTTTTCATTGAACATTTTCACTCAAACACTTTATAAGCGTTTTTCTTGAAACTACGTTTTTCCAACATTAAATTTCAAATCCTTGTAAAACCGTCAATTTTTCATAAAAACGGTCACTATAGCTCATTTGCGAAAGAAAATTTTATGTAGATTCAGAAAATGCCAGTTTCTCGAAAATGACTTTTGTGATCAAGTGGTCCCTTTTCCTAAAAAAATGTCACAAAGGGTATGGCCGGATAAGGTGTGAATTTGGCCCCACCTCAAGCAGCGTGTATTGACTAGAAAACAATTTTCACAAAATTTTGGACCCCTACCCCCTTCCTATCGGAGTTATGGCCATTTTATTGCATCATTTTCAAGAATTTTCAATTTCAATGGAAGTGAAGGAAATTTTTTGTTCATTAGCACAAAGTCATCTCTTGTAGAGATGTATTTATGATAATTTTTTCAACAATTTTAGTGCACCCTTCACCTTTTTACAGCTATTTGAAGTTTTCAATCGTAAAAAACTCCACATAACCGAAGAGCGACCACCCTGGAAAAATTGCTAAAAAGATACCGTTTTTATGTAGAATTTTGCTGTGTAAGTATTTGATTTTGGCCATTTCTTTGAACTAAGGGGCAAAAATTGCAAAAAACCGTACAAAAATGTTGTCATTTTAGCAATTTTTCAAATTTTGAGCGTTTTATGCGGAAAGAAATAACTAAATGAAAAAAACCAATCCCATATTTTGGTTCAGCAGGTCAAAATACCCCGATAAACACCCTTTTCGCGATGGATTTGCATAAAGTTTCAAAATTCACTTTTTTCACTGATTTTTCATGGCGAAAAAAGTGAATTTCGAGATTTCAAGTAAAACGATCGCGAAAAGGGTGTTTAGACCTGCTGAACACAAATATGAGATTGGGTTTTTCCATTTGGTGATTTTTTCCCGGAAAATTCGCCATTTTCAAGTTAAAATTGGGTTTCTGTGAAGAAATTTCAAAAAATTTCTGTTAGAGTTCTGATCGTGCAATATTGTAACTCTTTGGCACGATTTAATGTCAAAGAAGTGCAGAAAAATTTCACCATCACTCGTCGTGGACGGGTTCTATAGCAGCTCAAAGGAGAATACTTGAGTACTTATGCATGCATATCAACGAAATGTGACTCAAAAGATTGAAATCGGAAAAAATGTCGATTTCTGACTAATTTTGGGTTGTTAAACACGAAAATGGCATTAATTATTGTCTAATGTAATTTTCTTGCCCGAGAGACCTTATCCAAACTTGAAAATGGCGAATTTTTCGGGGAAAAATAACCAAATGAAAAAACCCAATTTCATATTTGTGTTCAGCAGGTCTAAACACCCTTTTCGGGATCGTTTTACTTGAAGCCTCGAAATTCACTTTTTTCGCCATGAAAAATCCGTGAAAAAAGTGAATTTTGAAACTTTATGCAAAACCATCGCGAAAAGGGTGTTTATCGGGGTATTTTGACCTGCTGAATACAAATACCGATGGAATTAGTTTTTTCATTTAGTCATTTCTTTTCGCATAAAACGCTAAAAATTTGAAAAGTATGCTAAAATTATAATATTTCTGTACGGTTTTTCGAAATTTTTGGCCCTTAGTTCAAAGAAATGGCCAAAACTAAATACACAGCAAAATTCTACATTAAAAAAATAAGTACTTTTTATTAATTTTTCCAGGGTAGTCGCTCTTCGCGTATGTGGTGTTTTTTGCGATTAAAAACTTCAAATAGCCGAAGGAGTGCACTAAAATTGTTGAAAAAATTATCATAAATACACTTCTATAAGAGGTAACTTTGTGCCAATGAACAAAAAATTTCTTTCATTTTCGTTGAAATAATTTTTTTTTGAAAATAATGCAGTAAAATGGCCATAACTCCGATAGGAAGGGAGGGAGGAGGGGGGTAGTGGTCCAAAATTGTGTGAAAATTTTTTTCTACTCAATATACGCTGCTTGAGGTTTGAGGAGCAAACGCGCCTGGGGCCAAATTCATCCATTATCCGGCCATACCCTTTATACATTTGTATGATTTTTTTCAAAATTTCTTGCTTCACATTCAAAAAACTAAAAAAGATTGTTTTCGAAATTCAATTGTTGAAACAAATAAACATTTTGGTGATTGAAATTTTCGAGTTGTTAAAAACAATTTTTCCTCGCTTCGTTCGGGCCCACATGCTCTTTAATTACAATAGTTTTAGTATTTTGTTTTTAAACCATACATAAATGGACAAGGAAGTGTTTAATGAAAAATTATTAGGAAGCCTCTACTTTCTCCTAACGACTGAAACTTTGGATGAAAATAGTGAAGTTTTAGGTTTTGAAATTCGTTTCTCGTAAAATTTTCATCCTTGCTATGCTCGTGCTCAACAAAATTCCATCTTTTTATAACATAATGGTATTTTTTTAAATTTCATAGCATAAATTTTTCTTTCAAACCTCTCAAGTCCAATCCCAAAAATCTAAAGATCGTTGGCACCATGAAAAGTATTTTGCCTCGGAATCGGGAGAAACATTGATTCCAGTGGAAGGGGAGAGCGAAAGGGTGTTTGTCTGTGTGACACAATTGATTTCACTTTTTTGAAATTTACTGGGCACCCTTGAGGGGTTTGGAGGGTGGTATCTGTGATTTCCTCACGCGAGAATTTTCAAATTCTCTGCGCACTACTGTTCGTACCGAATCTATCGCACAAAAAATTTCATTCAAGGAGGAAAGTAAATGCGGATCAAATTTATGCAATACGAAATTTTGCTATTGAGGTACCTACTGTCTACGAAAAAAGTACAAAAATTGTAAGAATTTTGCTTTTTGAGAGCGCGAATTGGAAGACTGATATGCTAAATACGAGTAGGTAGTCGAATACCCAAAGCTACACATGTCGAATTGGTAGACTAGTCGGCTACAGCTAGGTACTAGGGTTTGTGGCATACGAAGTACGAGGTAATCTGTTAAATCAGATGCGCGTTTAGCGGAAATATTGTCATTTGTGCTAGGAACGATGTCGACGAACGACGATGGACGGCGACGAGTGGTGGAATTTTTTGCGCCACAAAGGTTTCTTTTTTGTAGCTACGAAGCCGAGCTTAAAGCTCGTCACATCGTCGTCATATTCGAAATGATTTCCTTTATGCATATCTTTTTTATATTATCGAAAAGGCGTAGGCAGCTGCTGATGCGACGCGATGTATCTATCTACAATCTACATATGTGTATCTAGATAGATATTCGGTGGGTAAGGTAGGTATTTCGCGTTGTGTGAATTTATGGCGAGCTTTTTCACCGGTACCCGTTACCTTTTCCCAATCTATCGAGTACCTATAGCTGTGGGTAGTAGCATTAAGAGGGAGCCTGCCGGAGAAATGTTTTTTTTTTATTTTTATTATTAAATATCGCGAGTTATAACGTCGAGTCGCGTAGCGCCATTTTGGTTGGCGAGCGAGTCTTTAATGGTGTATTTTTATTCCCATATTATACGTACTTACGTTCGGCCCGAATGCGGTGTACCTGCTGAAAGCTGTAAAGCTTTCTGCGTCGTAAAGGGGTAATGTAGGTATATTATAGGCGTAGAGGCGGATATACGACCGGCATTTGGTCGAGAAAATTTTCAATCCGGGTACGCGGGTATTTAAAATGCGTTAGAATTACGACGAATTTTCTCCTGATTTTATTTTCATTCCGCATTGGTTACAAATTTTTACGATGGAGGTAAATATGTTCATCGGTTATCATAATTTTTCACACGTCGGCGTATCGTTTTAAAAACTTGTTTTTGTCGAAGAATTAATCGTGGACGCTAAATCAAAAATTTTGTACGTAGGAGTAGAAAACGGTAATATAGGGATATGAACATTTCTCTTCAATAAATGAGTAATGTTTGGCGAATTTTTAAAAATTTAAGCATCATTGTTAAAGGAAATGCGACATTTTTGAAAAAAATGTTTTCCAGCAAAATTGACGAAAACCTGATCCCTAATCTAGTATTCACCTCTTGAAGCCAAATTTCACAATTTCCAGCCATTCCAAAGTTCCAGACTGATTCGGAATTTCTCCAGATGGTAGGTAAAGTTTTTTAAGCAAACATTTTTTGGGATCTTCTCAAGAGGGGGAGAAACATGTACCTACACGGCAACAATGCCATTGCCAATGTCAAAAAAAATTGAAAAAAACGAGTACAATAAAATTATCTAGTTTTCGTACAAAATCGAGAAACTGATTTTTTAAAAAAAAAACTTAAATATCTGATGTTTTTAAAAACGTCATCAAATTACGAAAAAATTAAAAATTAGATAATTTAATTAAAAAATCAAGTTTAAAACATAATTTAAAAGCTATTGCTCTAAAACAAAACTTGCCCATTTTTTTGACTTGGACAAGGTAAATAGATACTACGTATATAGGTAGTCTAGATCGTTGTTGTACACACCCGGGAGCTGAGGAAAGTGCAGGGATAGTGACGTCAGTGGTTGAAATATGTCTGCGCATGCTCCGCGAGGTCAATGCTTCTCTAGTTTTTACATTACGTAAATCAAATGTAGTGATTATAACCTGCACCAGGTCCAGTGTCTATAGTGTAGTGATAAAATTTTTCAACCAGTGACGTCAAAACATTCACACTAGCACACAAACTCGCCGATCTAGACTACCTATATACGTAGTATCTATTTACCTTGGACTTGGATATGTTTTAGGACAGGTGGTAAAATTTCAAAAGTGTTACGGTTATGGTTACGCAACGTTCTTAGATGACATTATGTTAGACAATAGACTTGAAAAAAAGAAAATATTTTAAAACTGAGAAAAAAGTTTTAAAAAATAAGAAAAAAACTGGAAAATTTATGTAACGTTTTTAAATAAAGATATACGTGTAAGATAGAAAAAGGAGTAAAGTAAGGATGTCCTCTGTCGCCGCAACTCTTTAACCTGTATGCAGAGAAAATAAAGAAAAATGCAGATCTACTTCTACAGAATACGGTATGAAAATAAATGCCAGCAAGACAAAAGTTATGGGCATTCAGAGGAACCCCTCAGATGGACCATTAAGAATCAGTGTGGAAAACAAACAGTTAGAGCAAGTGCAGAGCTTTTGGTACCTCGGATCGATAGTAATGGAAGATGGAAGAGATGAGAGGGAAATTGAGGCGAGGATAGCAATGATTAGAGGTGCATTCAACAACCTTGAAAAGGCTTTAAAGGACAATAGCACGCCCATAAAACTTAGAAGACAGCTCCTTGAATGCTATGTGTGGTCGGTAATGCGGTATGGATTAGAAGTGTGGACATTGTCGACAAAAATTAAAAAGAAGATTCAAGCCTTCGAGCCATGGTGCTATTGAAGAATACTGAGAATATCGTATAAAGATAGGATCGCAAAAGCGAAGGTCTTTGAAAGAATGAGAATGACGGGAGGAATACTTACTCGATGAAATCATGAGGAAAAAGGAGGAATACATAAACTTACGTGTGCCCCACACTCACTCCTAAATTACAAAAAAAATTTCAAATCGATGTTTTTTTCAAAAATGGGGCTAAGGGTGCACCCAAGGGTCGAATACCAAAAAGAAGCAAATATTCGAACTCAGTGCCCTCAAAAACTCGACTAACGACACGTCACACAAAATTTTTCATTAATAAAAAAAAAAGCATTAAGATAATTATGTTTTGAGAAAAAATAAAATATTTCACAAAATAAGAAAAAAACTAAAAAAAGTATTTTAAAATGTTGAAAAAATAAGAAAAAAATATTTAGGTACTTGCATTGACATTTTAATAAAAAGTTAATAAAGTTTTGTCTCTATTGCCTCATCACCAACGTGAGTACATCTGAACACATCCATGATCTAAGGTTTTTACCTTAAAGGGAAAAGTGCGTTAAATTTAAAAAAAAAGTCGAGAATTTAAAAAAATTAATGTTACATGTAAAAACGTCTTTTTTGAGTATTAAAAATCAAATTTTTTCAAAGTTTCGCCCTTGAGGCGACTATGCGAAAAAAAACTCCTTTTTACTCCCCCTTATTTTGGTATTCTAATTCTCCACACCCATTTTGTACCCTCCTGAGAAAATCTTCCGACGTCACGGCTTGAATTTGTTATTATTTTTGGTTTTTAAGGTCAAAATCATTGGGATGGAAGTCTTTGTCTCAAAAGTGCATTTTCATCAAATATTATATGAGACGCAGCCAGGGATACCGACCATATGTCGGAAAAGTAAATTTCGAGAAAAACGCAAATTAAGAAAAAATTACCAAAAATATGGAATTTTTTTTTTATCAATTTGTATACTATGAACCCTCTACTTTCATATGAGAATAGGTTCAGGTCCCAAAAGTGTCATCTTCTTGGTTAAAAAACGAATTTTGCTGAAGGCCTCTGAGAAATTGAAACCATACCATATGTCGGAATTTTATAAAAATATGTTAAAATTTACAACTTTCATTATTATTGAAACGTAGTAGTGTTCAACAAATATCCGGATATCCAAATACCAAATACTATTTGGATTATCCGGATATCACACGGAAATTGCCGAACAGCTCCGAAAACATCCCGAAAACGGTTGAACTTTTCCGAGAGTTCCCGAATTCTTTCACGAACCCTCACAAAATTTAAAGGTCGATTATCGAAATCGAAATTGAAAAATCGATTATCGAAATCGAAAAATCGATTATCGAAATCGAAAAATCGATTATCGAAATCGAAAAATCGATTATCGAAATCGAAAAATCGATTATCGAAATCGAAAAATCGATTATCGAAATCGAAAAATCGAAATTGAAAAATCGATTATTGAAATCGAAAAATCGATTATCGAAATCGAAAAATCGAAATTGAAAAATCGATTATCGAAATTGAAAATTCAATTTTTTCCCGTTGAAACTCTTCATTTCGATTATCCGGATATTTGTTGAACACTAATTTTCAAAGCATGATTTTCACCGTTTGGTTTGTAAAGTTGTTTGACTTGCACTATGATTTCATTTCTCAATGCACGTAATTTCAGGTTCGTTTTAATGAGCTGCAGTGGTGTACGATTATTAAAAAAACAAATTTTGTACCAAAAATGTCATTATTTCTTGAAAAAATATGATTCCCGACATATGGTATGGTTTCAATTTTCGATGCCGGCAACTTTTGGAAGGGGTCAATGACCTAAAGTGATGTAAGAGGACGTAAATAAACCATTTCCGATGAGAAAAGTCGTTTACAGAACATGATATTTTTTTTATTCATTGAAAACAGTTCCAAATTTTGTTTTGCGTTTTTCTCAAAACTTTGATTTTTGAAAATCATTTTTTGGTAAACTTTGAAAAATCATAGAAAATTCATTTCTCAACCTTTTTTAATGCGGTTTGCGCTATTCGAAAGGTACAAGTCTGTACTATTTAAAGAGTCAAAAACACGAAAAAAAAAAAATTTCCGACATATGGTCGGGTATTTCTGACTGCGTCTCATATGCAAATTTCATAAGAACTTTATAACACCAATGCAACTCCTAAATGTTTATGAAAACGATTCAAATTTTGAATTCAATGTCTCCACAGTAAGAGGAAATTTTGTGGGAAGGGAGCAAAGCCGAACTCGATTTTTTTTTAAACATTATGAAAGTTCTAATCACCGCTTCTCTCTCAAATGATTCCTGGCTATGACACTGCATGTCAGTAGATAGAGATACTATAAAATATACTCATATTTAAAAAAAAAACACCCATCTATTTGAAAACCTCGACCCAGTATATTGACTTCTTTTGTGCATCCCCATACCCGGCATATGTACTTTCATTTTGTTTTAGTAATGGCACTGCAACGAAAATGGGTAAGTACACAAAAAGGAACTGATATGTTTACCAAATAATCAGGTTCGACGTAGTAAATTTGTCTTGAAGATTCGAATGACTCTGTCGAGAACATACAGGGAGTAATACGTAAGTACATTATACTTTACTTACGTACCTAGAACATGTATTTACGTTCATTTCGCCCATTGTAGGTCACATTACGTACTTGTACTTGGCATCGCATCGCATCGCATCGTCGTTACATTTACGTAATACGTACTCGTACAAAAGCTGCCGTCAGCGTCATGCGAATAGAGAAATGATAAAATCATCAGAGCCGACACGCTTTTCCTCTCCCAACCTAACTCACTCCTCTAACTGCTTCTTTTCTCCACTAGATTCACCTACCCTTCGTCGGCGCTGCTACACCCAGCACACGTCACTCTACCGTATAGGTATATTTCGCGATGCCGATACGCTTCTGGAAGAGATATGGTATAGGGGAGTTGTAAAAAATGGCGCGGCTCTGTTTACATTCTATTTCTTATCGTTTTGGAGGTACTTTCTTATCACACTGTATGTATTCTTATGGGAAATTCTCGATTTTTGAAAATTAATTAAAAATCGAGTAATAAACGTAGATTGATGATTTTTGTTTTAAATTAAAGTACAATTCTTCCTCTTTTTGAGAATATTTTTTTCTCTTACTTACACAGCTTTTTCATTGTGATATATTGTAATTACTGGAGGCTCCTTTGTCACTTTTTCAAAAAGAAAACAGCATAAAAATAGACTTCAATGATACATGTAGTTCATTATCTGGCTCCGGCATACAAAATATATTGCCAATGACTTGAATTTATGATTTAAATAATATTTTGAATGTGTAGTCATATCTCAAATGAGGTAACGGAACGATTAACATTTACAGTGATAAGAGCTATACTTACTTACTTACTCAATTGAGTTTATGGGCCGTTGAATAAAATTTATGAGTCATTTGGATTTATATTTTAAAGAAGATACCAGATAAATACAAAAATCAACGAAAATCAATAATCATATTTCTTATAATACATTGTTTTCTTTTTGAAAAAGTGAAAAAAGAGCCTCCAGTAATTACAATATATCACAATGAATAAGCAGTGTAAGTATGAGAAAAAAATATTCTCGAAAAGAGGAAGAATTGTACTTTAATTTAAAACAAAAATCATCAATCTACATTTATTATTCGATTTTTAATTAATTTTCAAAAATCGAGAATTTCTCATAAGATTACATACGGTGTGATAAGAAAATACCTCCAAAACGATAACAAAAAACCTGAACTGCTCCGTCGCCATTTTTTACAACCGCCCTATAGCGGTACAGCGGCACAGCCCGGACCAGGGGGTTAGGGTAGAACGGCTTTATTTAATAAATCTTTTGAAATCGCGTATTGAGATTATACGTCGGAAAGCCTCGACTCTACGTATACTATATGCTAAGGCTTAAGCATATTCAACGTTTCTAAACTCGCTATATTCACCGCTCCATACTGGCGTAATGTCTTCTAATACGGTGACGGAACTCGAACGGTTTTTTATACTTATTTCGCGTTTTTCCCATCTTTTTTTCACGGCAGAAGGGGCGAAAAAAAGAGAAAAGTTTGAGCGTACTGAAGTTTTTCTGCAAATGATGTTCGAGTTAGGTCTGTATACGTATTCGTCGTCGGCGGCGCGCTTTTTTGTACTATTTTTACTCTCCGTTTCTCGCGTCGTACGTTTATGCCGCGAGAGGAGGCGAAGAGGGAGGGATACAGCTCTGCGAATGATATCTCTCTTTTTTTCGCTCGAGAAATTTTTATTTCATCGCAAAAAGTCAACCTACAAGTGGAATAAATTTCGCGAGAAATAAGATAATAGAATTCCGCTTTTTTCTCTTTCGCTCGTCGTCGGCCGCCATCTCTGGTGTGCGAAATAGTTGTTGAAGCTTCGAAGGTCGGCAACCGGGGCGAGGAGGTTCTCCTCGTTCTCGTTCCATCTCCGTCTTGCCGCGCAGGCAGCTCTTCTCAATTCGCTTCCTTTATCCCACGACCGGACGTATTCTCTCTTAAAAAGATAAAATTTCATTCGACTATGATCCGACGATATTAGGATGGAGCTTCTTCGTTTATTCTTTGGCGCGAATACAAAAGAAATGTGGAGCACAAATCTGCCTCCACCACACCCTTCGGCCGTACCTTGCCCGCATTTCTACGGAGGTAATTTCTTTAAAGAAGTCGTCGTCGGCGAGAGTGAAAATTGTTTAAAAGAAGAACGCGCTCGTCTTTTTGAAAATTCTTCCGAACGATTATTGCGTTCGAAATGGGCAAAGGGGAGAGGGACTAAAGCGCTACGACCGGATAAATTTACTGAAAAGAAAAAAATAAACCAGCATTTCGGAGAAAGTTTTCTCTATAAACTCGTATACTAAATATACCTACAGCTATATTAGTTACGATTAGCAACCGTACTCGTAGGTAGTAAAAAAAAAACAATACAAATTGGTAGGTACCTCGAGGCAAAAAATTTCTCCGTCGCACCACTACTCATGTACCCAGATATTGGTTTATCTTTTAACAAATCTGTTGGACAGGGTGTCCACAATATTCAGGAATGATTTCCCCTGACTTTTCCTGGTTTTCCAGACTATTTTTCTAAAGGTTTCCAGACTATTTTTCCAAGTTTTCCAGAACTTTTACACAGTACTTACGAAACAGGGGGGAGGATTTTGAATTCTGTCACAAAGGCATGGATTTTTCATGACTGAATTCAGGGTGTTCACAATAATTCAGAAATGATTTTCCCTGACTTTTTCCAGGTTTCCAGACTATTTTTCCAAGTTTTTTCCC
>JAVBJF010001651.1:0-10878 GCA_033439095.1 Pseudococcus viburni
TGAAGTTGCAGTATTTTTTGCATATAAATGCGTATCAGTCAAATGACACACGAGAACCTTTTATTTTCCGCATCATATCTTTTTCAATCGGCTCTTTTTCTTTATATCTTCTTTATGGTAAAATACCAAGCTATCGTAGCTCTATAGTTGGGTTGTTTTGATTTCTCATCGTTTTAATAATGCGTGAAAATATCTGATATGGTGGATAGACTAGGACTTGTTGATGCGTTAGGGTGAAAGAATCAAGGTCGAGATTAAGGCTGTACTTTAGTAGGTAAATGAGTGTAAAATGAATAGGTAAAAATGACGAGTTTTTGCGAACGTATTTTACGGAACCGAATGAACGGATTCATTTCATTTTTGGATTAAGTTGTTCAGAAAGGTTAAAGCTATTCTGCTTTGATGCTATTTTTCGAATAATCAATTACCTGAATTTACTATATTATTCTGAAGTTGGCAAATTTACGTCACTTTCACTCAAATATCATGCAGTTGGAAAGTAGTTTGTGAAAAGAAAGGGCTTCAATGCAGAATTCACAATGATCTTATAAATGCTATGTACAAAATTTGAAACAGATTTATTCATTATTATCAGAGAAATCTGTATTTTAAAAATGTACAATTACGTACTGATATTGATAGTGGCGTATGAGAAATTTTGTTTTGTTTACATTTTTTAGTTGAACCATTTTCAATATAGGGGGCGTGTCAATAATTTTCATGAAAATTGGATTTAAGGATGGAAAGAATCATTCTTTCAGTCTTTATCAGTAGTTTTCACTGTCTTCATCGATATGAATTGCAATAAATTTTTCACTGTAGACGCAAAATGTTTTTACAGTCGAAATTCGGAAATTATATTGATTTATGAATAACTAATTTTGATAATGAAATGAAATAAACAGTGCTATAATAATATATCGCCTAATATGCTGTATACATATGAGCTACAAACTAATTATGGAAAATGTTGTAAAGTGAGAACTTAGAAATGGTGTAATTTGATAGAATTTATCTGTACTTAGTTCTCTTGAAAAATGTAAGAAATTTAGTTAAACGTCTCGGTGCTGTTGCAATTAGATATTTTTTCATAAATTTGGGTATACACTCTTTCACATTTTTTAGTCATTTGAAGTTTTCGAACGTGAAAAACGGAGAATGACCAACCTGAAAAATTATTAAAAAATTCGATTTGTTATGCAGAATTTTCCTAGTGTAAGTACATATTTCGTTTTTGTTGTTTTTTTTGAAATACATGTTGATATTTTAGCAGATATTTCAAATAGGGAAAATAAAAAATTAATGAAAATGAGGAGCTTGGTATCAAAGTTAGACAAACGCCATTTAGTTCAGGCAAATAAGAGAAAAAATGTACCAAACCCCAAAAATTAAAGCCTGAATTTTTTTTCACGTTTTGCGTTCGTAATGGTCCACTACACAACATACTAAAATGGACACCCCCACAACCCTCCGCTACCCTCAGGGATGGGGTAAACGTCCGCTGAAAACCGGTTTTTTCGTGAATATCTCTTCAAATAAGCCTCAAAATTGAAAAGTAGTTATGAACAATCTTGTTCTACGCGTAATTTCCTATCGGAAGGGGTTTTTTCTTTTTCAAAAACACCAACTTCCTTGACCAAAATTAAGGGTAAAAAACCTATTTTTCAACAATTTACAGCATTTTTTGAAAAAATTGAAACTTTTGGGAATATCTCCTCAAAAAAGCCTCAAAATGGAAAAATGGTTATGAACAATCATGTTCTACGTGTAATTTCCTAACAGACAGGTTTTTTTTTTTTTTCGAAAACACCTGCTTCCTTGCCCAAAAATTAAGGGTGATAAACGCCTATTTTTCCAATATTTACGGTATTTTTTGGAAATGATGGAAATACGAAGCTGAAAATATCGTTTTTGAATCCTTACGATGCAAAGAAATGTTTCGTATCGCCAATAATCAGCAATAACATCGCGTTTGTAGTACTTTTTCTTTCCACAACCTCGATTTTTTAAATCCTGTATTCAATAACCTCCCTTATAATTAACGGTAGGGGTTGAAATTTTTGACTTTTTTTGGAATACCCTACCAGCATGTATAAAAAAAATACTCATTTTGGGTACTTTTAGCTTTGTATTTTCATCATTTCCAAAAATACTGTAAATATTGGAAAAATAGACATTTTTCACCCTTAATTTTTGGGTAAAGAAGCGAGTGTTTTCGAAAACAAACGAACCTGTCTGATAAGAAATTACACGTAGAACATGATTGTTCATAACCATTTTTCCATTTTGAGGCTTTTTTGAAAAGATATTCCCAAAAGTTTCAATTTTTTCAAAAAATGCTGTAAATTGTTGAAAAATAGGTGTTTTTACCCTTAATTTTTGGTTAAGGAAGTAAGTGTTTTTGAAAAAGAAAAAAACCCTTCCGATAGGAAATTACGCGTAGAACAAGATTGTTCATAACTACTTTTCAATTTTGAGGCTTATTTGAGGAGATATTCACGAAAAACCGGTTTTCAGCGGACGTTTACCCCTCCCCTGTGGGTAGCGGAGGGTTGTGGGGGTGTCCATTTTAGTATGTTGTGTAGTGGACCATTACGAACGTAAAACGCGAAAAAAAAAATCAGGCTTTAATTTTTGGGGGTCAACTCCTAAAATGCCTGGACTAATTTGGCAAATTGAGTAAACAACTGCATTTTCCGTCGCCTCTTCATGAAAAAAGTAGGAGGGGAGGATACATATTTATTTTTCATAGTTTTGTTAGTTAGTATTACCACTAAAATTCGCCAAATATCTCAATTTTTTTCCTCCTTGGGAATTTTTGTAATGAAAAACATAGATTTTTTTTGTGGCGTTTGTCTCTTTTTGATACCAAGCTCCTCAAATGAAGAAAGTATTAACGTTGGATTGTGTTTATCAGGCCAAAATATCCCTATAAACACCTGTTTCGCGATCGTTTTACTAGAAGTCTTGAAATTCACTTTTTTTGTCACGAAAAATCAGTAAAAAAGTGAATTTTGAGTCCTGATGTAGAACAATCAGAAAATGGGCGTTTATTGGGGATCGTACTTCAGTAGGTATAAAAAGCTGAAGGTTTGAAAAATCTTAATTTGGAATATTTGCTAAAATACATTTTAGTGTGCAATTTTGCGAAATTTTTGCCGGTAGCTTGAGGAAATCTCCAAAAGTGAATATGTGAAGTGAATTTACGTTAAAAAGAAAAAAAAAACACGTTTTTGGGGATATTTTTAGAAAGTAGCCGGACCTTTGCTAGCAAAAGCCAAAACTTAGTGAAAGAGTGCATCAAAATGGATGAAAAAATTATCATAGAAACACCTCTACGAAACATAATTTTGGGCCAAAGGGAGGAACGTGAAAATATTCTCGGAATTTTTTTTAAATAAAGGGACATCGTCGTGGGGGGGGGGTAATCACAAATCAGAGCGGGACCAAATTCATCTTGGATAACACTAGAAAATTGTGTGTTGGAAAAAACGTTCAAAATTTAATTTCAACGTACTATTCAACTTTCTGTAAATTTCAGCAAAGTAAAAGTTCTCATTAAACGATTTTTATCGTAGATAGGTATTTGTATCTCGAGCAGAAGAAATGTATTCCCATCACCTTGAGTCGTTCACTTCTCCACCAGATTTTGTATAGGTTTAGGTACTTATTACGAATTAAATTTTTCAAAATTATGTCTAAAACAGTAGAACATGCCAAAGTTTGACTTTTTGAGGGGTGGAGTGCAGGGTGTCCAACTCCTCCCCCCCCAAGAAAAATCAACGTGATTAAATTTATTAACAAATCTTCACTAAATTAGAAATTTTTTTTAAAAGTTGGAAAATTTTATGAAAATTAGTTGGAATTTTTGGGAAAAAATCAAAAAAATAGTCGAGAATTTTCCGGAAAACTGGGAAAATTTGAGGTACCCCCAGAATACATTGCTTCGTCTCGCCTCTAGCTTCATTTGTAATGTACTTTCGCCTGCTGATTGGGATACCTTTCTTGTTAGCTAAAACTCAACGTACTGTACTAATTTCTAGGAGAGAAGCTATGGATATTCGAAGTAAGATCAAAATTCTCAATAGAAATGTTGAAAAAAGTAACGTTTTACCCCAGAACAAGGAGTAGGAAAGGGGCGGGGGTCAAAATTTTCACTACAAGATATTTTTAGGACCCTTCCTGTGCTCATAAAATCAACTTTATGGATTGCTACCATAATAAGAAATGTTGAAATTTTAGGGTTCATTACAAAAAAATTATTTTCTGGGAAAATCGAGCCTGCGGCAAAAAATTTAATAGAACATAAATTGTAGAGCGTGAAATTTGCTATCAGTAAAGTCCAGTTAGTTATCCTTCAAAAAGCTTAATTTTAGAGATATTTTCAAAAAAAATTGAAAGTTAAACTTTGAACTTTTGGCTGAAATATCTAGAAAGCTTAGCTTTCAAGAAAAAATGTATTGGACTGTACGGAAAAGAAATTTTACGCTCTACAATTTAAGTTCCATTCATTTTTTCGTAGAACCCTTCCTTTACTCAGAAAATTGACTTCAAGTGTCAACATAAAAAAATTAATCAAAATGCACGCGTTCGATCGAAAAAAAAAATAATGATGAAAAAGTCTTGTTACGCTATCCCTCAGAAATTCGTAAACTCAATCGAAAATAAAATATTAAACCCGATAGAATGGAATGTCAACTTGACAACTACGCCTCGTATATTACGGAATGAAGTGTCCCTGTGGTAGTGAGGTGATCAACACAGCATTGCGCACGCATAATTTTTGACCATCAGCTGTAATTTCAAATTTGGAAAAAAATTTTTGTATTTTTCGTTCCTTTGAACGAATCAGTTTTCTTGTTATCATTAGAACAAAAACTTTTGTTTTAAGAAAGAAAATTTGCAACCAAATATTTCTGAATAAAAATCAACAATTACCTATTTTCTGCGATTTTTGGAAGCTAAAGTACAGCCTTAAGTGAAATTTCTTAGTTTGATGCATTTCAATTTAAAATCATGTTTTTTTTCCTAAATAAATATTTTAAATTAGTGTTGAGTAAAATCGATTAATCGATGGAAAAATAATCGATTAATCGATTATAATCGTATTAGAAAATTCGAACGATTTTTTCTTTGTTTTTGCGTCAGCGCTGCCAATTAAAATTTCGAAAATTCCTTAATACAACTGAAATCCTCTTGATGAACATTCCTTAAAAATTCGTTGATTTTTTTCACAAATAACGTTGTGTATAAAGTTAGGTACCTGCCACTTAATTCCGAAAAAAAGAAAAGAAATAAAAACGTAAAAATTAAACTATTTTAGTGTGTACTCTATGGGGTTTTTAGACTTTGTTTGGGTAGCTCCAAAAATCTGTCGGGCACCTTCAAAAAAATTTGGGATCTTCCAAAAAAAGTTCTGAAAAAATCTCCTTTTCAGCATTAAAATATTGATTGAATAAATGAAGTAATTTCAGCTTTTGGATGCCCTTTTCCTGAAAAATTTTCGCTCAAGCTCAGTAACTTTACACAATTTATTTTCAAAATGATACTTAGTATGAACCTTCTTCCTTTCTAGTCCAAACAATTGAATATTTTCAGTGGGAAAAAAATTTGCCATTTATCAGGAGATTTGGTGACCATTTTGAATGGAATTTTCAAAAATTTTTCATTAAGGAATGTCTTTTTTTTGGAAGTCAAAAAAGTACAAATTTTAATGAAGAAATTTCAGCTTCTTGGTGCCTTTTTCTTCGAAAATGTTTGCCCTCGCTTCGCTCGAATTCGATAAATTTACACAATTAATTCCCTAATCTGAAATGGTACTCTAAATTTTCGCCCAACTTCTTCGTAAAAACTTGTAAAAATCTCTCTGAAAAAAAAAAAAAAACGTACAGAAAAAGGACACGCAATGTAATTTAAAGTAAAAATAGTTCAGTGTGTATTCTAAGATTTTTTTAGAGCTGCCCAAATTGGAAAATTGATGGTTTTTTACAATCTTTTTTCTACCCGGCTACCTCGACCCCCCCCCCCCCCCGGGTGACCAAACAAAACCATGCAATCCAATTTTAACTTCCTGTTCGAAGTGGAAATCTTCAGTAATAAGTATTTAAAAATGATGAATTGATGAGGGTAAGAATCCTATTATACTAAAATCCACTTTCCGAACTTTTCGAATTTTATTTTCCATGGAGGCGATCACAGTTAGCGGGCGTAAAATTTTGCCAGCGTCGAAATAAACATTGCTGGTTGCCAAATTCCATGGAAAAATCTTTGATTATATAAATTACATGGATTGCCAGTCCATTAGTTAAAAAAAGTGTTTTTTGAAGCGGAAAAAAGAAAAGATCGAAATGTAGTGCGCATGCTTGAAAATCATTGAAAATTTATTCTTTTTGATACAAAATTCTCGTCATTTGATTGGATAATTGGGATTGGAATGGGACAAATTAGTGGCTGGAAAATGTTTTGTTTACTCAAGGTATCAAAAGTTTCAAACTTCGAAATGATAGAAAATGATTAAATTTGCAATTTATCAGCAATTTTTGATTGAAGTTTTATTTATTCAAAGTGAAGTGATGGTAAAAATTCAAAAATGAGTCGAATTACAATGTTTTTGTGATTCTTTTGGTAGTAATTAATTAATTATGTGACTTCAACTCCAATTCAAACACAATGTCAACAATTCACGCATGCGCTTCGCAATTCTGTCTTTTTATTTTTCCGCTTCAAAACACCTGATATGAACTGGCAATCCATGTACGTAGTACATATATATAATCAAAGGGAAAAATTTCAAAATTTCATCTAGGAAGGTAATTTAGTAGGTAAGAAAATTATCTCAGAACCAATCAGAAGTCAGAAAAAATGAACAACTGTTGGTTAACAATGCAATTAATTTTTTTTTTCAAATTAAAATTGTTTCCTTTTCGAATTACTTTGCCATCAATATTCGGCTATTTATTTTTAGAAAATTTATTCAGTTTTATGAAATAGGTAGGATTTTTAGTAGGATTTGTTGTAAGTACCGTTTTTTGTTTTTTTTTTCTTAGTACCACGTACCAATTCAAAATTTAGTTTTATTGTCATGAAAAATCAATGAAAAAAAGCGAATTTCGACATTTAAAGTAAAATGATCGCGAAAAGGGTGTTTATCGGGGTATTTTGACCTGTTTTAACACGAATCCGATGTTAGTTTTTTTTTTTTGTTCATTTTTTTTTCGTATAAAATGCTCAAAATTTGAAAAATCTGCCAAAATAACAACATTTCTGTAACTTTTTCCAGAATTTTTTATATCAAGGACACGTTTTGAGGGGTTAGAATAAAAATCGGAGCTGGAGGTAATTTCATCTTACTTTCAACGGAAGTGAAGGAAATTTTCTGTTCTTTGGCACAATGTTACATCTTGTAGAGGGGTTTTGGCTGTTTCTTTGAACAAAAGAAACCCTTCCAGAAATGTTATTTTGGATGATTTTTTCAAATTTTGAGCGTTTTGTACAGAAAGAAATGGCCAAACTGAATTTCGAGGATTTAATCCTGAATAATCCCTATACTGTACCAAAAAAAAAAAGTTTATGAGGTAGCGACTGCTACCTCTGCTACCTTCTGCGGGCGCGCCTTATAGGAAACCAAATTATAAATTGGTAGTTTTGGGATATTTAAAATGGAAAAGGACAAAACAGTTTTTCGAACTTTTCAACAGCTGTGATACTTTTGGAAGAAAATTCGACTTTTCCTACAGATGATTCACCCCTTTGAGATCTTAGTCTCGAGAAGTTTCAGAGTTTCCAGAAAATTTTAGAATTAGTACGCTATCACTGTATTCCTAAATTTTTTCCAGGAAAATTTTTTACCAAAAAATATGGATTTTGATTCGAAGTTACAAATTTTGGAAAATGATGTAGAAGGTGAATAATTTGGGGAAAGAGTTTCCTCGAAAGAAGTAGGATATTTAGTAGGTAGGAAAAAATAGATAACAATTTCGAAGAGTTGAATATTTCTGGGGTTTTCATAAGTTTCTACTGTTACCTTTTTTTTTTAGTTCACGTCTGGCATGCCAAATGAACATTTTTTACAGGCTTGTACAGAATCGCAATAAACTTCCACAACCAAAATTTCAGCCCCAAATTGTCATGGGAGGGACCGGGAGTTATAGGGGTTGAATTTCAAAAAATCATCTAATATGCACCGAAAAATTCCTCCATATGGCATTTAGGAGATGAATTTTATACCACGAACTACCCTCGGTATAGGACATCTGGAGATGCGGTACCTGCCTGGATCAGCGGGTACTGCCAAAAAACATTAAAAATCAAATCTTGGAACTTTGAATCAAAAATCAAAATTCGTGCTAAAAATTTGATCTGATGAGGAAATGATTTCTACAAAATATTACACCAAGACTGTCACAAAAAAAACTTCAGATGGCCTATGGCAAAATTAATTAGTGGTAAAAAAATTACATCTTAAACGCCTGATTTCAATTTTTCTATTTCTCACAAAAACTCAAAATCACTATACCCCCATCCCATCCGAAGGATGGGCTAATCCTCTAGTCAGAGACGAAGTTTGGGCAAAAATCTCGGGGGTGAAAAATGAATTAAAATTTGCCGATCAGTCGTATCGAAAATAAAAAACGAAAATTTGTGCTTTTTCGAGCTACTTTTTAGTTTTTTTACTTAAGAAAACTAATTCCTTAATGACCACCTCCTTTCTAAAAAAAATTAAACAATTTTTGAAAATTCTATTCGAAATCGCCACCAAGCCCTCTGATAAAGGAGAATGACAAATTTTTTCCGTTTCAAAATATTCAATTATTTGGAACGGAAAGGCATCATTTTGAGAATTAATTGTGTAAATTTATCGAATTCTAGCGAAGCGAAGGCAAACATTTTTGAAGAAAAAGGCACCCAGAAGCTGAAATTTCTTCATTAAAATTTGTACTTTTTTGACTTCCAAAAAAAAGACATTCCTTAATGAAAATTTTTTGAAAATTCCATTCAAAATTGTCACCAAATTTCCCGATAAATGAGAATGACAAATTTTTTCCGTTTCAAAATATTCAATTATTTGGAACGGATAGGCATCATTTTGAGAGAGACATGATTCAAATTTTAGAAATGTTACATTTTTGGGACCAAAAATGAATAAAAATTTTAAAAATTAGGACACAGCAGTGGCGTAGCCAGGAATTTCTCGGGGGGGGGTGTCCAAACTTTCAAAATTTTGAGCCCCCCCGCCTTCCGCTAATTTTCCTTTTAGGTACTATAAAAACACTAAATTCAAAATTTGAATCATTTTTATAAAAATTAAGAAGTCGCACAGGCGTTATAAAGTTCTTACGCGATTTGCATAGAATATTTAGGAAAAGACATTGATGATACCTAATGTAATTTTGGAACAAACAACTACTTCCATATTAATTATCTTGACTTTAAAAACCAAAAATACTATAGGTACCTTACAAATTCAAACAGTAGCATCGGAAGCTTTTTTTGGGAGCATGTAAAGTGGATATGAAGACTTGGAATACGAGAAGGGAGCCTTTTTTCCTGTAGTCACCTCAAATAGTTTATATAATTGTGGCGAAGCTTTGAGAAAATTTGACTTTAAGAAAATTTAGAAAAATTACGGGCTTTGACCTAAAGAAAGCCGTTTTTTTAAATTCATTTTTCATGTTTTGTTTCGAAATTCCTTAAAAATTCCTCAAAATGTGAAATTCCTCAACAAATTCCTTGAAATGAAGGAAAATTCCTTAAAGTTAAGGAATTTTGAGGTTCGTGAAAAATTGTAAGGAATTTGTTGAGGAATTTCAGTAATTTCACATTTTAGGAAATTTTTAAGGAATTTCGAAAAAATATGAAAAATATTTGCCATCACGCATTTTATTTTAATTATCGATTTATGATCGCCAAACACTACTTAAATTTCTTTTATCAATTTTTGATACTTTTGGATTTATTTTTTCAAAAATAATTCAGGAATTTTACTGAAAACTTATCAAAATTAATATTTCTGTATTTTCAACGTCTGTTGAAAATATCTTTCTTTCGAAAAATCTTGATACCAATTTTGAGTAACGAATCTCAAATAATGAATCATTGCTCGACTTTAAGATTATTTCCATGATATGGTGGTATTGTTTTCTAAATTTTCGTTAAAATATGGTTCTTTGCGCCTCTTGAGTCGGTTGTAAAAAATACCTACAAAAGATAGGACAAAAAATGAAAATAGTTTTGAAAGAAAATAAAACCGGTACACTTCGGTGAAATATACGTAGGTAGGATAAGATAATAAAAAGAGCAGAAATTAAAACGCGATAATAAATTACTCGACAAAAGAGAATAAAAATCGAGTAATTAAAAAAGGATTCGTTTAAATAATGAAGAAGGAAAATTTTCGAATTAAAAATAATACGGCCATTTATATCTACCGGTTATTTTACAACCAGCTATAAAACTTTCTAGACCATACAACCCCTCCCCCTTATTCCAGTAATATATTAATAATTTGACCTAATCTAATGCTATTCGTATAACAATTGATTTAAAACACTGGTAACGATTTCCATCCTGGTTGGAAATCGACGAAAAAAAAGGCCCTTTTCGTTTTATTTATCGTGGAAAATTTATACGTTCTTGAAGATTTTTCGCACGAACGATAAGATTTTATCAATTAAGCGCTACCTATTATTAAATTAATAACGAGGGTTTGATCACTTTGATAATATTGTTGCGATGAATTTAAATCAACCTAGCGAAAGTATTTAATGATCGTAACCAAGCCATTATAATTTTCAAGAACACGATAATTGAGTATTTTTTAGGCTTGGCTGAATGGCGAAAATTACTTCTTGATAATTTTCACGCTACATTAGTCTAGCT
>JAVBJF010001652.1:0-10875 GCA_033439095.1 Pseudococcus viburni
CTATTTAAATCAAAAACTGTTTTATTTTCAAAGAAAAAAATTGTGTTGAGTCAATAAAAAAAATCTTGGCAAAATTTATTTTTTTCTGAATTTAGGATATTATTCCGAATTTTAACAAATATTCTAATATGTGTTTAACAAGTTGAGATCTAAATTGTCCTTCTTGACTATTTTCAACAAATTTTAATTAATTTTTGAGGAAGATTTAATTAATTTGAGCGAAATAGACTTCTAAATCTTGTATTTCGACGAATTTCGAATGATGGTGGTGGGTGGGGGTAGGGACGAACTTGAATTCAACTTCAAGCGTTTTTCTAAAAAAAAATTCTGAAACATTTTCAAATTTTACAACTCAAGTTGAAGTATAAGATTTCAACATTTTCCTCTGAATTTTCAAAAAAAAAAATCATTGTTTTCATATACTTACTTAATTTTTTTCTACATTTTTTTCAACGATTCATAAAAAAGCGTGAGATGGGGTCATAAAGTCATAATACCTTGTGATTATTCCCTCCGAAGTCTAGTGAAAAAAATTCAAGTCAAAATTCACAGTAAATTTAAATTTTGTCTCTTCAAAAGAAAATTTGAGTTTTTGGTTGTCTCATATGAATCTAAAAGAGATTTTGACTCCAGTTTTTTTTTTTTTTTTTTTTTTTTTGGTTTTGCCTACAAAATATTTTATTTAAGTTAAATTCCCAACCAGAAACAAATCGAAGTTGGCTCATTGAAAGGACTAAAAATTTTAAAAAATTGACTGTGAAATGAAATTTTTTCGGGGTTTTCGACTTGCCTACGATTATTTTTTTTTCATCATAAACGTTTAACATATAAAAAGGAATCGAATTCTAAATTTTTTTGACTCCACTCTCAACTTTTCGACTGAAGATCAGAAAATCCCGGAACTCAAAAATTGCATCGTAAAGAAATGATAACATCCAACGAATACTGAAATCCCATTTATGACATAGTTGATGTCTATTTCCCTCCTAAAGTGACAAATCTTTAAAAAAATTTAAATTTTTTTCGATTTTTTGTACTCCTTAATAAGAAAATTCTCAAATTCAAAATTTCGAAAATTTTAAAAATTGAAGTATTTAAAAATAAATACTTATGTAGTTGCTTATGATAGAGTTTTGGATCAGGATAAAAAATCATTGAATGCAAATTTTGCTAGGTCAAAAATTTGAAGGGACAAACAAAAATTTACAAAAATATTGAGTTTTTGTGAAATTGATAACACTGCATCTCTCCATCAACCCTTTCCAGATATTTTGAGTGTGGCGTTGGTGTTGCCCCTTTACATGTGTAGGCAACTCATCGTTCAGATCAACGCAGAACAAAGTGGAACAATTATTCTCTAAATAGCCAAAAAAACTTTGGGTTCCGGAATTTTTGGGTCAATCTAATTATGGTAGGGATTAAATTATCTTCGCTACCCCCAGAAACTTGAAAAAATAACGATTTTTTTTATTTTTACTCTCTCAAGGAGGAGGGAGAGGTAGAGGTAGGATTAGTTTTTCTCGTAATAGTCCTATAGCACTCAATTTCGGAAAAATTATTTTAGACTGGTTCGATTCTTGAAATTTGAAAAAAAGTAGGATTGAGTTTTCCTTGTCAAAAGTTGGACATTGGTAAATAGAACTTAGCGTCATTATCAAGTTCTGTAAAAAATTCTATAAATATGAGCCTGGACATAGAAATCATCCTTAGGCGTCAAAAAGTGGTTTTTGAGTTGCGGTTCCTCCTTGATTCTACTCCTTCTAGAAGGCCCAAAATCGGTGTCAAATCAAAAATCAATTTTTAACCCCTAACAAGGGAGGTATCCCAACTCGAAGTAATATTTTGAGTACTAACAAAAAAAATCGAAAGTCCATCATAACAGGACTTCGTACCCAAAATTTCAGGTGCTGAAGTTCATTTCTCGATTTTTGGCGAATTTTTGAAATTTAAAAATTACCTCTTCGTCCGAAAAAATATGAAAATTTGATATAATCAACGAAAAAATCTGAAATTTGGTATATACCCTATTTTCGACCTCCCGAATCGATTGGAAACGGTTTCGAGACGTCTCGGAGCCACCAAAAAATTTTGGAATTTTCCAGCGCCGGAGAAAAATCCATACTTAAAAATGGCTGATATGCATTTCAGCACCTGTAATCGCAGATTACTCATATTGGTGACCTATTTGATCGATCAAAGAACAATTTACGGAAATTTGCAACTTTAGGTTCCAATTCGGATTTTTGGGTGGGATATTTTTCTGGAAAAAATTTCAAAATATCCCACTCCCCCCTTTGCACACGTAACTCCAAAAATGCGAATTTGAACTCAAAGCTGCGAATTTCCGTAAATTGTTCTTTAATCAATCAAATAGGTCACCAATATGAGTAATCCGCGATTACAGGTGCTGAAATGCATATCAGCCATTTTTATGGAATTTTCTCCGGCGCCGGCGCTGGAAAATTTCAAAAATTTTTGGTGGCTCTGAGACGTCTCGAAACCGCTTCCAATCGATTCGGGAGGTCGAAAATAGGGTATTTATACCAAATTTCAGATTTTTTCGTTGATCAGATCAAATTTTCATGTTGCGCAGGGCGGAGGTACGTAATTTTGAAATTTCAAAAATTCGCCAAAAATTGAGAAATGAACTTCAGCACCTGAAATTTTGGGTATAAAGTCCTGTTATGATGTATTTTTGATTTTTTTTTGTTTGAGCTCAAAATTTTACTTTGAGTTGGGTTACCTCCCTTGTAAGGGAGGTTTCTAATTTCTATATCCAGGCTCACATATGAGTGTTTTGGCCCAAAATCGAACGAAGTAACGTGCATCAAATAGTAAGTTATTGAAAGCTGTGGATTTGAATTTTTGTTTCTTTCCGACTTATCGAAGCCTCACCATGACCCCGCCCCCTCTACCTCATTATAGGTCGAAGTTTAGAAAAGTAATGATTTCTAACATGTGAATAGGTACCATCCAGGTTGATTTTTCATGGATCCCCCCCCCCCAAAAAAAAAAAATCTATTCAAACTTTCAAAGTTCAAAGGAAAAATTTGGAAATGTCGTTTTTTTAAAAGTGACAACCAGGTACCCAAGTATTCTAATAAGTTGAAAAAGGATATTAATTGAATTTCACTTTTTCGCAACTTTCTCATACCTATTTTGATAGATTTTAGAAAGCAAGAGTTAAGTAGGTACTTGAAATTTCAATTTAAAGCCAACAAGTTATGAGCCTTGAGGAAAAACACACTTGAAAAATATCTTTGGTTTCGAAAATTCTGTCTTATAAAAAACAAAAATTTCAAAATTACTGGGAAGTTGAATCAAGTAAATTTGGCATCTTTCTAATTTTCCAAAATTTTGTCATATTATAGTGGAAAACTTTAAAAATCATATCACCACTCAGATCATGTATGGAAAATTGAAATTGATCGTTTTTTTCAAATTCCATGTTCGCTGAAATGTAATTATGTGAGATATTGCTTTTTTAGAGTTCTCTTTTGGCTCAAAATATTTTGAATGGCCTCCAATCTTAAACCATATTTATGTTTTGAAGTTCGACCAATTTCTCCATAAACAATTTCATAATTTTTTTCAAGGTTCTGACCCAAAATGAGCGTGGTAATACGATGTGAGGTGAAGTAGGTCAAAGATATTGAGCCCAAATTCATACACATGCGGTCAAAAATTACATTTTTTTATCAAATTGACCTGAAATGACCCAAAGGAGATCCGCCTCTTCTTGCTGAACACATTTTGAAATCTTAATCTACCTTAAAGGTACCAACACAAAGAGAAAGAAGACCAAGTTTATCAATTTAGCGAACGATTATCTGAACCGTCGTGTCGCGTCTAGCGACGTCTTCGAAAATCGACTTTTATAATCTGGGAAACAGTAGCGACAACTACAACAACTGCAACAATCGCGAGAAACTCAAAAACTCCACCTGCCTCTGCCTCGCGATAGCTGAAACACGCGCCAAATTTACACAGCGTACACGACGACGAGAGATGGTAGCAGAGCGCGGCGGTTACGTTCGGGAAAACTTTATATAATTATCGCGGTTGCTTTTAATCTTACCTTAACCGGAATTTAAACGAAAATATAGTTCTTAATCGGCTTTACGTTATTTACTAAAAGCGGGGTTAGAACACGGTTCGTCTCTTCAACCCTTTCCTCGACGGTGCTGCCGCACCTTGTCGTATCACTCCCGTATCGTAATATCCGTCTTTAAAGAGTTAGCTTGCTGGCCTATCCGCAGTACATAATTTTATCAATTTGTTTAACAACAAAGCGCGACGACGATGGCAACTTATCCTTCGCTAGCTCTATCTCTCCGGTTGCCTGCTCCACTCGTCCCCGCAATTTACCCGTCGTAAAGCGAATATTAACACAGGTGCTTGTTCACCTATGTACGTATTATATAAACTTATATGATATTTTCATTAGGAGGGCGTTCAAAAGGCATCGCGACCGTACAGATTACACGGAACGCGACCCAGGAGTGAGGGGTGAGAGAAAGAGGAGTTGAACAAAGTACATACATAACTTTTTAAAAGGAGGCGAATTCTCTTCCCTAGGTCGCTTACGAGGTTGTCTATAGTCACAACGTTTACGGAACATGCGAACGAAAAGTCAGAGAAAATTCGTTCATTTTGTTTGCTGATTGACCAAGATACGACTGTTTTTAATTCTGAATTTTTTGCTCAAAATTTTCCAACTTAAAATTTAATTTTTTTTGAATCTTTGATTATTAAAAAAAAATATTCAATAAATTTTTCTTCAATTTAAGATGAAATTCGATTGATTTTTTGTTTTCAAAATTTATTTCAAGTCTTGAGCTTAAAATTTTTAAAAGTTTATTTCAAATTTAAAAAGGGTTTCAAAATTATTTGCTTTAATTTCAAAATTATTTTTCAAAAAGTCAAAATTCATTTGAACTTCAATAATTATGTAACTACGTTTTTCCCCAAGTGCAAATATTTTCAAAAAAAATTTACAGTTCGAATTTCGTCAATTTTATGTCAACTGCAGGATTTTTTTGCATTTTTTTCTGCGTTAAAATGATTGTGCTTCAAGATTTTCTCAAAGTTTTAAATGTTTTCGACTCAGAATTTTTTGCTTAAAATTTTCCAACTTGGAATTTTTTTAAAATTTTGTTTAGTTTGATTTTTTCTTAAAATTTGTTTCAAGCCTGAATTTTTTTAAAAATTATTTGTATCAATTCTTAAACTATTTTTCAAAAAGTCAAAATTTATTTCAACTTCAATTCTTTTTTCAAAATGAGAGGGCACATGACAGAGAATAAAATTGGTGATTGATTGATTGATTGATTGATTGATTAATGGGGCTTTTCGGAAAGGTGAAAAGTAATCGGTAATTATGGCCGATGAGCAGAGGCTTAGGCAGGAATTTCTCGTGGGAGGGAGGTAAGAGTGTCAGAATTTTCATGAGTTTTCGAAAAAATTTGTATCAAGTTCCCGATCCCTTTTCACAAAAATGCCTTTTACTGCAAAAACGCTAAATTCAAAATTTGAATCATGTGCAGTAGGGTGGAGCGCGAAAAAAAACATAAGGTCAATTGGGGTAATTGTAAATTTTTCGAAAAATTGAACCGATTTTGTGATACTCTTTTTCGTTTTACTCTGTAAGTAAGAAAGCAAAGTGATTGAAATTTTTTCCATGTATAAGGAGTAATATGGCGGTTTGTTTTCATCGATTCGATTATTCATTCCAAAATTATGGACTTCGTTAACAATTGGACAAGAATATTTACATTTACCCCACTATGATGGGGTAAATGTAAATGCATACATTGTACCCCATAAAAACGTATCCCTCGGTTTTTTTTGCATAATTTGGAAAAAAATTATACAGATTAAATATTTAAACGCCTGGAAAAACTAAACTTGTAAAAAAAATCAAAAAAATCAAAACAAAAAAAAATGATATTTTGTGTTTAAATTTGTGAATCCCATTTAAATAGGTAACCCGTGTTTACAATTACCCCACACCTCAAAAATTTGATGGGTATTTGTGAATGCTGCAGAAAATTAATTTCTCAGCTTCAAAAATCAGAAGTATTGAATTTCATCATTTTTGAATGTCCGTAGAACTAAATTAATGCATCAAACACAAACTTTTTTACTTTTTTCTATTTTTTCTCGAATTTTGAAGATTACGTAGATTGTGTGAAAACCAAAATTTGATATCATGTTTTTTTCATCGCGAAATTTTTCATCTCAGCTGGTTCTTTATTATAGTAAGACCAATTATTCAAAGTTTTTATTTTTGGCAACTCCAGCTCGCGAGATGCATTTAAGTATTTACAGCATGACTTGTTTACAATTACCCCAAATGACCTTACATGACTAGAAATCATAATTTTATAAAATTGCTAAGAAAAATTCTCACACCAATGAGACAACAATAAATTATGCTGAAAAAAATCCCTAGAATTCTTAGAATGCCTAAAAAAGACGTTGTAGGCGAGGCAAATGATTGTTTTTACCTCACTTTCAAAAATAACAAAAACCCTTGAAGTCCTTAAGAAAAAAGGTCATTTTTTTGCTCACTTTCACTTCCTAAATTTTTGATTCTGAAAAAAAAGTGTCTGACATTTTTTGCTCAATTTTTGACACATAAATTATCTAGTGGTTTTGAGAACCATACTAGTGGTTTTGTGAACCATATCAGTGGTTTTGGGAACCATACCAGTGGTTATGGGAACCATACCGATGATTTTGGGAATCAAACCAGTGGTTATGGGAACCATACCGATGGTTTTGGGAATCAAACCAGTGGTTTTTGGGAATCAAACCAGCGGTTTTGGGAATCAAACCAGCGGTTTTGGGAATCAAACCAGCGGTTTTGGGAATTAAACCAGCGGTTTTGGGAATCAAACCAGTGGTTTTGGAAACCAAAAATCAAATTTTTTGGCATTTTTGGCTAAATAATCAGAAATTTGGGCTACATAATTAGGAAACTTGACTAAAAATAATCAATCAGTTTCCTAGGTACAAACCTCTGAAAAATTCTAAATCCTGTCCAAAATCCCAAGAATTACTGAGAAATCACTTCCCGCGATGGTTGAGAGAGATGTAGAAACTCATATCGCACCTTTTCCGTGCTGTTGCAGGACTCTCACACCATTTTTACTATAGCCTAAAAAAACAAAAAAAACACGTTTTTTTAAAAGAAGGCACCCTTTGGGAACCCCCATCTCCCTTCCACCTTCACCTATGGGACTCAAATTTTTTTGGATAGTCTTCGATAGTAAACCAACAACCTTACCAAGTTTGGTCAAAATCCGAGGTATGTTTTTTTTTTCGTGCTCCACCCTACTCTCTCAATTATAAATCAGTGAAAATTAGCGAAAATCACTGAGAAACAGTCAGAATTGCAGCACAGGAGAAAATCAGTGAAAATTTTTTCACTGAAAACAAATCAGGGAAAGAAAATCACTGGAAATCAGTGAAAATTCACTGAAAACTCAGTGATATTTATGAAATTTACTGAAAAATCTGTGAAATTCTTTGAATAATCAGTGATAAATCACTGAAAATCAGTGAATTTCACTGATTTTATCCTGTGCTGCAATTCTGACTGTTTATCAGTGATTTTTCACTGATTCGGAATGAGAGAGTAATGTGCCAGGATGGTTTGAGTACAACTTTTTTTGGTGGGGTGGAAAGGGAAAATTTCCGACTAAAAATGTGCAAGCAAAAAATAGAAGGTAGTCAGAAAGTTCAAGTAGTCAAGTGGACTCCGAATTTGGTTTCACGGAATATTTGCCGATTTGCCAACTTCAAAACACGTGTGGGAGGTTTCACTCCCCCCTCGAACCGTCCCTGCATATGTGGCATTCTATATGAAAAGGGTCTACTTGGTCACAAAAGTCGTTTTCGAGATTTTGGCATTTTCTGAATCTACATAAAATTGCCTTTCAAATTAGCTATTATTGACCCTTTTTCATGCGGTTTCATAATGATTATAAATCTGATGTTGGAAAAAACGTGATTTTAAGAAATATGCGTTTAAAGTTTTTGAGGGAAAATTTTCAGTAAAAAACATATTTATGGTACGAAAATTCGTATTCTTAATCTCATGGAAAATTTACTGCGGAATCCGAAAAATTCGTTTAGGAGCCGTATCAGGCTTCCAAGTGCTCCCAAAATAGCCCTGAACGTAAGTAACACAAATCAAAATATATCATTTTTTAGTCTTCAAACTTTCATTTCTCCCACTCCTGCGATTCTACTCGCTAAGTATAGGTGCGTTTCATTCATCTTTAAAAAACTTCTGATTTTTCTCTTTTTTTGGGGGGGGGGGAGGAGGCTTTAGGCTGTTAGTCTCCCTTGATTGTGCCCTGGTGGTTGAGAGTTGAAGTCATTGAAGGTTCAAGATTCAAGATTCAAATATGGTAATTTTTCGTTGTTTTTGAAAAAATAATCAAACTTTAGAGTTGAAAAAAAAATAGAATAAAGCCTTTTTTCAAAAAAATTACGAGTATAAAATTGAAAAAAAACGAGAAAAATTTCGATACTGAAAAAACTTGAAAAAAAAATTCAAAATGGAAAATTTTTGAGAAAAATGTCGAAAAAATTTAAAGAAAAAATTTTCATCGGAAAATCAAAATTGAAAATTTTAAAGAATTTTGCACCTGAAAAAAAACTGCTACTTTGCGAAATTCAATCGGAATCGAACAATTGATTCGGTCGGTCGTTCACTCGTGTTCCGTGCAAGTTGTGACTATAGACAATCTCGTCGTTCACAGGTGGAAATCTCTCCTCGTACGGCAGCGTTCACGAGATACGAGGGGGAGGAGGTAATAGAGTAAAGACTAAACACACACAACACTACAGCATAACCAAACGTATAAAGATTTATCAGTTTTTCGGGCGTAAAACTTCCATAATTCGTATGTTAATAACCCGAGGTGTATAGCTAGGTAGGTATATGGGAAAGTACCTATTGAGTAGGGGAGCGTGTAATGCGGAATGAATGATGTTCGCATTTCATGTTATATTAATGAAAAGTAATTTGTAAAATTGTTACTCCGAACACGGACGCGAAAGAAGCCTGCTTACGTAATAGAAAGAAGAATTTTTCCTCCTGTGAGGGGGGGGTGCCAAGAGAGGTGTAAGTGAGACGAAAGCTTAAGTACGTACGTTTACGTTTTGAGTATTAAAAGCCCAAACTCGAACCGCTTATGTCGCCGTGTAACAGAAAAGAGAGAGCACCCATGTATCTTTATTCAGAATGATACCCCCTTCTCTGTTCACTTTTCTCATGCCCTTATCTCTTTATGTAGTTAATGTAAGTTCGAGTTGTAGAGATTTGGAGGGTAAGGGACAAAGGTGGGAGAAAAGGACGAATTTTAAAGCGACGAGTACCATATGGTGCCGCGACGCCGACGATGTCGCCTCCTTCGGCGAACCGAGTGGGGCTTTGCCCGCGGTACAACTTGTATAAGTTTATATATTTCTCGTCGAAGCGACCCGACGCGACGTATGCTGCCGAGTACGATAATGAAAACCAAAAATGATACAAATTGGATTTTAAAATCGCTACAAGAAGATGAAAACACCCGTCCTCGACGTACCTACGCGATTGAATTTAATTTTCATAATGAACGGAGCGACGTCGTTCAGATTCGATATTGGTTGGAAATTTTTTCCGGAGTGGGAAATTCATGCCAGCAGGTGATAGAAAGGGAATATTTTAACGCGAGCGTCGTCGATATGTGGGGAATGTGTGGTATTTGGTTAATTGAATATGAAATTCGATTTTGGTAAGAAGATCATTTGATCAAATATGTGTTGCAGCGCGGAAATTCAATTTTTTGGGTAAATTTTTAGTGAAAAAATGTAAAAATAATTGAAAGCGTTATAAAAGTGGTGGAACCTTCAGTAACCTAATCTTTCATATTGAGTCATTTGGACTGACTTGAGGGATTTATCTGGCCTATAATAACACAGGTCGACACAATCTTTGTTTTTGGGTTCCAATTGCCAAATTTTTGTTGCTTTTATGTAACTAATGAAGGGAATAATAATTTTTTTGACCAAAGGTTGCTTTTGATGTGGAGGGTCAAAAAATAAGGTTTTTCGAGAACAATAAACACGAGCTTAAGGAAAAAAATCAATAATTTTTTTGGCCTGGTCTCATAGGAAATTTCACGGCGAATCGTATAGAATAAACCGCAGACCTCTATCTCAGTTGAAGAAAACATTACAGCTCAAATTTTCCTAAATTCTGTGAAAAAATTCATTTTTTTGTACCTTGCCCACCAAAAAGTGACATTTCTGAGCAAACTAAGCATCCAACATGGTGTCCATTCTCTGGAAAACCGGGAAAAGTCAGAGAATTTTGGTGGTCTGGAAAAATCAGGGAATTTTGGAATTTTCTCTGGAATTTTTCGAAATTCCCAAAAAATGTAAGTAAATCATTTAGAAAAATGTTTTTTTGCTTATTTTATTATAAATTTTTCAAAAAATTTCGCCCTCGCTTCGCTCGGGCCAAATTATTACATATTTTATCCAATTATTGTCTTATTCATCATTTTTTTGTCGGTCGTAATGTACAATAAAATTGATATTCAAAATGCATGTCTTTGTCCATTGAATTATGAATTATCCAAAAAAATTTCCCTCGCTACGCTCGGGGTAATTTATATTCTTTCTTTCTACAGAATTTATTTTTAATCTTAAGTTTTTTGGAAACTTACTTTTTAATGAGCTGTGATGAGAAAGAAATGTCATGATGCCCTTGACCACGAAGTTGAAAAAAAAGGGAGGGGAATGGAACAGAAATCGAAAATTATTGGTCATGTTTTGGAAAACATGAATGAGGGAAAGTGGTGAATTTTCATCTTT
>JAVBJF010001653.1:0-10852 GCA_033439095.1 Pseudococcus viburni
GAATCAAAGAGGAACCTCAACTCAAAAACCAATGTTTAACCCCTAAAGATGGTTTTTATATCCAGACTCACATTTATAAAAATCACAACTGTTTTGACCTTATTCTTTTTTAAAACTAAAATTTAACTTATGACTTGAAAAAATTTTTAAATTTACATTTCTGTCATGACTTCTTTATGGACTATTGAATTTCCAGAATGACTTTTTAAAAAACTTTTCCTGAAATTTTAACAACATAGTATCAGCTTTTATGAATTTCAAGAATTTTTACGATTTCATAATATGAATAATTTCTGCCAACAATTTCTTCGCAGACAAGCTCTTTCTGTTTATGTATCACAAGTTGCTTATTTCTTCCCTGGAAAAGAACCCTTATCAAATTTCCACCACTCCATTTAAAAAATCCACTCTCCGTTACTCTATTTTTCGTTCTTATTTTCGCATAAATTTGCCTTACGCTAGATCCAGCTGCAATCTGCACACCACCGTGTCACAAACGTTGCCTAAACTCTTATCTGAAGGAACCAGTCATCAAGTGAATCAGCCTGTACGTAGAAAAACGCCAACTTAGGTACAGGAACATGTGCGATCCGAAACCTACTCCTCTACCCCTCTTATCAATACCCATTACACGAACGTACTAGCCAAAATAATCTCTGGATGGAAATTTCCTTCAAAAAAAAAAAAAAAGGATACAGAATCTCAGCAATTTCGCATACATTCTCTCCACCGCTATCGCTATCGTTACACGTAGGTATCAAACAACGCAGCGTACACCACACACTCGACATATAAAGGGGCTCTACGAGAGAAAAAAGGAGACGAAAAAGACGCAGGAGAAAAAAAGAAATCAGCGTAATGGAGCAGTAATAATTACGTTATGTAACGAGCTCTAAAGTATTCCGAGTGAAAATACTGATGATAGTTATACGCATGAAGAACTTATACCCCTTACGCTTACTTACGCTTCTTTTAACTTTTATATACATTTTTTCGCGCGCCTGCTTCGACTTGGGCTTATTTTTGTGCTCTTGAAATTTATACCGAGTGTGTGTGCCTGTGCGTATACATAAGTATATCTGTGGCACAGCAGGCGCAGGCAGCAGGGTGCACCGTATACTCATTCGCACGATTTCGCTCTCTCTTTTACATCTCGACTATTTTTTTCTCGCCATACCGCACCTCGCTTATTCTTCCACGACGACTATTTTATAGGCCGAAAGTATGTGTGCCGTAGTATTTTCATACGGCTATAACATCCCCTCTGCTCAGCCACCCTTCCATATACGATACAATTCATCTCGACGACGTGGTACGCGCCAACGAACGTGACAAAAAGAGATCCCCGGTCTCGAAATTCGCGAGCCTATTACGTGAACAGCGAATTTTCTCATCTAGAAAATCTGCGCATCGAAATTTCACGCTGCCATCTTTTTCAAGCTTTGACCTTTATAGTGGTATTTTGACGAAACCGCGATCGTTTATAAATCGAGTAGGACATTTCTGGCCAATAGATCATTTCGAAAACCAACCACACAAGTGATGACGTCAAAGGGAGGTTGAAAATTACACGGTACGATGGCATGGCAAGAATCGAGCTATTAAAATAATAAATTTTATTTATATTGAACAAGATCTGCGAGGCAATGCAGTGCCTCGGTTCGGATGACTGTGCCATAATAATTCACCATAAATGGTAACATACCATACACTACGGAGTGTGGCGGCTGTGGCACGGCACTTATCTGGTCCTGTAGCCCCCTTCGACCCCTTCGTCCGCCCAGCACATTCGCATACCGACGGTTTTCATTCAATTAAGGGCTTAACCCTAACGCGAAATGTGTGTATAATAGTCGAACGTCATAACGGAACATGGATACTCGTAAATTTAATTCCAACGTGTAATCTCCGATGTAATATACGTGTTTCTCGACCCTCGCGAGGCGCTACTGCCGGTGCCATATTCACCTTCGTGTACGTTTACGTACTGCTGGCCTGTAAATTAATTCGCCGAGTCGAAGAAATCGCAGTTTGCAGGTCGACGAAGATTTTGCGAGTGGATATGGCGATGGTATTTTGAAATTGGCATGCTCATCTAGAACTGTATCAAATAGAATGTCTTTCTCGTCTCCCATGTCATAAATTTATCCCCCATTATGGGAAATTATGTTTTGGGAACCCTTGAAAATTAGCACAATGCCCCAGAGGTGGGTAATTTTCGGTGGTAATTCGTAGAGGGGTGTTTTTGATTAGAAAAAATTGGGTTGCTTTGAAAACGACGAAAAACGATAATATTCCAGCATTACAAAATGGTCGTTTCTGATCGTTTCTTGAAAAACAGCAAAACACTATTATAATTTTTATTACCTGAAGTGGTGTTTTCTGATCATTTCTTGAAAAATGACGAAAAACGACGATTTTCCAGCAGTGCCGTCGTCAAAATCAAAATTGGGGGGGGGGCACAAACGGGGCAGTGTGTTAGACTACTTTTTTTGCTTTTTCGAAGTGGAAAAAGTGGTCTGACTTTTTTCACCTGCTAAAAATGGAGAGGGGGTAAAAAGAGAGCCTTCTTCCGCAGTTTCGTCCCAGATAGATCATAGAATTGTAATTTTGTTCATGCCCGAGCGAAGCGAGGGCGAAGTTTTGAAAAAATTGGGTCTTTAATGCCCTAAAATGGCATTTTTTCATGTTTTAATGCTTTGAAAATCCTTATGTGATGTAAGTAGGTATAATGTGAATTTATAAATACAACATACATTGTGGGAGGGAGGGGGGGCAAGCGGTGGCCAGAACTTTTTTCGGGGGCTGCCCCCCTGTCGACGCCTCTGTTTTCCAGCATCGTAGAAAGATCGTTCCTGATCGTTTGTTCAAAAAATGACGATTTTCGATTTTCCAATATTGTAGAACGGTCGTTTCTGATCGTTTCTTGAAAAAAAAAAACGAAAAACAATCATACATAGATATTCCAAAAAGCTACAGTGCGTAGAAATGAATCCTAGACACAGAAGCGAAAAAAATGGCGTTTTTTCCCTCACATTCCATTTACTTACTGAAATAATTGATAAGAATTACAAAAATAGGGAATTTTTTTTATTTTTGTGTCTGGAGTTTTTTTCTACACCCTGTACAGTGGTCGTTTCTGTTCGCATTTTCAAAAACGACGAAAAAGGATCATATTCCAATTAGCTTAATTGGTTGTTTCTGATTATTTCTTCAAAACCGGCGAAAAACATCAATTTTCCAGCAAGTATTAAAAAATGATAGTTAGTGATAATTTTTTGCTTTCTTCAAAAAACGACGAAAACTGCGGGTTTCCAAAGTTGTGAAATAGTCGTTAATAGTCGTTTACCGATCGTTTCATGAGAAACGACGAAAAACGACCACTTTCCAATCCTGTAGGTATAGCGATCTTTTTCGGTCATTTCTGGTCGTTTCTGACCATTTTTCCAAAAAACAACAAAAAACGACCATTTTCTAATAATTAAATCTCGTCGCTTATTCAAAAGCTAAGAAAAAAGATAATTTTCCAATATTGTAATCTTGTCGTCTTTAGTCGTTAGTTGAAAAACAACGAAAACGACCATTTTTGAATTATGAAAACAACGAAAAACGACAATTTTCGAATCAAGTAAAGTCGTCGTTTCTTATCGTTTCTCAAAAAACGACTATTTTCCAACACTGTAATCTTGTCGTTTTTAGTCGTTTCTTAAAAAACGTCGAGAAACGACCATTTCTTAATATCAGTCTTGTCGTTTCTTTGAAAACAACAAAAAAACGACAATTTTCCAATGTTATAATATTGTCGTTTCTTATCGTTTCTCAAAAAACGACAAAAAACGACCATTTTCTAATATTGTAATTTTGTCGTTTTTAGTTGTTTCTTAAAAATTTAAAAAATTGGCAAAAAACGACCACTTTTCAATATTACCGACTTTTCCATTTATGGAAAAGTCGAGTACTAAATTGTTCATCATGGTTGAAATGGACGTCGGGACCAACTTTTCTTCACGTTTTAGGACCTTCTGAACACGATAGGACGTGTGAGAAAAAACGAGGTTTCCTTATATATATATAGGTAGTAATATCCGTACATGTGAGCCACTTTGTGGGTTATTTCTACATACAAAGTGAGCCACCGTACTTCTCAGCCATGGCTGAGATTGAATGGGTTAATTCTACATACAAAGTGAGCCACCTATTTTCAAAACTTCCACCAGAGTGCGCACCACTTAGAAATTGAGTCGCGGGGATGAACGTAGGCTCATTTTTTAAGTGGTGATGAGTAGAATAAGGAAAACAGGTCGAAATTTTTTTACCTGTACCAAATTTGGTTATGCACAATGTTAAATTTACCCCATCATTTTTTTGTCATTTTATCAACTTGAACAAAAATTTTTGACACCAAAAATTCTAATTTAAGCCAGGCTTTTTTGTAATAGAAAAACTTTTCCAAAATTTGCAATGGCTTAGTAAATTTTGCAATTTTTTTTCAAAAATTTTGTTGCAGGAGTCTCATTTTTTTTGCTAAGGTGGATTTTGTGTAGCTAAGCATGAATCTGCAATTAGAATTTTAATAAGTCAATTAGTAACAATTTTACAAAATTTTGAAAATTTTGAAAATTTTCAAAAAATTTTGAATATATATAGAAAGTGGCTGACAACCTACGGTCGCGTGCAAATATATATATATACAGGCATATTGCAGCGTTGCGAGACCCGTTTTGGATATCTCGCTATCCTTATTAGGCCCGTTTTTACCTTGCGAGGCCCGAAATCGGGTCTCGCAACGTCATGCCATATAAAGTGGTTTTTCATGATGTATGCATACTCAGGAGTCTGTAGGCAGAGGGTCTCGCAAGGTCGTTTGTATATCTTTATATACAAATTACCTCGCCTCTCTGCACACAGTTTGGTTACATACATTGGCATTTTTACCAGACCCTTTATTTATGCCTATTTTTAAAGTTTTGGGCCTCACAGTGTCTGTATAATCTCTTTTTGCAAAGTGGGTCTCGCAAGGTTAGTATGATCCATATATATATATATATATATATACGTTTATGTACACTTTTGTCTTTGAGTAATCTCGAAAGTGGTGAACTTTCAGAAGAAAACACATATCACAAAAATTGTAGAGGAAGGATTGAAATTTTGAGATTTTCAAACCGATTTGAAATCCATTCAGCCGTTGTCGAGATATTGAACTTTGAACTTTGAGAAATTTGACTGAAAAATGTACACTTTGTCCTTGAATAAACTCGAAAGCTGCGAACTTTCAGAAGAGGACACATATCACAAAAATTGTAGAGGAAAGCTTGAAATTTTCAGATTTTCAAACCGATTTGAAATCCATTCAACCGTTTTCGAGATATTGACCTTTGAAGTTTGAGAAATTTGAATAAATGAATAAAAACGGTGAAAATGTGAGACATTTGAATGGAAAAGGTACAATTTTGTCCTCGATTAAACTCGAAAGCTGTGAACTTTCAGAAGAAAACACATATCACGAAAATTGTAGAGGAAGGATCGAAATTTTGAGATTTTCAAACCGATTTAAAATCCATTCAGCCGTTTTTGAGATATCTTACTTTGAACTTTGAGAAATTTGAATGAATGATGTACACTTTTGTCTTTGATTAAACTCGAAAGCGGCCAACTTTCAGAAGAAAACACATATCACAAAAATTGTAGAGGAAGAATCGAAATTTTGAGATTTTCAAACCGATTTAAAATCCATTTAGTCGTTTTCGAGATATCTAACTTTGAACTTTGAGAAATTTGACTGAAAAATGTACACTTTGTCCTTGAATAAACTCGAAAGCTGCGAACTTTCAGAAGAGGACACATATCACAAAAATTGTAGAGGAAAGCTTGAACTTTTCAGATTTTAAAACCGATTTGAAATCCATTCAACCATTTTCGAGATATTGAACTTTGAAGTTTGAGAAATTTGAATAAATGAATAAAAAAGGTGAAAATATGAGACATTTGAATGGAAAAGGTACAATTTTGTCCTCGATTAAACTCGAAAGCTGTGAACTTTCAGAAGAAAACACATATCACAAAAATTGTAGAGGAAGGATCGAAATTTTGAGATTTTCAAACCGATTAAAAATCCATTCAGCCGTTTTCGAGATATCTTACTTTGAACTTTGAGAAATTTGAATGAATGATGTACACTTTTGTCTTTGATTAAACTCGAAAGCGGCGAACTTTCAGACGAAAACACATATCACAAAAAGTCGGTAAAAATTGCTCAAAATTTCGATCCTTCCTCTACAATTTTTTTGTAATATCTGTCCCCTTATGAAAGTTCACAGCTTTCGTGTTTAATCAAAGACAAAAGTGTACCTTTTTCATTAAAATTTCACAATTTTTTTTTTATTCATTTATTCAAATTTCTCAAACTTTAAAGTTCAATATTTCGAAAACGGTTGAATGGATTTCAAATCGGTTTGAAAATCTCAAAATTTAAATCCTTCCTCTACAATTTTTGTAATTTGTGTTTTTTTCTGAAAGTTCGCCGCTTTCGAGTTTAATCAAAGACAAAAGTGTACATCATTCATTCAAATTTCTCAAAGTTCAAAGTTGTGATATGTGTTTTCTTCTGAAAGTTCACAGTTTTCGAGTTTAATCAAAGACAAAATTGGGAAACAATTCATGACAGGAAAATATTAATGACGTAGTACGCGTGTATACGTATGCGTACGCGTACGCGCGCATGGGGGGGTAGTTTTACGTAGTTTAGTGACATGTATATCGTTGTCAAACACATTTCGGCAAGCTGCTCCGGTAGCTGAATGGACAGAGCGATGGCTCACAGTGCGGAAGGTCCCGGGTTCGAATCCCGCTGGCGGAGTAATTTTTTGAAATTTTTTTTCATCGTAATTTTGGAATTTTCAAAATGACGATTTTTTTAGACCGACTGAATGTCAAGGTGAGGTGAGGTTTAGTCTTTAGGATTAACAATGCCGCTTTCGAGTTTAATCAAAGACAAAAGTGTACATCATTCATTCAAATTTCTCAAAGTTCAAAGTAAGATATCTCGGAAATCCATTCGGCCGTTTTCGAGATATTCAACTTTGAAGTTTGAGAAATTTGAATAAATGAATAAAAAAGGTGAAAATTTGAGAAATTTGAATGGAAAAGGTACAATTTTGTCTTTGATTAAACTCGAAAACTGTGAACTTTCAGAAGGAAACACATATCACAACTTTGAACTTTGATAAATTTGAATGAATGATGTACACTTTTGTCTTTGATTAAACTCGAAAGCGGCGAACTTTCAGAAAAAACACAAATTACAAAAAGTCGGTAAAAATTGTAGAGGAAGGATTTAAATTTTGAGATTTTCAAACCGATTTGAAATCCATTCAACCGTTTTCGAAATATTGAACTTTAAAGTTTGAGAAATTTGAATAAATGAATAAAAAAAAATTTGTGAAATTTTAATGAAAAAGGTACACTTTTGTCTTTGATTAAACACGAAAGCTGTGAACTTTCATAAGGGGACAGATATTACAAAAATCGTAGAGGAAGGATCGAAATTTTGAGATTTTCAAACCGATTTAAAATCCAATCAGCCGTTTTCGAGATATCTTACTTTGAACTTTGAGAAATTTGAATAAAATAAAAAAGGTGGGAATTTTAGAAATTTCAATCAAATGAAGTAAAAGTTGCAGAACGCTTTAAATTTTTATTTTTCAAGAACCCCTGAACCAATTGAGCTGAAATTTTCAGAAGTGACAGAGGAAAGTTGGAAGGTGATACAGTAAAAATTTCAGTTCAATCGGTTCAGGTATGCCATCCACCAGGTAGCTGAAAATTGATTAACAGTTTTTTTGAAGCCCACTCAAAAAAATGTGATGACACACTGACGAAAGTAAATTTAATTCTCTACAACGTCCTTCACTAACTTTTTTGCGGGACGCCTCCTTTACTCAAAAAACGGTCACTAAAGGGCGTAATGAGAGGTTCAAAACTCACATTTTGCATTTTGGCATTCAAAATTCGGTAAAAGGGCACATTCTGACACATTGTGGGTCGCGGATTCCGAATTTGTCTTTGTTTTACCGATTCGAATCTCCTAGATGTCCCTAGGGACTTGAGGATGCCTGAGGGGATGGAGGAGGAAAGGCTGAAATTTCAATTTCGGCAATTACTTTAAAATTATACATACAGCTTTTATGTAATTTGGGGTTATGTTTCAAATTAGGCTTTGGTTTTTCGATTTCAGCCCCCTAGGTTCCCCTATGTACATTAGACAGCTTAGAGGTCCAAAATTTTGGAATTGGGTACTGGGCAAAAATTTTAATTTCGAGTAATAACTTGAAACTGATTTCAAAGGCCTTAGTTTTTCGATTTGAATTTCCCTAGATGTCATAAGGGGTATCGAAGTTCAAAATTTTGAACTTAACTTGAAAAGAAGCAATATAAATTATGTAAAAAGGATTGTTGATTTCAAATTTGGCCTTAATTTTTCGAGTTGAATCATCCTTCGATGCTAATAAATTTACATTACGTTGTATGTGAAAACCGAAAAGTCGGGTACCTTACGCGACTGCGTAAGGTTTTTTTATCTTGTCGTTTCTGGTCGTAGAGATAAAATTTATCTGTCTAGACCTCCTAAAGACCTAAAAATAGTTTCACCTTTCCTACCGTTTCCAATTGGTGTGTTGAAAATCAAAATATTTTCAATAAATAGAAAACTTTTTTTTCAAAAACTTCCTTTGAAAATGGTCTTGGTACATAAAACGTACCTACGTTTTTACCTGAAAAGAACCATTGTCTTCCACTTTTCTTTTTTTCTCGCGAATTATTGTGAAATATAATTTTTTTATGTTTTTTTCTAAATGACGATGGCCGGGAAAACATTGAAAAATAAGTTTTGAAAAAATATTCCTGAAGTGAAGTTGATATATATATTAACCATCCCCCCCCTCCCATAATCATTTTAAGTGATGATAACCATCTATACTAACAAGGGAGGTATCTCAACTCAAAGTAAAATTTTGAGACCAAACAGAAAAAATCGAAAGTAGATCGTAACAGGACCCCGTATCCAAAATTTCAAGTGCTGAAGTTCATCTCTCGATTTTTGGCGAATTTTTGAAATTTCAAAATTACCTCCGCCCGCCCTGCGAAGTATGAAAATTTGATCTAATCAACGAAAAAAGCTGAAATTTTGTATATACCCTATTTTCAACCTCCTGAATCGATTGGAAGTAATTTCGAGACGTTTCAGAGCCACCAGAAAATTTTGAAATTTTCCAGCGCTGGAGAAAAGCCCATAAAAATGGACCATATGCACTTCAGCACGTATAACTGCGGATTATTCATATTGGTTACCTATTTGATCGATTAAAACACAATTTTCCAATATCCGTAACTTTGAGTTCAAATTCGCAATTTTGGGCAAGAAATTTTCTTGGAAAAATTTTAAGAAGTACCCTATTAAACCTCTATTCAACCACATTACTAAACTTCACTTTCTTAAAATCATTGCAGTTGAAAATATTCATGATATGGCTATTTCTTTTTTTATGTGCTGGAAAATTCCAAAATTTTCTGGGAGCTCCGAAACGTCTCGAAACCACTTCCATTCGATTCGGGAGGTCGAAAATCGGGTATCTGCCAAGTATCAACTTTTTACCCAGTTACGTGTGCTAGGGGGATATTTTGGAATTTTTTCCAGAAAAATATCCTGCCCAAAAATGCGAATTTGAACTCAAGAGTTACGAATTTTGGAAAATTGTGTTTCAATCGATCAAATAGGTCACCAATATGGATAATCCGCGATTATAGGTGCTGAAGTGCATATGGGCCATTTTTATGGGCCTTTCTCCAGCGATGGAAAATTCCAAAATTTTCTGGTGGCTCCGAAACGTCTCGAAATTGCTTCCAATCGATTCAGGAGGTAGAAAATAGAGTATATACCTAATTTCAACTTTTTTCGTTGATTAGATCAAATTTTCATATTTCGCAGGGCGGAGGTAATTCTGAAATTTCAAAAATTCACCAAAAATCGAGAAATGAACTTCCTCACCTGAAATTTTGGATACGGGATCCTGTTATGATGTACTTTCGATTTTTTTTATTTGGGCTCAAAATTTTACTTTGAGTTAGTATACCTCCCTTGTAAGATAATTTGTGAAGAATTTTTTTCAAACATCTCTATAACTTGGTCAAATTTTGATGTCGAATGAGGGAAGAATGGTCGACGATAAATCCAGATAGTTGAAATTCAAAATTTTGAGTTAAAATTTGCTCGTAATTTTTATTCATTTTGTTTATTCTTCAAAGCATAGAAAAATATTTATCATTCTTTAATTTGGCTCCAATTTATATGTCTACGGGCAAAATAACTTGGTTGCTTTCCACTACGTAATTTCAAAATGGTCTTAAAAGTATGGTGGAAACACCGAAAATCTACCGAGACCGAAAGGAAGAGCTTTAGAAGAATTGAAAAATCAAACGAATCAATCTGAAATGCTGCAGAGACCATATTTGCATTATTGGCATGGACTGATAGGCCTAGTAGTCTGAACCCCTCCCCCCCCCCCAAGGTGAGAAGATACCAATTTCAGTTCGTCGAAAATTTCAGGTCAACTGGTCGACTAGAAATCATATTTTTCTCCAATTCCATACCTGTTAATTTTACCGTTTTATTCGATATATACGCGGTTAGCTTTTCTGTAAAATAGTTGGCTACGGCCTTTAATTTATGTTTTATATTTACTCGCGTTCGGTCGTTCGTTAACCCGCGACCGTTTGTATCGTTTTGTACCTAGCGTCGAATAGGTCAATGTCCGTAATTTTTCCTGTTTCGATTTTCTTTTTAGAAAATCGAAAT
>JAVBJF010001654.1:0-10811 GCA_033439095.1 Pseudococcus viburni
CTGAATTTTCAACTCGGAGGAGAAGATGGAAAAAGGGGGTTTTTGATTTTTGTCTCTTTATTCGGGGCCTTCAACTTCGATTTCCTCCACTACATTTAAGGTTGAAAAATTATTTATACCCGAGCCACGTCTGTTTCGATGTTCACGTTGATTCAATGTCCCCAAAATTTTACTTTTTTGTTCATTTTCGGTGGAATTTTTCAAATGAATGATCAAAAAAATAAATCAAAATGATAAAATCTTTTCGGATATCTTTAAAAAAAAGATTGCACATTCTATGGGGGGGGGGGGCGGATAGAGAATTGGGCTCGACCAAATAGGAAACGTACTTCACGACCAAAACATTCCTATAAACAAAATTAATGCAAAAAAATTATCAATCAATTAGCCCTTTTGTGATTTAGAGGGTCGACCTAAATCCATTTTCGGAGTCTTTTTTACTCCCAACCCAAAAGTTTTACACTCTGGACTACTGGAATGAAAATGGAAGGGGTTCAAAAACCCCGAAAACTATTCGACGATAGTTTTTCAATTTTGGTTACGGGTACTGTCGCTCATGGGCTGTCTTGAGGCCAGCATTCGCGTTCAACACAAAATTGGCACAAGAAATAGATTTAGGAAATCAAAAAAACGCGGATTTTGGATACCCTCACTCGACAAATCAAGTTTTCAATTTTTTGTCTCACTCCGCCTTTCCGGATTCCAATTTTGTGTCTTGGGGTGGGGCTTCTTCCGGAGTCGAGAAATGACCCAAAAAAAAAGAATTCAAGGGCCCAATAAACGTGTACTTGGATCCCCCTTATTCGATAATTTGAAATTTTCAAATTTTGGTCTCACTTTCTCACCTCTTAAAGTTCGGATTTTAGGTTTACTCCATGCCAGGGCAAAAATTGTCGTTGATACTCATAAAAATTAGCCATACTGGCATTTGTTTGCTGTCGTTTGACAACTTGTCGTTTCAACAGCTTACTACAGCCGTTTGCAACACCATTTTTTCGTCGTTGAATTGTTGTGGTACAAACACCCTTTTTTGGGCGTTGCAATTTATTTTTGTCAAATTTCACACGTCTAATATCTGAGGGAGCGAGATCGAAAACAGCAAACTTTGTAACAGGTAACTTTTTTAAAAATCTCAACTTTTTTATTTCAACATGAAAAAGTTTGGAAAAAAAAATCACAATATAACGGGAAAAAATTAATAAAATGAAGGCACATTTTTTAGAGAAACGACCATAGACCAAATTGAAAAAAAAAAATCAATTTTCATGCTGAAAATAAATTTTTCCTAGAAAAACGATGCTGTCATTTTATTTTCCAAATCTTTGTTTTTTTTAAACAAAAAACTTCAGAAAATTGTACTTTTTTAATTTACAATTTTTTGTAGGAAAAATTTCGCGTTTTCTTGTGGAGAAATCTCACCCATTTCTTTTGTTCAAAATTTTCCATTGGAAAAGATATTATAATTTTAAAAACAAATTTTCAATTGAAATTGAAAAAACTTTCACAATAATTTTATAAAAGAAAATTCAAGACTTCATGGGGGGAAAATTTTTCTAGAAAAAAATTTACAATTTGTTGATACTTACGATTTTTCCAATATTTCAAACGAAAATCCCTCAATTTAAAAAAAAAAAAGTTTACAAAAATGGTTCGTAAAGGAAATCCTAAAAAAAAATCATGTTTTTGGGAATCTACCAACTATAAATTATTAGAACCCTTCCCACGCTTTTTTCTGGTGATAACAAACATTTGAAAACTAAAAACGTTTCAAACGTAAAAAAAGAGACCATTCAAATTCATTGAATTCAAGCTTCATAAAAATTATCCATACAATTAACTCAGGAAGTCCATCCCAGTCAATTAAATGAGTCATTCAGCAACTGCATCCCGTACCACGGATCAACGAAATGGCAAACTGAAGTGATCAGCAATTTTGAAACCATCTCCCCATTTAGACACCTCCCTCGACTTCGCCCTCTCCCTTGACTCCGCCCACTCCCTTGACTCCGCCCACATCCGGCCTTTTGGGCTCCGCCCACCTACATGGACCGGCCTACTTTTCTTACTCTATTGGAAAATTTCAACAAATAACCAGAAAATAAATTGCCGTATCTAAAAACTACATCCCATTCCAATGATTAACCTTTTTTTTTTTCATAGATATGGAATATAAACTGGACACAAAGCAATCATTTGAAATGTACTACATGGAAAACATGTTCGAAAATTAAGCTCCGCTCAGGGGCGTGCAGAGAGCTTGAACTTTACCGGACATTTTTTGGAATTTTAGCCACCCACCCACCACCACCCCTCACTGATGAGAGCCAAAAAAGCAATATGGGTGTCAAAATACTGGATTTTTTTTGCGGGAGTTAAATGTTTGCAATATTTTGAGTTTTAACAATGATTTCACTGAACAAAATAGAAAAATCAAATAAAAATATATTTGAAAATCAATTTTGAGAAAAACTAGAAACGATGAAGTACCTACTAGGGACCAAATTTGGGCAAAAATCCTGGGGAGGGGGTGAAAAAAAATTGTCGACCAATGTAATTTAAAAAGAAAAAATTTGCCGACGCATAGTTTTTAAAAAAATTAATGTTTTAAAAAATCAAAAAAATTTTGAAAATTCTTTTTGAGATTGCCACAAAGACCCTTGCTTAGAAAACAAATTGTGTAAATTTATCGAGCCCGAGCGAAGCGAGGGCGAAAATTTTTGAAAAAAAATGCATCCAGAAACTGCAATTTTTTATTCATATTTCGTGCTTTTTTCGTGTTATTTTTTTCATCTCCAAAAAACACGATATTCTTTATTGTGCTCCTCTCCTTTGAAAAAAATGTTTAAACTTTGAAAATTCGATTCGAGATTGTCACTAAGTCTTATGATAAATAAAAAGTGCATATAGGTAAATTGTTTTCACTTGAAAATATTCAATTATCTGGGCTGCAAGGGAAGATTGTTCATACCATAATTTTGAAAACGAATTGCGTAAATGTACTGAGCCCGAGCGAAGCGAGGGCGAAAATTTTTCAAGAAAAATGTATCCAAAAGTTTACATTTTTCATTTTTTTTAAATCAATATTTTAGCATTGAAAGGGATGCGAATCCTCAACTCCTATCCCTGACATACTTATATACGTTAAAACTTATACGCCGAGCAAAGCGAGGGCTAAGATTTGAAAATTGATGATTTTCAGAAAGAAAATAATTCGTTTTTTAATGGTTTGTTGTTTGAAAAAATTCTGTAACTTTGGAATAAAAATTTTGTGCTCTTCAATGTTTTTTTAACGAAATTTCGTGCTTTTTTTGTGTTTTATTTTACTAAGTACGTGATAAATATTTGTAATTTTTCAAAAATTTTCGACCTAATGAGAAAATGACTAAAAAAAAGTCGTCAAATTTTGATGTAAATCGCAAATTTTCCCGGCAAATTTTCTGAAAAAGTCAACAAATTAAATTTTAAATCGACACTTTTCAAAAATATTCGATTTTCAGCAAAATTTTCGAACTTCCTCAGTATGTCAGTTCCCATTAAAATTTGCCGATTTCAAAAAAAAATTTGCCAAATTACAACAAAATTTACCGATTTACAACGTGATTTACCAACTTTTTGAGAAAATACAAGTAAGGCTGAACCACTCCCTACACATCCCCATTGTTTCGTCTCTGATACCTACATGTAAATTATTAAAACTATACTTGAAAATAACAATCAAATTCTGTTAAAATCAATTTTTCAAAAAACGTCTAATAAATCCATAACCGATTCTAATTTTTTTTTTTTAAATAGTGAACCCCGGTATTTTTTGAAAATTTTGAAAGTTATTTTTTCAATAAAAATTTTGCAGTGTGAAAATTTAAATGTAGGTAATAATTTTTAAAATCTTCCCAGTTCAATTTTTCAAATGCTGAAAAGAAATCCAAAATTTATTTCTCTGAAAATGTTCAAAGTTCATTTCCCAAAATTTTTTCAAAAATTGATTTACTAAAAGAACAACCTACATACTACACTAGTTAGTAAATAGAAAAAAGTATAGAAAAGTTTTTTGAGTTGTCGCCTGATAATTTTTAGTAATAAAGTAAGGATTAGATCTGAGGAATTAATTGAAAACGAGTCGGAAATTTTAAGGTTATGCCCTCGCAATATTCTGATATCGGCACGTTACTGGCCTAGGGCCGACCTACCGAAATCCCATTTCATATGATGCATTATCACATACGATTTCATTTGTGCAGTGATACATATTTATAAATCAATCACCATCTACACCAACATCTCAATCTGAAATTTACTTGTTACATAAAATACGATTAAAAGGATGTTAGGTATCTGTATCTGTAATAATTTTTTTGCCTTTTTAATTTCTTTCGCAAACTTTTCAATTTTCATTCATTTTTACCATCCTACACCTCTCAACACCACCCACCCACCCCCAAACGTTACCGGACATATGTCCGGTAGAGTACTATGTCTGCACGCCCCTGGCTCCGCTCCAGGGGTTTCCAGCTAATGGTCATTAGCTCAAGGCTTTCAGCTTAAACTTAATTTTTTCATTGGCTGAAATAAAACTGGCTTTTGGCTGACAAAATTTCATTGGCTAACCATTGACTGGCTTTTGGCTCAACGGGAAAAATCGTGACCCCTCAAAATACTCCTAATGATATGTAAATGACTCTGGTAACGATTTTGTTTCTAGTAAATAAAAAGAAAATCAGAAAACGATCAATTTTATTTTTTTTGGAAAGAATTTATCGGCAGTTTTAATGAAAAAAAAAATCAAAACAAAGAAAAGTCATTGGCTTATCATTGATTGGCTATTGGCTGATGACTTTCATTGATTGGCTTTTGGCTTTTAGCTTTTGGCTTTTAGCTTTTGACTGGCTGGAAACCCCCTGCTCCGCTCTCAAAAGGTGATGATCGAAATTCGAAGAAAATATACTTTAAAAATTAGATATTTTGCTGAGAATTTACACTCCGCGTCTTCATTTTGCTCTGTTAATTCCAATTTTTAAGCATACTTATTTAAATATACCACAAAAGGTCTTTAAAATCTCAATTAATTCACATTTTACACCCCTGAACAGAAAAGGGGGTGGGTTTGAAATTATCTGTGTATTTTTACAAAACTGCAGCTTCATATACACATTTTTACGTACCATATCTATGTTTTCTTTGTTTTTATATCATTCTTGAAGTAATTACTATTTATTCATTTCAAATTATTAACCCCCCTCTTTATTTTTATCCAGGTCATGTCACAAATTTGAATGAGTAGCCAAAAAATAATATTTCAAACCAAAACAAAATTATCAACTTCGTCTAATTCTTTGTTTTAAAACAAAAACAATAGAACTAATTTTAATCAATAATTCAAAACTCCTCCTCCTAATTCATGTTCCACCTCCTTCCTTCCCCGCCTTCTTAACATGAAAAAATATAAAAAATAAAATATCACCATTTCCATTCCCCAACCTCTCGACTTATCTCTCCAAATAAATAATTATTCTCAAACCGATCAAGTAGGCGGAGCTTCGACACGCCCAAAATCGACTGCGAAGCTCCGCCCAACTTCTTTAAAAAAATATTCCATACCCCATATCGATTGTTGTACACTACATTCGCACATACTGATTCAAACTCCGAAGTTAATTTCGTTTCGGAGCAAAAATTTGGCGAGTTAGTGATACATTTTTGTATCATTTATACAAGCTTATTTGACGGTCATGGATGCAACTTGGGTATAAACTTCCGCATAATGCGCCGAAATAATCCCACGAGTATGTAATTTGCTCGACACCACTTGACTTGGTAATTGAAACCGTCCACACTGTATGAATAACGACGTATAATTGACTATTTAATTTATCGAACAGAATTCACTACGACGCGCAAAAATACAATTATCGTGTTTCCTTCGGATACGAATTTGGCGAACTGGCGCTTCCGAACGAGTTCGAAGCAGCAAATGATTGATTATTAAATATTCGCTCACGTTGGTTTTTTTTTCTATTGTTTTTATTCCTGCGTATGTGTAAAGTGAAAAACTACTATTACTAGTGCATTTTTCTTGGGCAAACGTATGTATCCTGATGATGATGATGCATATTCCGAAAACAGAAGTAAAGAAATCGTGTTTTTGATAAACCTATAAATGCTAACGATAATCCTGATAAATGGCATTTTTAACCAACCCAAGTCGACTTTCTCTCGTCTCGTTCTGCAAATTTGTAGGTTAGAATTTTTCGTATACTTACATCACCTTAACACCTCCCGAGGGAAACGATTGGGGCCCGACACGTTAAATTTTGCACGAGGTTTCGAGTCGATATGAAAAATCCATCATCCTACGAACGCTTTTTTTTTCTACTATGGGGCCCTTTTTCATTGCTTCATCTCGTTTTGCCCTCTCCTTTGCCATATCTCATACACTATAAACAAGGCGCCCAATAAAATTCCTATGTGGTTTTCGTCGCCCCCGCCGCACACCCTGCCTGGCACTTCGGCCCCGATAAATCCGTAAAAATTATTTTGCTACTCGATAAAACGGCCATGATCCGTCGGCTTAGTTTTAATAAGAAGAATACGAAATTCCGTCGAACGTGTTTTTGCAACTTTTCGATACGCATCCGAGGGCCGGAAATTTTTTCCTCATATATCCTCCGTTTTTCGGGCGCACGTCCCCCGAACTTCGCCTCAGTCTACGTCGCAGCAACGAGAAGGGATAAAAAGAAAAACAGTAATAGCTTCGAATGATAGCGAATAACCGTACCAGCCTCACTTTCTTTAACCGTGATTAAACTTAACATTTCTCTCTGCCAACGTCTCCACGGACCAATTCATCTTCGCCGATGGTTACCACCGTACCCGTCACCTTCGCAGTCTTTCATTGCCGAGCCCGAACTACCGAGCGAGGAAAAAGTAGCAAATTTAAAATATCGCCGAGGTAAAAACACACCGTTCTCTTGTCACCTCGCGAACGCCGCTCCCCGTATGCAGACAAATAAGCAATTTTATTTCAAATAGAGAGATTTTACTTACTAAATCTACCCCGCTGCCGGCCTGGCCTCATTTTCCCCACCGGCGGAGAAAGCGTTTTCGGTTTTTCAAGTCGAGATCGTCGGGTAGCGCTAATCGTGTAAAAAAATAGGGTAACCGCAATCGAGATAAATTTTCTTTCTTACGTTCGTTTTTCGTTTTCTTTTTTCGTTTTTTTTCTGCTTGTTTGTTGCCAGCGCCCCGTCGGGCTATTTTCCTAATTGAAATGCTCCAGTTTTCAGTTTGCTTGCTCCCTTCGTACGTCTGTACTAAAATGTTTTATGACCATTTTTAAAGGGTGGCATTAGATGGCCGGTAAATTTACCTCGGTCAATGTAATTACAATATACGTACAATGAGCTATAACAAAGGACCCGAGCGTACGACTTTGTTCCTTTTACATCTTGGTGAATGCCATAGCGGAAAACAAATTATATAAATACAGGATGTCTCAAAAATGCAGATATTTTCGGACTCGATTAATACGAACTAGATATCAGATTGTTCGGAGGAGTGGATCGAAAAAAACACATTCTGGATTTCGATGAAAATTGGGAAGAAAGTTGACTTCGAAAAAGACTTCCTAAAAAAATTCGAGCCCCCCCCCCCCCGCCAGTAATGGACACCGAGCGGCAAAAACGATGAAATTTCGGTTCCCGTTTTCAGAATTTTTGATCCTTTGGTTTTTCGTTCATTTTTTGTTCTCAAAATTTCGTTCTCGTTCTTGTTCTCGTTCTTTAAAAATTGTTCTCGTTCTTTAAAAATATTTCTCGATCTTTAAAAATTGTTCTCGTTTTCACTCTCGTTCTTCAAAAATCGTTCTCGTTTTCGTTCTTCAAGTTTTTTGTTCTTTTTGGTTCTTCGTTTTTTGTACAATTGTCTTTCTCAAAATTAAAATTTTCATAATTTTTTTTCTTTCTGTCGAAATATAAATCAGGGTGTCTACTATATTTCAGAAATGATTTTCCCTGACTTTTTCAGGTTTTCCAGACCAATTTTTCAAAATTTTCCAGACCTTTTGAATATGATGTTCGAATGGGGGGGGGGGGGGGGTATAACCCGAAATTTTACATTGGAATGAATAATATAAAATGCATGGGGGTCTGACGATTTTTTTTCAAAATCATTAGGTACTTTTTACGAGATCTTTAGATGTTCCTCTTCAAACCAAAAAAAGATTTAAATTTAATTCTGAAAATTTTTGAGCCCACCCAACTCGCCTCTCACCACAAAAATTTGAAAATTTGAATTTATTACAGAAAAGGCGAAAATATTTGCGAAAAAAGATCTTCAAAAAATGAAAATTCACCACTTTTCTCTCATACATGTTTTTCAAAACATGGCCACTAATTTCGAATTCTGTTCCGTTCCCTCCTATTTTTTTCAACATCATGGTCCAGGGGATCATGGCATATTTTCTCTTTACAGCTCATTAAAAAGTAAGTTTTCAAAAAACTTGGGATTTTAGATAAATTCTGTAGAAAGAAAGACTGTAAATTACCCCGAGCGTAGCAAGGGAAATTTGTTTTGAATAATTCATAATTTAATGGAAAGACATGCATTTTGAATTTAAATTTTATTGTACATTTCGGTCAACTGAAAATGATGAATAAAAAATTAAATAAAAGATATAATAATTTGGCCCGAACGGAGCGAAGGCGAATTTTTTTGAAAAATTTATAAAGCAACGGAACACTTTTTTAAATGATTCATCTTTTTTGGGGGGATTTCAAAAAATCCCAGAGAAAATTCCAAAATTCCCTGACTTTTTCTGGTTTTTCAGAGAATGGACACCCTGTAAATCTTAATTCTTCACATTTGTAATTTTTTATTTTTTTCAAAATGTAAAAATTTGACAATTTTCCTCTCTCAAAATGTGAATATCCAACAAATTTTTACTATTTTTCATAGGTCACAGACGATATATTTCAGTTAAGAAGCAAAGCAATAAAAATTTTAAAAGTGAAGCACAAAAAAGAACAGGAAGATTATTGTTCTCGTTCTTTCAACACTCTCAAAGTTTGTTCTCATTCTCGTTCTTCAAATTTTTGGTTCTTTGTTCTTTTTCGTTCTTGCAGCCCTGATATGGACATGATTCAAATTATTTTTTCCTGATTCGAATCATTTTGTGAGATGTGATTGTGAATCGTATTCGAATCATTTCAGCACATCGTGATTCATGATTTGTGATTCGAAGTGTTTCAAATCAAGCAAGAAATGGTGTAACAATCTAACAAAAGCCAAAAATTTTGTATTTTCCTTTTTCATACAATTTTTTTCAAATTTTCCACACTCAATTACTTTAAAATTCAGCAAAAATTTTCACTTTTAAAAATTGGCAAAAAAATTTGTCAAACATTTAAAAATACGTATCTTTCTTTTCTGCAATTTTTTCAACCTTTTCCAAATGCATTTCAAATTTTTCGAAACATGTCATTAACTTATTTATATGGCTCGATAACTTAAAAAAAAAAAAAACTCCAAAAAACTGCAAAATTCGGTATATCCCCCGCATGTTTTTCCTTCTTTATTTACGTTGATTACGTACCTTGCGCTTTACTTTTGAGAGTTAACTAGGTCATAACAAACAGTAATATTCCATAAAGCATGGGTACAATATTTTACGAGGTTGTGAAAAATGCAACGAAAAAAATATTCGAATCAGCTCCACACATCAGGATTCGTGATTCGAAAAAATAATTCGATGAATCATTTCTCTGAGCGTGATTCATGATCGTCATTCGAATCACTAATTCCGTGATTTCGCTTATTCGTGGTTTCCCATCTCAAAAAAAAGTGCTAGGAACTCTCTAAATGAGGTCATTTTTAAAAAATCTGGGATTTGCTAATTTTTAACAGTGCTCATAGGCTGAAAACCTCGGTCATTCCTCAAAAATTTGTGATTTGTAACTCTGCACCATCCACCTTCCTGGAATACCGAAATTGGATAACTTATTTTGCCCTTCGTAAGATCTAAAAATTATTTTTTACCACCTAAAACAATTTTTGATTAATTTTTTCAATTTTCATAAAAGAATTTTCAAAAAATCATTCTATTTTAATGACTAAAAATTTGTTTAGTCTACTTTTCAAAGACATTGAACTTGATAAGAATTCTTAATTCAAAATTCAATTGGTACTGCCATGAAATTTTTTTGAAAATTTTAAAGAATTATGTCATGTGACCAAAAAAAAAATTGGCTGACTTTGAGGTGTTTGAACAAACGATGTGAATTTGATAAAAATCAAAAATTTCTCAAGTTCACGATTTGTAACTTTTCAGTCGCTTCTTAGAGGGCAAAAAGTGGATTCAATTTCGAAGCCAATATGGCTCAAAGAGGTGTAGGAACTCAAATTATAAATTTCAAAACAGTATAACCCCACATTGAGGACCCCTAGCTCCAAAATTTTGAGAGGTATCCACTCAAAGCAAACCACCTCATCAATTTTCGCCAAAATCCAGGATTTTTAAAATTCACTCTGCTGTTTAGCCCTTATCGTACATACAAAAGCTCAAAATCACTCTACAATTGAAATGTTTCAAACTTATGCAATTTTTTCGCAAAAATTCCAACAAAAAAGAACACCTAGCAAGCCCCAGAGGAAAGGAAACAATTTGCAATCAACGAATCAATACACCGAGTATACTTGAATACTTTATAATTTTCATTCTATCTAAACCCCTGCCTTTCTTACTCGTCCCTCCAACATGACATTCGAACCAATACGAAATATATTTTTCATTTACGACGAAAAATAGATACGAGAGCATA
>JAVBJF010001655.1:0-10802 GCA_033439095.1 Pseudococcus viburni
CTTTTTTTTCCTCAAGTGTTTTCTTATAGTTGCAGATTTTATCTCACTAAATTAGGTACTTACTACTTACCCATTGATAATTGGCGATGATTTCTTCTCGTGATTTTTCTTGTCTCTTCTCCCAGTACACTTCTGAAGAGAGAAAAAAAATCATTTAAATTGATTGGCATTATTTCTCAATTCCGAGCTGAAATTAGGAATCGATTAGCTCAAGATGACTCAAGTCGATATATTTTTTATTAGTTCGTTCAAATTTTCAAAATCAATTCCCCCATCAGCCTCATCCGAAGAAACGGTTTCCCCAATATTGAAACAATGAGTCACTTCTATTTTTCAACCATTGCAACAATCGATGACTCAACTCTGACATCATTTCACCCTGCTCACTCCATTGATTTTTTTTTCCACCAGAAATTTAACTCATCGCCCTCCCTTACCATAAAATTTTAAATTTTCGGCCTCGCTTTTCCGGGCGGGGTTTTATTTTGATCGATAAGTGTTATTTCTAATTATTGTTCGACACATAAATAATACTCGAGAATTTTTCGGGCTATTTTTAGACCTCGAACGCGATCCCGAAAGAGGTAATATGTTGGCTATGAATTTGTCGGTTACCTACATCGATTACAGACGACTCTACTCCGCGCCGATCGCAGTTCGGCTCTTTTATAAAAAATTAAAATTCTTTTACACTTTATCAAATACATAAAAACGTCGTCAGAAATTTAATTTCAAGGTTTTTCTTTTGTAATACGCGACGACGGCGACGACTACGAATTATACCGACGATTGTTGTCGCTGCGCTGGCGGTGGCGACGCGCTAAAGACAACTTTCATTATCGATATTGGCTTAGAAAATATAAATTTAGAACAGATGTGGTAATATCTTGGAAACGATCGACGTTCCAACAGCTCCTAATTATTTTTGCTGCAAATGGGATTTTGACGATCTGAGTCCAAATTCAGTTGAATTTTTTCAATTTTTTCAGAATTGTATTCAATTTTTAAAAAATTTTCGTCAGTAAGGAGCTTCAACTTTCTCAAAATTTTTCTAATTTTGATTTTTTCCAATTTTTTTAAAATTTTATATTTTTAGAAATTTTTTCAAATAATTGTGGTGAAAAAATTTTGAAAAACGTGAGTTAAAAATTGAAAAAAAAATTGTGAAAAAATTTCAAAATTATTGGAAACCATTTCCGACTTGAAAGAAATTTTTAAAAAAAATATGAAATTGAACAAAAAATTTAAAAAAATCAAGAAATTTTTTCCAACTCAACAAGTAAGTAAGTACTTTGAAGAAATTTTAAAACGTACCTAATAAAAATATGGAATCAGAAAAAAATTAAAAATTGAATACAGCTTCGAAAAAAAATTGGAATTGAAGAAATTGAAAAAAATTGAACTTGGAATTAATTTGGACTTGGATTTTCGAAATCCCATTTGCAGCAAAAATAATTAGGAGCTAGTGACGTTCTATTCGACATTATTATGCTTGGCTGAGGAGAAGGGCGAAGAGAAGTTGAAAAAGCAGAGAAAAAAAAATTATATGACGAACCATTCCGGATGCCAATGTACGATATACTGTACAGTGGTTTATATGATTGTATTTCTAGGTACATATGTTTGTGTATTTATATAATAAGCGCGAGTATATAGGTTTAGGGATAGGTATGCACGAGCGAGAGAGAGAAAAGAGAGAAAGACAGATATGTACATATAATATCTTGTCTCGATGATTATTATGTGCGCTTGTTAAAACAAGTTGATTCGCCTTTTAAGGTAATGCGCTGATTGACAGTAAATGGTCGGTAACCGGTGTTGCCCTGCTTACCAGTTGCTGATGCGGCTGCGGGTTTGTTTGAATACTCGGACTTGGACGTCTTCTTGTGATCGTTTTTAATAGCGTCGATATGGCATGACCGTATTGTAAATTCAATGGTAATTGAGGCGTTTAGCCATCGCGCCGAGCTGTTTCGAGATCCTCGATCGTCACGTAACACATTGCGAGCTTCTACGATCCGCGGCCAAACATCGTGTGAACGTTCCATCTCCGTTGCTGGATTGATAGGGTTAGAGGTCGAGGGTGGAATTGAAACCCGGAGCTGGAATAAATGGTCGATTAATCGTATACCTTATGCGAGGTTTAGTCACGTAATTCTGAAGTGAAATGTGGGAAAATATGAAAAAAATGAGTCGATAGTATGTTTTGGAAAATCTTGAAAAAAATGAAAAATTTATGAAAATTTGGTGAAATTTGGCCAAATGTTTGGTAGAAATGAGTTGCTTAAAAAATTCTGTCTGGCTGGTCCGAATGAGAGCAAAGGGAACGATTTGTCCTTTTTCACAAGGTATCTGCAGGGTACCTAACTACCTACTGAACGTACGGAAATCCGAAAAAAAGCGCTAATTTTCTTCATCGAGTCGAAAAATACAAAAAAATTGAAAAAAAGTACTAATTTTTTAATGAAAGAGAACTTCTTAAACTGATTTTTTTAAACAAAATTCATTTTTTATGAGGGAAAAAAGAATTGGTTAGAACTGCCGAAGCCATTCGCGTGGCGTTTCAATTCGCAATCAGTTCGGTTTCAAAGACTTTTCAAGTTTCATTTGTTCGTTTCTTCAAAAACGACGAAAAAAATCATTTTCCAGTATTGTAAATTGGAGGGAAGGGGGGATCCAACAATTTAAAAAAATCATGTTTTGAATTCAAAAATTACTATTTTATCACAATTTCAATTCTAATCTCAGAAATCATGATTTAACAGGTTGTCCACTTTCTAGAAAACCTGGAAAAGTCAGGAAATTCTGAAAATCTGGAAAAGTCAAAGAATTTTAAAAATTAGAGAAAGTTGGAAAATTTTTAAATTTTTGCTAGAATTTTGAAAAAATTCAGAAGAAGAAAAAGTCATCCTCGCTCCTTCTTGGGCCAAATTCTTCCATTTCTGGATACCTGGGTGTAACTTTTTTTTATTTGGCATTTAGGTTAACAAAAAATTGATATTTTGAATGCATGTCTTTGTCTACTTAATTATGAATTTTTCCAAAAAAATTGCCCTCGCTACAATCAGACGTAGTTTACTTTCTTTTTTACAAGGTCATACGAGTCATACAAAAGGTCGAACTTTTAACCAAAAATTGGTAATTTTTTCATTTTTTTCCCGTTTACTAAAAGCCAGAAATGACCTTATCAAATGTTTTTAAAAATGTTCAATTTTTGGTTTCAAACATATAGGTACTCTTTCAAGAAAATTTTGCATTTGTTTTGCTGGGGCAGAACAAATTTTTCTTTTCAGAAACATTAACAGACAAATATCAAATATATTTATTTAGAATTGGAATAAAGAATTGAAAAAAAAGGTTGGGTATTTTGCTTCGAAAAATCACATTTCTTCTAGTATTAGTCTTCGTTTCATTCACTCATAATAAGTAATCTGAATAAAAAAGAGCTCTTAGTGATATTTTTTAATCATATTTTGTTTGAATTTTTAAACATTTCAATTTAGGAGCTCATTGCGATTTTTTTTCTGAATTTATATTTTTTTGCAGTTTTTTCGTGGAATTTTTTTTTGGGGTGGGAGGGGGGGGTAGCCCATAAAGAAGTTATGCAAACAGGCCAAGCTAACTCAAGCTTTTTGTTCAACAAATTTCAAAATTTCGTTAAACACCCTGTAACTGATCGAAGCGGGGGGGGGGGAGAACTTGTAAGCCCCTCTCGTATAATCGCAAGAGTGTATTTTTAGTCAAGAAAAACAGATTTGTGTCAGATAATTTGGAAAAGTGATGACTTGAGGAAAAATTATGCAGATTTTGGTTCGTCGTTGCTTTTTTTTCTTGTTACTCAGGCATTAAACAGAGTCACTTGTTTTAGTGACTTGTCCCCTATTTTCAAGGTTGGTCACTAAATGTCATTTTTCTGTCAAAAGGTCACTGAAAGTCACTTTTTGTCAAAAGGTCACTAAACGTCACATTTTTGGCAAAAGGTCACTAAAACTCACATTTTTTGTCAAAAGGTTACTAAAAGGTCACGATTTTTGTCAAAAAGTCACTGAAAGGTCGCCATTTTTGTCATAATGTTACTAAAAGTCACCTTTTTTGGTCAAAAGGTCACTAAAGTCGCCCTTTTTTGGCCAAAAGGTCACTAAAAGTCACTTTTTTGTCAAACGGTCACTACCCTGCTGTACCAAATCTGCGTACAACAGTGCCATAAATGTGTCGCTATATATGTCACAGAAAATGGGGTATAAATTTCCGCCTTGTATGTATCACTTCTGTCACTTTCTATTTCCAATTTTATGTGCCTTATGTAAAGGCACATTTTAGTTATTTAATAAAGTTACATAAATGTGCCTTATAGGGAGGAAATTTATACCCAATTTTATGTGCCATACATTAGGGCACTTTTCAGTAGTTCAAAAAAGTGACATAAAAGTGCTTTATTGGGAGGAAATTTATACCCAATTTTATGTGCCATACATTAAGGTACTTTTCAATAATTCAAAAAAGTGCCATAAAAGTGCCTTATTGGGAGGAAATTTATACCCAATTTATGTGCCATACATTAAGGCACTTTTCTGTAACCCAAAAAAGTGAAATGAATGTGCCTCACAAGGCGGAAATTTATACCCAATTTTATGTGCCTCTTCCTAAGTGCTGCAAGGGTGCCTTATTTATGTTACATATATGTCACATTTTATCTAAGTCTATTTTTTTTCTAATTAAGTAGCCTATGTAATTAATAATTACTTTATATATTAATGACACATAATACACACATATACAACCTTACCTCTATGGCACTTGGAAACTGGTAGGGGTGGTATTCAAACTCTGGATATCTGGATTTTACATTATGCTCATCTTGGTTTAGTGGAGCACGCCACCATGTCAGGTTGTAATTTAGATAGTAAAAGAAATACTTAAACATGAAATAAGTGAAATTTTTTTTCTTCAATTTTGATCAAATTGGGATTTTTTTTTGTTTTTTCGGTTGATTATAATAAAACAAAATTTTAGGGCACAATAAGCAAATTTTTGTTTCTCTCCTTTGGGGGCTGGAGCCTCAAAATCTATAATTTAGGAGAAAAAGGGAAATAAAAGCCTATATAAACTTGAATTTTGCTACTTTTTTGAGTGATGGGTCAAAACCTAAGCTATTTATTGATGTAGAATACAAATTTAACAATTTTTTCTCTGGGGAATGTAGGGTTAGGTAGAGGTAAGGCTTAAAATTTTTAAAAATACTTTGGAATTTTTCTAGGTGCCATTTATGTTACATATCAATGGCACATAAATATAATATAAGTAATGTAAGATTTACTTGACATGAATCAGCTACCTGGATATACCATTTATGGCACTTGGTGACTGTGACCAAATCTGTGTGTGTAGGTATGTCACATAAAAGTGGGTATAAATTTCCGCTTTGTAACAGTCATTTCTGTCACATTTTTATACCCAATTTTATGTGCCATACATAATGACACTTGTCAATGGCACATGGTCATGATCATCTGAGTACAAGTACCCAACTACCATTTTCATTTTTTTATGGCACTCGCGTATGTCACATAGAAGTGGGTATAAATTTCCGCCTTGTAAGCGTCATTTCTGTCACATTTTTATACCCAATTTTATGTGCCATACAAAATGGCACTTGTCAATGACACATGTCATGATCATGTGATGGCAGTACTACGGTTCATCGCTTTTTCTGCACTTTTAGCTGACATATGGATGGGCCATAAATGGTGCCTTTTTCATGAAACATAAATGTCCCATCAATAAGGGTATGTTATGTGACATAAAGGAACAGGTTTAATGACGCACCGATGCATCATAAAACCTGTACCTTTATGTCACATAAAATACCCTTATTGATGGGACATTTATGTTTCATGAAAAGGCACCATTTATGGCCCATCCACATGTCAGCTAAAAGTGCAGAAAAAATGATGAACCGTAGTACTGCCATCACATGATCATGACATATGTCATTGAGTAGTGCCATTTTGTATGGCGGATAAAATGGGGTACAAAAATGTGACAGAAATGACACTTATAAGGCGGAAATTTATACCCACTTTTATGTGACATATCATACACAGATTTGGTACAGCAGGGGCTATGGTTCATCGTTTTTTCTGCACTTTTTGCTGACATATGGATGGGCCATAAATGGTGCCTTTTTCATGAAACATAAATGTCCCATAAATAAGGGTATGTTATGTGACATAAAGGTACAAATTTTTTTGATGCATCGGTGCGTCATAAAACCATGTGCCATAAATGATCACTTTTTTCAAGGCACATGAATGTCCTCACCAAGAAGTGCATGTCATGTTGACATAAAAGTACAGGTTTTATGTAGTGCCATAATTTATAGTGACATTAATGCACAATAAATATGTGAGGGTTACGGTCCCTATACTAAAGTTGCTTTCATGTTACATTTCAATGACACATAAATTCAGCATTAATTATGTCACATGTATGTTACATGAATATGTCCACTAAATGTTAATATATCAACGCATCATTTTTCAGCACTATGTAATGTGCAAATCACAGGTCCATAAAACTACCCAATAATGTGACGGGAAAAAAGCACTGAATTATGGCACATGTCCTAATCATAAATGTGCAAGTGGTATAGTTCATAGTTTTTTGTTCACTTTTAGGTGACATCATGATGTGCCATAAATGGTATATTTTTTATGAAACATTCATGTTTCATGAATAAAGGCATGTTATGTGACATAAAGGTACAGGTTTTATGGTGCACCATTATTGGCACAACTTTCATGGCACGTTTATGTCACCTAGTGCCATAAAAAAGTGAAAATGGTACAGCCGGGTAAAAGTCACTTTTTTGTCAAACGGTCACTAAAAGTCACTTTTTTGTCAAAAGGTCACTAAACGTCACTTTTTTCGTTCAAATGGCCTACCGCTCTTGCATAAAATTAAAAAAATCCTAATATTTCTAAAAAAAAAAAGTCCTATCAAATATTTTTTTACTTACTTACTTATTAGTTCACCAGCCTTGTTGAGTGATACCTCTTAAACTCGTAGTTTCAAGTTAAGATTTATTAATAAAAAACAATTTCAGAAAAAAGTTTTTTCAGCACCATCGCAAAGAGAAATACTGTTCGAGTTATGAAAGAAATAGGGGGGGGGTGTATTTATTTGTGAGAAAAAAATTGAAAATTGGTCACTTTTTTCGAAAAATAGGTCACTTTTTGCCTCATAAAAAGTCACCAAAGTCACTATTTTTTTTTTTCAAAATCCATGTTACTGAATAAAATAATGAAGATAAGAAATCGATCCGCAACCCTTTCATAAATTTTTTTAATAGCTCGTAAAAAATTATACGAGATTTAACATCTAATTTGACAAATTTGAAATTAATCTACTGGCTTTTGTTACGTACACAGAATCACAATACCACGTCCATTCATAAGCAGGCATTCCAGCAGGGATAATATTTTGATAAATCGCATTAAAATAACCGCATAGCATCAAGTGCTTTAACCTCGCAGGTATTTCTGGGCTTTAATGGTGCTATAAGTACAGCAGACGGAGCTGCGGCGCGGACAATTAAATTTTAGGGTAAATTAGACATCGTCAGCGGACCACTAGTACTACACGAAGGTTTACAGAGTATTTGAACGTTGATTAAACGATGCCGGTTACCGTTATATGTAAAAATAACCCGTTGCAGCCAAATTACGTTATTCGTATCGTGTCGTCGTTGCTCATTTTGAAGAAGAGAACGACGACAACAGCTATATTTTAATCCTAATAATAAATTCGAGCTGTTCCCCCTCAACAACATTGTAGTTACCCTTGTCCGGAAATGCATATTTCCCAGGTGCGAACACACCGTTTAGCCGAGCCGAGCTGTACCTTGAAGGGGTTGACTCTACGTAAACGGCGGGGTTGTCATTGACGATGATAGTTGGCTCTTCGTCTCGACAGGAAACGTATTTTGTAATTATTTCTTAAATTATTTTATCGGCGTGTTTAAATCGACACGCTCGTGGAGTAGATAAAAAAAAAGGCAGGAGCAGAGGCAGGAGCAGAGGCAGAGCAAAAAAAAGAGGAAACGATGCGCTGGTGTAATTTTTATAAGCCAGCGCGTCGAACCCCGAAGAAAATGAGTGTAAAATAAACTGGATATTGAAGAATAGTGCGCTACTTAATACATTGTCCTATTCTTAGGTCTGGTGTTCCTTTTTTCTTTTTTGTTAATAATAGAGCTTCACCCTGTGTATCGCTTTAAGGCTTCTCATCACACTGAGTACTTGTAAGGCGCGACCCAGACCCAGACCGAGACCAATATATGTGTACGATGAACCGGGCGTTTGTATTTAGCGGATGACATGTGTTTTCGTTATAGCGAATACATATTGCAGTGCCTTTGCACCGCACACTGTGTTTTGGCGGGAATGAGAGATAACACTCGAGTACCTACCGGAGAGACGTGGTCTTTTGTATTAATTGCCACTGTGTAGCGGATATTTGTCGTTGGGGATGAGGTTTCCAAGGGAGATTGCCAGTGCCCTGGAGAAATTTATTTGGTGTCTGGGTTGTGTGCTGTTTTTATAATCACGAATATTTTAGGGCGTCCTCGCTTTTTTTAAGTGCTTTGGGGGTTTTTTGCCTTTGATTTGAAAAGGCGGTGTTGTATTGAAATTGAGAAGGTTTGGGTATATTATGAATTTAGGTATGAACTCATTTATTCATATGAGAAGTATCATAGCTTAAAAGGTTAATATGGTATTATTTTTGTTGTTTGGAAGTGATTTTTTTGCTCGAGTACTCGATCTGGTTTATGATTTTTGTGCAGGGTGAATTTTGGAAACAGGGCTATTCCATACTAAAACAGAACAAAAATGAAGTCGGGTCTTCCGATCTCGCTCAATTTTTTTTTACGAGTTCCCCTTGGTGGTCTATTCACAAAACCACGATTATTTCTTTTCTAACCCTCAAGAGGATGGGGAGGGGGCTCGAAATTTTTATGCAATTGCGATTTTTAGCCAAATTACCCAACTTTGAAGGCTCATACCTCAAGATCGGTTGAATTTGGGAGAAAACTATTTGGGGGGATTGAAAGAGAATTGATGAGAGATTCAAAAACAATCATCACACTTTGAAAAGCTCAAAGTAGAACTTTGGTGGAGAAAGCTCAACTTTCATGATAAGAACAAAAGATGAAAGCTACCATTTAAAAATTTGAAAAAATTACAGTGAGGAGCCCTTTTCACCTTTGTTTCAACTAACAAATTTTCAAGATGGATCTCTAGGCCCTTGGGGGGTAGAGGGGTCCATAATTTTGACCAAAATTCAAAAAAATTCAAAAATTAAAGTAACACATCGATTACTACTAATTCAAAGGCGCTGATTTCGAATATATACTCAGTTTTTTCATTCGACCCCCCTGAACCCCCCTATTAGCCTCCTTGATTGAGTCAAAATTCAAAAAAAATGAGAAATAACGTGTGACCAGGTGTGACCTGTCGTTTGTTAGGTTTTTGAGGGCGCTGAGTTCGAAAATTTGCTTATTTTTTGGATTTGACCCTTCAGTGCCCCTCTAGTCCCCAATTTTGGGAAAAACGATGTTGAGAAACGAAAATATCGTGTAGGATATCGATTTCAACTAATTTGAGGACGTAGAATTCGAATATCGACTTACTTTTGAACCGACCTCCTCCCCGTGCTCCAACTGACCTCTTCCTTCAGTCATCGGTGATCAATACGGAATTGAATATTTCAATAAATTACGGGGAGTGTTCTGGAAAATCTCGAAAAGTCAGGGAATTTTGTGAGGTACGAGGGGTAAATTGTATTTTCAAAATCTCGATCTCCCTGAGCGCAAAATATCAATTTGTATACTCTCAAATTACGCCAAATAAAAACAGGGTGTCTAACAGGTCAAGCTGTCCTGATGAGTCTAGATTTTTTCAAAAAGGTCTTGCCGGTCCTGAAAAGTCAAACTTTTTGACCAATTTACCCGGATTTACTCAAAAGGTCAGGCTTTCTCAAAAATCCAAAAAAACTCATTTACTCTTGAAAAATTCCTTGAATTTAATTTGGTTTTTTAATTTACATTAAGTTTACCTAAATAAGGGTAAAGTGCCCTAACTTCGACTGCTTCCTAATTTCGACCACCGGCCAATTTCGGCCGCTATGGACGCAATCTGCACGAAAAAATTTTTTTCGTGTTCCTTTTTCGTAGTTGAACAATTTGAGACCAAAATCACAACTCTACAGGCAAAATTGGCGGAGAAAATTGAAAAAAACGAAATCGCATAGGTGAAAATTTTTTTTTACGTATTCTTTGATCTCAAATTATGAATAATTTTTTTAATAAATTCTACCAAATAATTGTGAATTGTTATGGGGCATGGTGTTAGATTTCGATAAAATCATCGTTTTTGAAAACAACTGGAGGTACGCAACAAAAATTTTCACCAAAGTTCAAATTGTTTGGGGTGCCCTAATCTCGACCAGCTATACTATCTTATGCAATCTGTTTTTTGAATGCGATTTTGTATTTTCTGATTTTCTCCGCGAGTTTTGGCTGTAGGGTTGTCGTTTTGGTCTCATTTTGTTTATCTGTGAAAGAAGAATATGAAAAAATTATTTTCGGGTAAATACCGCTCTATGCGGGCGAAATCAGCTGGTGGTCGAAATTAGGAACCCAAAATTTCAAAATCGATTTTTGAGTTCCCTCACAAACAAACTCGCAAAAAATACAAAAAATGGTTGTATCGGCTCAAAATTTTAGGGAGTGGTAAGGGGGA
>JAVBJF010001656.1:0-10788 GCA_033439095.1 Pseudococcus viburni
AAATTCCTAATGTGCCCCAACCCGGAAAAAAATGCCCAAATGCGTCCAAATCTTTTTTCACTTTTTTGACTGTTGGATTTTAGGACTCCCTCTTTCCAAATGAATCTACCCCCCTACCCTAAGATTTTCTTAGTTTCATACGGTTTGTTTTGTGAGGTATACACATTATACAGAAAGTGAAACTTAAATCATGTATTTCTCGAATCACTTTTCGACGCTTTGGGTCGGTTTTTTTGGTTTGGTCCAATTTTAACATAAAAAAATTTTTAGATTTTTAAACTTTTTCTACCCTAAATACTCTAAATTAAACCTCATTTCAATATCAAAAAACGCATAACTCCTGTGCAAAAAAAATTAAAAACTTTCTTTTTTTCTCTCTCTTTTTTTTTTTTTTTCAAACTCAACAATATTATATTTTTAAAACATTTTCAACCCCCCCCCCCTCGCTCAAGTAATTTTTAATCGATCTATGTTTTCTCAAATAAAACTTATGATGTGGTGTAGGTGCTCCAAAAATTGAATCAGTAAAATTTTGGGAAAAAATTCTTTCTTTTTAAATCATAAAATGACTTTTACTGAAATTAGTAAAAATTATGATTTTTCGTTCGAGGTAGAATTTCCCCAAATTTAACTGTTTTGACTTTTCCAAAAATTTTGATCCCTCCCCCCCCTTTTTTCCTCCAATTCACCCCTCCCTTTTGATAATTTTTTGATTGCCTTTATGGTTATTTCATTAAATCCAAGGAAAACCCATGAAAAATTTAAACCCAAAATAGGAAGACCCACTTAATTTTTGGTTCAAGTGATAGGAAAGGGTCTACTTAACGTCTACCTTTGGGGGAAAAAAAATTTCATACATGTAATTCAAAATTATTTATTTCTCCCAAAAAAAAGATATTTTCGATGTTAAAATTTGGGGGAATTTTCCCCCAAAAATCAGTATGGTAAAAAAGGTAATTTCTATACACGACGAATTGAATTACCCCCCTTCATAAAATGGGTATAGGTTTTAAAAAGGCGAAATAGTCGAAATTTTCGTATTTGTATAAAATTTTTGGCAACGAACAAATTTGGGGATATATTTTCACACGAGAGGGCCATTTTGGGGGGCTCTAACGTTTTTAAAGTCATCCCCCTTTTCATACTTCGAAATGCAAAAAACCCGCGGGGCCCACCAATATTTCGAATCGTTTTTTTTCGTCCCCCTTTCCACCTTCTTTGTCTACGCAGGTCTCAGAACTATAGGTAAAATCGAGCCCCAAAGAATTCATCGTGGGGTATAAAAAAAAGCTCGTATCCGGCGCCGCAAATTCGATACACCGCCTCATCACGGTCGGTCGTATACGCCAAAATTTAGAAATTCGAAATAACAAAAAACCCGTCTCATAAAAAATTTTCCACGTAACCTTTTGCGACGAGTTGTGGAAATGTATAAAGTATGTGGGCTCGGTTTGTTTTTTTTTTCTCTCTCTGGGGGGAAACGACAAGACGCACGAGGCCTCCGGTATACAAAAATGTTTACGTAAAAATGAGCGCAGAGGGGGTTCCCGATTCCCCAAAATTTTAAATAAATTTTTCCCCCGGGTCTTTGTTTAAAAAAAAACGTCGACACAAAGAAGGAAAAAAAATAATATTTTTTTCACAAGCTCTCCGCAGTTTTCGTTAAAAAATTTTTTTGAATTTTATTTCCCTCTTCTTTTTTTTTTTTCTTGTTTCGGACGTTATAGTAAAATTCGCGATACTGTGCTCCACGCTAGTCTATAACTAAAACTTCCCGTTCTTTGTATTCCCCTCCGCACAGGTTTTTCGCAAGAATTAGCCGCAGGTTTTTGAAATTTTTCGAGCGTTGGTTCCGTATTCTGGGTATCTACATTTTTTCCCGCTTTAAATTTTCTAAAATTTAATATCAAAAAGTGAGCTAAATGTATTTTTTTTAGACTGGTTTTTCCTCTTTTTTTTTGCCGGGGTGAAATTTTCGACGAAATCGGATTATACGATACAATAATAAGTAAATAACACCCGAGCGAATGCAAAAGTATCTACGTAAAACGTATAGGTGACTCTTTTCCGGTAACGGAATTTGATGTTTGTCAATAAATACGAAATATTTTAGATAAAGGGGGAAATGAAAAACGTTGTTTATTGCGAAAGAAACAAGGTATCCGATCTATTATTATTAAAATCGACCCGGGCCCATTGAATCCCACGTATGAACTAAGAAAATTGAGGAATCATAAGAAACTTACTCGATATTTTTGCTAGAGGGCATCATGGCTAAAAAATCCATAAAGGTTTTCGCCAAAACAAAAATATTTTTTGTTTTTTAATTGTTAATTACTTTTCGGGGTATTTTTTATTACTGAAATTGGGTCGCCGAAGATGAACAAAAGAGGAGCTTTTCAAAAGGAAATGAAAAAATTGCTTTCAAGTTAAAATTTTTTCTGACATAAATTTTTTTTTTTTGGAAAAATTATTTTTTTCAAGCGAAAAAGGGGGAAATCGAGATTATGGACAAAAAAAATGCATTGCCCCATAAATAAAGCAACTTCGATTCCCCCCTTGGTCTTTTCTGAGAAAAAAAGTGAATAAAAAAATATTGGGAAAAATTTTTTTAAAATGTCTATTTTATCATTTTTTTTCATCAGTGGGAATTTTCCCCATAAAAATTTAAAAATTCTTATCAAAAAATTCAAACTTGGACTTTTCTTTTCAAAAAAAAAAAAATCTAAATTTTACATGCCTCAGTTTTTTTTTTTTAAATTTTAAAAAAATCTTTAAAATTGATTTAAAAAAAAAATTAAATGAATTAAAATTGAAAAAGGGAAAAATTATTTAAAAAATTTCAATCAGAAATTTTTGAAAAAAATTGTCTTTTAAAGCAAAAATCACTTTAATTGTTCAATATCAATTCCCCCCGAAAAATTTATCTTTTTTGAAAATTAGAAAAAAATTTTGGATAATAAATTTTTTTCCAAAAATTTTGGCATTTTTGAAAAAAATTTTTCAAAATTTTCGGGAAAATGATCAAAAATGGGTAAAAATTTAAAAAAAATAAACCCCAAATTCACTGTTTCAAAAAAACAATTGGTAAAATTTTACAAAAAACAGATGGGTAAAAATCCCACTTCAAATTGAAAAGGTCGTTTTTTTGTCGCTTTTTAAAAAAGAAAAATCACAAAAATTTGGAAAAAAGATCGTTTTTGTCTCTTCAAAAAAGACTAAAAAAGTCCCCTTTCTGATTGATAAAGAGGATCCTGGCTGAAAGAGCAGGACGACGAACAAACATAAATAGAAAAAACTTAAACTAGAAATAGCGTTTTTCTCGTTTTTTTAAATTTAAAAAAAGACCCGAAACGACCAAATTTTCAAGTATGGTTGTTTTTTTAAAAATATTAGTAACACTTGAACCATTTTTTGATTGGGGAGATTCTAAGAAAATTTTTTTTAATCAAAATTTCTCATTTCATTTTAAAAAAATTTTAAAATTTTTTTCCGAAAATTTTTTTACTTTTTTCACAATTTAAAATAATTTTTTAATTTTCCAAAAGGCAATAAACCCCCGACGTATTTTTTTTTCGATTATTTTTTAAACCCTTTTTTTCCCTAATTCTGCTGAAAATTTTTTAAAAAAATTTTCCCAAAAATTTTTTGCCCTTAAAACTTTTAAAAATGTTTTAACTATCGACCATATTTTAAAAAAGTTTTTTGGGGTTTTCAACGATTTTCATAACTTGTAAAAGGGCTATTTTCACGACATTCCAAACACTTTTCCTTATTTAAATTTTTTAAAAACATGATTTTAATGATTTTTGAAAAAAATTTTTAACTTTTTTTGATTTTTCAAAAAAAATAAAAATTTTTGTGTAAAATTGGCATTTTTTTGTGTGTTAACCAGTTTCATGGTACTCTGATCATTTTTACAAAAAATTTGATAAATTTTTATAAAACTTATCAAAAAAATTGAATAATTAATTCAAAAAAAAAAGTCCTTAAAAAACCTAAAAATTTTTTAAAATAAAAAAAAAAATGCGGAAATTTTTTCAATGGTTCTACTCTAGGGGCCAAAGTCTTTCAATTTTTATTTTGTAGGGCCCCTCCAAAAAATTTTTGTAAAACGCCTTAAAAATCGTAAGTATTAAAAATTTTTAATTTTTTACCCCCTTTTTTAAACTTCTCCTCCCTCCCCCTCCCCCTCCCCCCCCTCCTCCCCTCCCAAATTTCAAATTTTTCTGGTATTTTTTTATGTCTTTACAAAATAAAAATCAAATCAAAAAACGCGTTTAAATTTTTAAATGAATTTTTAAAAAAACAATTTTAAAAAAACGCGTTTTAAAAAAACAAAAAAAAAAAAAGGGAGTTGACCTGTAGGTTATCCTCATCTTATTTTTATGTTCTTTAATTTTATAGGAAATTCTAATAGGCTTCTATGTAGCTCTATTACAGATTACTCGTCCTTTTCTTTTTCAACCCTTCGACTAAAAAAAACTTTTTTCCAAAAAAAAAAAAAAGAATTTGCTTGTCGGAATAAATAATTTTTTTACGTAAAAAATTTTCATTACTCGCCAATCAAATTACAACTTTTTCAAAAGAAAAAACACGCTCCGTACCAACATAAAACTAGGAAATTCAAACACGGGAAATTTTACCTATAGTGCAGTAAAAACTCACAATTTTCAATCGCGAAAATTGCAAAGAGGAAAAACACTGTAATTCCCCTCCCCATAGAGTTTCCAAATAAAAAAATAAGACATTCGTATCACTACACAAGCCGAGTAACCCTGCACGATTTCACAGGTAAAACGTATTCCCTTTTAAAACATTTTTCTTATATAATTGTCATCATTTCCCAAACTGACGTGAATTTTTGGGGTCGAAATTTTTTTTGTAATTTGGTACAATGGTAAATGGGTTTTGTACGATGCGGTTCTCTACCAAAAATTTTTTTAAATATTCATTGATAACTTATTCGATTACAAAAACCCGCTTTTTTTTAATTTTTTTTTTGTAAACAAAAACGATAGGCATTCGTGTCTACCAATTTTGAATTTTATTTTAGTTTTTTCTATCACGTCAGGGATTTTTTATACTTGAATTTTTTTTTAAAATTTTTTTTACCTACCAATTTTATGCCCGTTTTTTAATTAAATTTTCGGAAAAAATTTTCCCTCCGTGTTTTTGTTTTCCCAGTAAATTTTACCTCAAAAACAAAAAAAAATACAAATTCGTTGTTTTAAAAAAAAAAAAAAAAAAAAAAAAAAAAATATAAAAAGAACAATAAAAAATTTTCAAAACTTTGGCCTCGTGGCTCGGCTTTTTTCATTTTTTTTTTTCCATATTTTAAAAAAAACGAATTTTTACTAAGGTTTTTTTTTTTTTATTTTCCCCCAAAAATTTTTTCAACTAATTTTTTTATACATATTTTTTTTCTCAAAATTTTTTCTCAAAGTTTTTTAAAATTAAAATTGAATTTTTTTAAAGTAGAAGGGGCAGATTTTTCATTTAGGTTTTTTTAAAAAGTAATTCAAAAAAATTGTTTTTTTGCACCCTTTAATTGGAGGTTTCTAAATTTTGCCCCCACTTCGCTCGGTTTATTCCCCCAATTTCCCAATAAAAATACAAAATCTCATTTTTTAAAATTTAAATTTTTTTGAAAATTTTTGCCCTCGCTTCGCTCGGAAAAAAAAACAAAATTTCTTAGGGTTTTTTAAAAATAAATGAACTATTTTAATTTTTTTAAAAAAAACTCCTTTAAAATTTATTCATCGAAAAATTTGTGCATCTACCCAGGCTCCCCAAAATCAAACTTTTGTATCCCCAATAAAATTTTTTTCAAAATTTTCAATTATTTTCCCCCGTGCCCACCGTTTCAAAAAAATAGTTTTTTGAAGTTGGAAAGTTATAGTAAAAAAACATTTTGGGGGGGGGGGGGTAAAAAAGGCTTTTGATTGGGGATGTAGTTGGAAAAATCAAATTCGAAGGGATTTCCGATTTACCCCCCCCCCCCCCCATTATGCCTTCGGAAATCCCTGGGCCTAAAATTTAAACCCCCAGCGCCTGTCCCCCGAGCTCCCTTAAGATTTCCCAAAGCAGTGAAGATTTTTAAAAAAAGGGGTGCAATTTGATCAATTTTTTTTAAAATTGAAATCATTTTTTTTGGGAAAGAAAGGTTCTACGAAAAAATGATTGAACATAATTGTAGAGCGAAAAATTTTCCTTTTTATACAGTTCAAAAAGTTTTTTCCCAGGAAGCTTAGTTTTAGAATTTCAGCCCAAAAATTCAAATTAAATAATAAATTTCATCTTTTTTTTAAAAATTCTCAAAAACCAAAATTCCTAAAAAAAAAAAATAACTAAACCCACGAAAAGGAATTTTACGCTCTACAATTTATATTCCTTCATTTTTTTGAGAAAACCCTTTCCCTTTCTCAAAAATTGACTTAAAGTGAAAAAGTCTAAAAAAACGGGAAAAAAAAATTTTAAAAAAAAATCCATGTGTCCTCACACATAAACATTTTTTCTTTCCCACCCTTGCTACTAAAATTTCCATCATTATGCCAATCCTCCTATCTGATCAAAATCTCCACTCGGAATTTTTAAAAATAAACCAAGCTTCTCGATGGAAGTTCGTTTTGGTCTGCGTTTTTGAAACTAAAACCCGACTGTTTGAAATTCAAGAGGGGGAATACACTTCCTTTTTCGGGAAAAAAAATTTAAGACCGAGTTCTTTAAATTTGATAAGCGCGTGGCTCTCCCCGACCATAGGTAGTAAACAATAATGGTGGGTTTTTTGACGTTTCGGCCCCAAAAAGATCAAAAGTTTTCAAATTTGGGAATATACCGAACTGGGTAAAAACACACAATTAGCGGGTAACCCAAACCATTTTGGTTTTTTGAAGGTAAAAATTTCCAACGTTTATTAATACCCAATTATTACTAATCGTAACCTCACGAAACATTAGATAAAACAAAAATGGGAGCGGGAACGGGAGATTATTTCTCACATGTCCCCTATTTTAGATACCCCATTCCCATTAAAAACATAAATATACTGGACTTGTTTTAAAAATTTTTTAAATAAAATATTTTTTTGGACATGTACCATTGAAATACGTGTTAATTTTTCACCCTACTCTGAGCATGGGAAATTTTTTCCAATTTTTTTAGTTTCAAACTACGACTTGGAAAATTTTACACGTGAAATACCCAAAATCGACCATCGAAATTAAATAAATCCCCCCTGTGCCCCTTTTCCATTTCCCAAAACCCGGGCGCGTGAAATTTGCACGTGAATAAATCAAAACTTTACCCTTTTGGTCCGTAAAAGCCTATAAAATTCTAATTAATCTTAACGGAAAACTCGGTGAAATATTATAACCAATTTTACACCAGTGTGTATAAAGCAAACACAAACCCCCCTGATTGTATACTGGGGAAAACCCCAAAAGAAAAAACGCTTCTTCCATTTAAAAAGATACCTTCTGGTTTCAAGAAAGGTACTGCGATTATTTTTTTTTGCACGACAGATTTGAAAGCTTATTTATTTTATTTCTTCAATTTTTAAAGAAAGCGATGAGTCAATTTAAAGACCTCCGATAAACCGAACGCGCGAAGATACTTTCATTGGTACGAAATCGTTTGTTTGATGTTTAATTTAATAAAGAATAAAAAAACCTGCGTTTTGCTCGATGGGGTATTGAATTACACCGGGGGTCAATTTTTCCGAATTAAAAGCTCGATTTTTTCGGGTATTGAAAAAACATATTGTTCGAATTTGAAAAGTAAATTTCCACAAATTTCCCCAGAAATAATTTTCCCGGGAATTTCGAGAAGGGGGGGGGGGAGGAGACAAAAAACCCCAACGGCACAGCAGATTTCTGCAAAAAAAAGTGGAAGAGTATCACTCTTCTTCCCATTTTTTTTTTTTGAAAATTTAAAATTTAACACTTTGGTTTTTGGAAAATTTTGGCAATTTTTTCCCAATTTCTAGGAGAATATCAAAATAGGCCAAAAAAAAATTTGCAGCGTCGTCCGAAAATTTTAAAATTTTTTAAATTTTACATTTTTCAAGTTTTCATTCTACATTTACAGTTTTTAAATCAAATGTTTGAAAATATTTTTGAAATTTTCCTCAATTTAAATTTTGGGGTTAGGGAAACTCAATCTCAAAAATAACAAAAAAATATCGTTTTTGGTTTTAAAAATTTCACGTTAAAATTTAAAATTTCTTTCATAATTTATAAAAATTGGAGTTTTTTTTTTTTGAAGAGTTTTAAACGTTTTAGTGGTCGTATCTACTTTTTTTTTTTTACGATTTTATCAATTTGAATTCCCCCTTGTGAAATTTTTGCCTTTGCTCGCTCAATCTCAAAATTTTTTTTTTATTCTAACAAAAATTTTGCACATTATTCAAAAAATTTTATCATTTACTGAAATCTTAACAAAAACCAAAAAAATTTTTTTTAAAGGGATGGATCTTTTTATGGCTATTCTAGTCCAAACTTTATGCAATTTAGGGGGTTTTTTCCCCCAAACCCCTTTTCCAAAAAAATCTATTCGTTTTTTTTGCGGATTCTGGGTTCATTTTTCATACTGAATCGAAAACTGCAAAAAAAAAGACACGTTTTTTTTTGCAAAAGTGAGTTTTTGGGAAATAAAACCCCTCAATTATTCAGCAATTGTATCTTTTTTTCGATTTAACCCCCCCCCCTCCCCCTCCAAAATACTACGACAATCACTGAAAATTATTTTTTTTTTCGCGTTGATGAAATTCTCTGAATTTTTCAAACTTTTTCTGAAAAGAAGTGCCGAGCAAGTAGCAACAACTTAATATTGAATTTTAAACGCAAAAGTTTCCAACGGTATAACTTTTGTAGCAACTAAAAACCTACTGAAACTTTCAAGAAACAATTTTTGTTGAAAATCTTTTCAAAAGGAGTTCGAGGAAGTCCTAGAAAATGGATTAGGGGGCAAAAAAAATTCGAGCTATGAATCTGAATGACCTTAAATTATAGTGCTTGATGTCCTGTGAATACCGAATGCCCGATTGATTCTGCCTCCTCCACCCCTCATTAGTTTCACCAGTTTGTAGACAGAACGAGAAACAATTTTTTTCACTGTTTTAATGTTCATAAAAATGTCGATTTTCCTTATTTCGATACATAATACCGTTATAAATATTGAAATAAAGAATAGATATTTGTCTCCCCCCTCCCTCCCTCCCTCCCATAAACGTGAAATATTTCTCATACTTGGACACCCGGTAGGTACCTCTTTTTGGAACATACAGTCCTCAAATTTGACAATTTTAATTTTTTTAAATAATTTTTGAGCTTTAGTTTGTTGAATTCGAATGAACATAGAGAACGATACGTAAATTAATTACTGTATGTACATTTCAGTAGAAATTTTTTTTTAAGTTTCATGTAATAATTACGTTCAATTCTCATCGATTTTCATTAAAAAGCTTCAAAAAATGAGAAATCTGCAAATTTTCTCCATAATAACTCATTTATAATTTCTCTTCTTACAAGAATCTGATTATTGGGGTAGCTCTTGGCCCTGAAATGTAAAATCAAAATCATGTTTTTTTTCTTCTTTAAAACTCGTATTAAAAAAATATTTATAAATGAATAAAATTGGAGAATATCAAATTTTGAATCAGCATTGCGTGATTTTGGCCAGCAATACTACGCTTACTATGAGGTTAATACTTTCTTCAAATTCTTCATTTTTGCAAAAAAAAAACAAAAATCGGAAAATTGATCAGAAAATGCTATTTTGTTCTATAAAGCAAAGAATTTTAATTAGGGTTGATTTAAAAAAAAAAACAGATCATGAATTTTGACGAAAATTGATGAAATAGTTTACTTCGATTATGAGATTTTCCAATTTTTTTTCCCAGCCCACCTACTTTTGTTTAGGTCCACATCCCTACAAAAAAAAAGGGTCCGCGCGAATTCTGTTAAAAATTGTTTTTATGATTGATTCTTGTTCTCAACACTAAAACAAAGAAATTAAGCCTGTATGTCCTTTTTCCCTCTCTCCCTTTCCCCAGGGTCCACCCCAACATTTCAAACGCGTGTATTGCCTTATCTATGGGTCGTAATGAAAAAATTTTCAAACAAAAGTTGTTCCTCAGCACCTAATGTACTTTTTCATTTCTCATAAAAATCCATTTTGGAGCAACTCCTGCCACCCCCCCCCCCCCAATTTGAAAATAAAACAGTTTTCAGAAAAATTCAAAATCTTGTTTTCTTCATTTTAAGCGAAAAGTTTCGGATATACGACAAAATTTGTAATCACAAAAAGTATTCAAAATTGAATTTCCTTTCCAATGAGCTCTATCATGACCATTTTTACCAACTTTTCCCGACAGGGTGGATCTCTCCCCCTCCCCCTTATCACAAAAGTTGGACCCACGAAAAAAAAGTTAAATAATTTTTGTTCTTCGATATCTAATGCATAATTTCATTTATTATCGGAATTCATTTTGGAACAAATTTTGTTTGTGGGTCCAACTTTTGTGAAAACGAGGAAGGGAGAGAGGTCCACTCTGTCGGAAAAAGTTGGTAAAAATGGTCATGATAGAGCTCATTGGAAAGGAAATTCAATTCTGAATACTTTTTGTGATAACAAATTTTGTTGTATATCCGAAACTATTGTTTTGAAAAAAGAAAAAATGATTTTAGGTTTTTTTCAAAAAATTTTTTGTTTCCAAATTTGGGGAGCAGGAGTTGCTCCAAAATGGATTTTTAAAGAAAATAAATATACATTAGGGGGCGGGAAAAA
>JAVBJF010001657.1:0-10784 GCA_033439095.1 Pseudococcus viburni
TAATTTAATTTTATTGCACATCGCGACTCGACAGCAGTGGCTCTGCGACTGAGTAGCGATCCTTAAATTTACACATCACTCTCGACAGCGACGGCTACGTGACTGAGTAGTGATCCCTAGATTTATTTTTCTTTATTTTTATTTTATTATTTTATTGTAATTTAGAGCTATTTTTATTGAATCACTCACACGCCTGGTCAGCGAGTGAGCGAAAAGCCTGATAAATTTAGAGAAAACTAGATCACTCTAAAAATTAAACATGTCTGAATACCAAGGCTACGGTACACGTAGCAAAATTCAAAAAAATCTGATAAATTTAAAAATAAATCCGGAAGTAACAAAATTCGCATCTAAAAAGAACCAAAAAGAGTTGGAAAAAATTAAAGACTCGGAAAATAACACGCAAACACTCACGAACGAAAATGATTTAAATACATCCAATTTGGAAAATGAAACAGAAAATGTCTCGCATGATACCCAGGCCCCTACAGAAGGCAACGAAATTGACAAAAATTCGAATTCTGAAAAAACTGATCAAAATTTAGAAAATTCTAGACCAACAACGCCACAGAGCGGGGGATCTGGGGAGACACGTATAATCCGTACACCACTTCCAAATGGAGAAAACACAAGCGATAATAATACTCAAAATTCTATAACTCACGAAACACCTCGAATTGAGGACCAAAATCAAAATGAAGTCGAGGATGACATTTTTAATCCACTTAGACCGTACACAGCAAAATCTTACAAAAAATTTGTTCCGACTGAACCCCAAACATTACCCTCCCACCACACCCTACCATTAAATTCTGACGATCCTGAAAAATTAACACAGGCAATTAATGACATGTACACCCAAATGGGAAAACAAACCGAAAATAAAATTTCGCATATTGAAGAACATCTGATAAAACAAGCGGCATTAAGCAAACAAAACTCTCGAGTGGTAAACGATATGTTAGAAGCGTCTGAAGTCCATACGGAGTCCTTAGTAAAACATCAGACCGAGATAAAGGGATTGTTTAACTTCGCAGATCGCGTAACGCCCATTATTGACAAAATTCAACCCATGGAAAGAGATTATGCTGATTTCAAAAATGACACTATCGAGGTAAATTTAGACATACAAAAGGCCCAAGCGGAGGACCGTCAAAAAATACAAACAGTAACCGAAATGCAAGAAAAACTCGACCACGATAATTTCTTAATTAAAAAAATGATTAAAGAAGGTGGGATGACAGAAAGAACAATGCAGTTGACGTATGAAGGTGTGAGAAAAAGTAAAATATTTTTCAACGAAACAAATAAATATCATCCACACGAATTTATCCGCAGATTTGAAAATTTTGTAAAAGGAAAGGCTGATTGTGGGCAAAAATGCCACTTAATGGCTATGGTTATCGATTTTCCGGGTATTGATCACTGGACCTCCCATATGGACCGTCAAACTGATTTTGAGGAAATGAAAAAACAATTATTACGTAGATTTTGGTCAAAACAGGCCCAAAGAGAGGCACTCGAAGCATTTAGAGCTGCAGTCGAAACAGCGTACAGTATTAATGAGTACACTTTGAAATTCATACAATGGAGGGAAGCAATTGAAAACATGACCATTCGATCGGTCGAAGAAAAGCTAGACCTCCTATGGGCAAAAATGCCCGACCAATTAAGACTAAAATTTCCGGAAGAAGACAAAACGTCAATACAAAAATTTATGGACCGTATGAAAATTTTTCACGATACCATTGAAGAAAATCCAATCGATGGTCAAAGTACAATCATACCAAGACATCTCTATAATCCAAATCAAGCCATATGGCAAAATAAAAATCAAAATTTTCATCAAAATCAAGCCACATGGCAAAACCAAAACCAAAACCAAAATTTTAATCAAAATCAAAACCAAGCCATATGGCAAGATCAAAATCAAAATTATAATCCGAATCCGAATCAAAATCAAAATTTCCGCATAAATCAAAATCAAAATCAAAATTTTCGTCCAAATCAGACCCAATTTCAAACCTTTAGACCTAACCAACCTCAGAACAGAACAAATCAAAACCAAATTTTCCGACCGCAGAACCAAATGGGGGGACGAAACGTAAATCAAAACCGTAGATTTGATAATCGCACAAAAGTGTATATAAAAGATCTCCCACAATTTTTTAATCAGAAAAAGGAAGAACGTCAAAGAAACCAAAATGGGTACGAACAATCAACTCCAATTTTGAGAGGGGTAAAAATAGACGACATTCCTAAAGTTTTGAACGAAAATAATAAAATTCCTGAACCCGAACCTCCGAAAGAAAGAGTAATTGAGACAAATTACATGAGTAATGACGTTGAAGAGGATGAGGAAGGAGAATTCGTATGGATCGTTTCTCCTGAGTACGAAATTGACAGCCAACCGGGAAACGAAGAAGACTAGGAGGACGTGGGCGACCTTCTAGTCCAAAGATTCCGGACCTCCCCAGCGAGTTCGACGAGTTCCAATTCGCGGGGGACGGGCTAGCCCACTATATTCAAAGGATGCAAAATGGCTATAAAAACAAGTTGCCAGCATACCTACAACATCAACTCTCCCTCGAAAAAATTATAAAAGAACTCGAAGACGTCGAATTCACGAAAAAGAAATTACTAATCGGAGCCGGACAATTAGAACTAAATTATCGAAATCACCCGTACGAAAGCGTAGAAAGACGATTAAAAATTCTCATGAACATGCTACTAAATAAAGGTATCGAGCAAATTATAATTTTATTTCCCATAGTTAAACCAGATCGAATTCACGACTCAAACGTATACTTTAGACGTTATCAAGAATTTAGGCGAATTTATGCTAGACTAACTAATGACAAACGCATCAGAGTATGGCGAGAACCTTCGGAAAAATTTATATATCGAGAACCAAATATGAGACTAAACGGTGAAATAGACGAACCAGAATTAGGAATAGACAAATGTATTAAACCAAAGAAAGAAAAATTTAATTATACCCCAAAATATGATCAATTCTATATTCACTCAAAAATGTATCACAACGTTATAGAGAGCATTAGGCAGGAAATTGAGGCACTAAAAAGACAGGAAAAACAATGCCCATCTAAAAAGATAACGGGAAAATTGCGCGAACTCCCTTCTTACCAACAAACCTTTGAAGAATTAAAAGAAAGAAATAAAAGAAAAAACCAGTCAAGCGCAAATTCTCCCGGAAAAAATTCCCCGAACAATTCAAAACAAAATTCTAGAAACCCATCAAACGAAAACTCACGGAATAATTCACCCACAAACTGGAACAAAAATTCCTCAAAATCAAACAAAAATTCTCCAAATAATTCAAGGCAAAATTCTCCGAAAAATTCTCCAAATAATCCGAAACAAAATTCATTGGAAAATTCCCCAAATAATTCAAGGCAAAATTCTCCAAAAAATTCTCCAATCAATTCAAAACAAAACTCACCTAGAAACTCACCCAATATTTTAAAACAAAATTCCCCAGATTCATCGCCAAAAAATTCCCCAAAATCTAAAAGAAGAAAACTACACAAACCAGATCCTGATATATATCTCGGACCAGAATTTTTGAACCCTAACATAAAACCAAAATCAAAAAGAAACAACTCAAAATCAAAACCAAAATTAGAAGTAAACGCAATTCAACCCGAGCCTGAAACAAATTACGAAACTGCTCACGAAAATCCAACAGAATCCGATTACGAAACTGCAACTGAAAAACCTGAAACTGAATTCGAAACAGGCGATGAACAAGAATCAAAACGCGATATTTTAGCAAGAGCAATAGATGCCGTCGAAAATGCAAACATTAAAAAACGAATTGATCCAATCGTCAAAAGACAAATAATTTCGGAAACCACGGAAGACCCGACTTGTGCGATCCCCATAGAAATTAATGGCAATATGTTTCCCGCACAACTTGATACAGGCGCAATGCCAAATGTTCTCTCCCACTCTATCGTGGAGAAATTAACGAGAGAACATCCAGAAAATATAAAATACATTCCCCTCCCACGTCCGGTAAATTTAAAACTCGCAGATAACAAAACTGTTCGAACAATGACACACATAATTCAAGTAAATTTTAAATTTGGTAATATTGACCTGACAATGCCATTTTACGTAATGGACATTTCGACATATTTATGGATCATTGGACGAGTATCCATGAAAGAACTCAAAATTGAATTAAAACAACAAACAGGTCACGCAGAATGCACCCCGACTGGGGCATCTGAAACAACAATTTTAAAATTCCTGACCCAAGATGAATACCATCTTTCAAAAACATATTACATCGAATTTGAACCCCAATTCTCGTTTGAAGCGTGCGATGTACTACTCATGCACACAAAAGCATCACAATTTCAGCAATTAGACAAAGACGAACGGGACGACGGTCCCGAACAGTTCCTCAAAAAATTAAAAAGTGATTTGGAGGAAGCGATACAAAAAGGATGGATGACAAGAGAGGAAGCGGGAGAAGCTTACACCGAACTCATGTTATTCACCGATTGCTTCAGCAAATATCCCGGAAAATATAAAGGAACTGAAGTCGATCTCAAATTTATTCCGGGAAATGGTCATCTAAACAAATGGAGGGGAGAAAAATACAAACCATCTCGAAAATTAATGGTCAAAATTAAAAAGGCAATTAAAGTTATGCTCGCTCTAAAAATAATTCAACCCTCAAAATCCGCATACATAAACACAACCGCACCCGTCGTTAAAAAAAATGGAGACTTACGATTATGTCTCAATGCAGACGAATTGAACAAATGGCTAGAAAGAAGCATGACTGAACCAAAAGGCATCGAGAGTATAATACATGGTACAAATGCTCAATGGTTCAGCACGCTAGACTTCGTCTGCGGATTCTGGCAACTAGTACTCACCGCCCAATCTAGACAATTCACCGCTTTCCAAGTAGACGGCCAAGTCTACGAATTTTTACGAATGCCATATGGCATAAAAATTGCATCCGCCGAATTTATCGAGGTAATTAACACCATAATACCCAGTGATATGGAAGGAGTACAAACCTTTGTTGATGACTTACTCCTTACCGCGAACACCTTCCGCGAAATGTTAGATAGGATAAAAATGGTACTAGCGATAATACGAGAAAATGGCTTAAAATTAAATCCGCAAAAAACTGAACTTTTCAAAAAAGAAACGAAACATTTAGGCTTCACACTCGCTCACAACGAAATTGGTAAACAGAGCGACAAAATTAAAAAATTCGAAGATTTTAAGAAAAAACACACTAAAAACGGTAAATTCTCCCTAAAAAACGAAAAAGAAGTTTTGGCCTTAGTCGGACTAACTGGACTATACAAACGATTCATCCCGAACTACCACCAAATTTTGGCACCAATTTACAAATTAACAGAAAAAAGCGAAAAAGTCATCTGGGGCACAGATCAGCAAAAAGCTTTAGAGCAATTAGAAAAAGAATACATGAAAGATTTTAAACTCATGCCACCACATCCGGAACACGATCTATACCTCGACACCATGGTCACAGAAGACGCCATGAATTCGGTCTTATATCAAAAAATAAACGGTGAAAACCGTATCGTTATGTTCACAAGCCACACTTTCCGACCCCATCAAAAGAAATATACAATCATAGACAAGGAAATGCAAACTTTGGTAACAACCATTCACAAATTACAAATGTGGCTGCATGGGAGAAAAATACACGTTCGATCCGATTTAAAACCAATAGTACACAAATTTGAGCAGTTAATGATGACCCATCGAAAAGCCGCCGGATGGATAACGGAGCTGAATGGCTACGATATCCATTACGATATCAAAACCCAAAAAACTCTCTACAAAATAAAAGCCCCAGAATTAACGTTAAACTGTTTAGAATGGACGAATATCGAACCGTACGCTGTACAATTCGCCGAACAGGAAATCGAAGTCTTGCTCGATCTCCTAACTAACATTTTCGCGTATCAAGAGACTGATGAATATTGTCAGAAAATCACATCAGCATTAAAAGCCACCGAAACTGACGAATCAGAAAAAGCCAAACGAAAACAGGCCATAAGCTCGAAAAAATTTAAATTAGAATCTCGAAACGGTCATGACATTTTATACAGAAAATTCGAAGACGACACCGCAGTACCCGTCATGCCGAAATCCCTTTTTTATGACACCGTAACATACCTACACGACGAATATGGCCACGTAGGAGCCGCAAAATTAGAACAAATTTTCAAAAGACTTTACTATTACCCGAATGCAATGGCGTATATTCGAGAAGTATCCAATGCATGCGTGGTATGCAAAATTAATAAAAATTATGCTAGACAAAAAATTCTAGAATACGCGCAAGTAGAAGCATATAAGATAGGCGATGTTGTTTCGGTAGATCTTTTTGGACCAGTGGCGAATGAGTACAAACACCCGAAGTACTTACTCGTCGCGAAGGACGTATTCACATCCCGATGCTGGTTGCGCCCGATCTGCAACATCAAAGCAGAGACGGTTGTAACCTGCATGCAAATGGTGATCAAGCAAATTCAAAGTTATGGTATCCACGTGGGAAAAATAATAACTGATAACGGGACGCAATTTATATCAGAAAAATGGAAAACCATGTTGTCCTCTTATAACATCAGAGTAGGGCATACCTCCCCATACAACCCGCAGAGCTCCCTCGTTGAACGCCAAATGCGCGTAATTTCCGATAAACTCCGAATAAAATTAAACACCTATTATGATCAAAAACGATGTCACTTTGGTTGGCATCACTACATTTTGGACATAGAAAATGAAATTAATAACACACCTACAAAATACGGCTATAAACCAAACGAAGCATGGTTTATAGACGATGATATCTCTGGAAAATTGCCCACAGAGCACCAACCATTCGATTTTGAACACGCCCTTCGTCAATTATATGAAAATTCGATAAAAAATGACAGACCATCTACAACTTCTGAAATCTTACTAATAGATAAACTCGAGCCAAAAGACATGATCACCGACGCCGATAAATTTGTAAGAATTACCGCAGACGGAGCATGCTCCAAAAATGGTAAAAAAGAAGCAGTTGCTGGTATTGGAATCTGTTTTTCACCCACCACTGATAAAAATGTTTCTGAACAAATAACCAGCAAAAGATACACAATTTCGAACAATTATGCAGAATTAATAGCAATTAAAACAGCCATGCGAATAGCCCTTTTTAATGAAGTTAAAAGATTAAAATTATTCACGGACTCAAAATACGCCACAAAATCAATAAACGAAACCAGTATCCAATGGGAGAAAAATGGCTGGAAAAACTCTCGGAAAAAACCTGTACACCATAAAGAAATTTTTCAAGAAATTATTACAATGTCAAAACAATTCAAAAGATTTGAACTTCACCATGTATACGCCAGAAGGTACGAATATACAAATATTTTGGCCGATCAACTAGCAAAAAAGTCAGTGTACACAAGTGCACTACTGAACAAAAAAATCGAAGAAATGGGCGACAGGGAAATTATAGAAACTTACATCCGCGAGAGGAGACGATTACAACGTATCCACGATGAATATCAGTTTAATAAATCGCATGGTGATGCACCCATGCTCCAACAAGGAGACATGGTACTGATAACCGAACATAAATTATCGAGCTACGACAAGGGCACGTCTGCCAAATTATACCCTAAACGACATGGTCCCTATATAGTCCAACAACAAACAACAACAAATTGTTACGAAGTCGCACCCATGGTAGAAAGTCAGGACAAAACACCTTCAAAAAATGTAAATATTCGGCAATTAACCCTCTTCCTAACCAAAGACCAACTCGAAACCTTAGAAAACGATCCAACTCTGAAATCAAAAATTAACCATACCTCCATCAAGGAAAAAATCAAAAATTACCTAGAAAAACACCTATATGACGATTTAAAAATTGAAAGAACAAAATCAGCTGATCGCGACTTTCAAAAGGCAACAAACGAAGCCGCGAACGAGATCGTAAGAAGAACAACCGCCAAAGAGCGAGCAGAAAGGTATAAAAAACGGGAAGAGGAGGAGAAGGGAAGCGAAACAACACCCACACCACCTGACACGCGGTCAGCCGCACGCAAACGATTCGACTCACTTGAACCATCCTTAAGGAAAACGAAAAAACCAGCTGATCTCGAAAAACTAAAAAACGTGATAGAAAACGCGGCGGCTACAAACACAAGAAAAAACCAGATTACACATGAAACAACTAAGTACCTGAAGAAACGTGGTAACAAAACATCATCCCAAATGGGTGAGACAAAGACAGACGACAACAATAAGACAGAGACGCCACTTCGACGATCGAATAGAAAAAAGTCAAAACCGTTGGCTGTAGCAATGCTCCAATTTCTAAGAAATGAAGAAAAGGAATACATTGCCAGGGCCTACGAAGAGTGACATCTCCATTTGGATAAGGTAATAAATATAATGAAGACAAAACAAATATCTGGACAAAAAATCGCGAACAGAAAACCCAGTCAAATCCAAAATCTTTTCGTAACCTAACCTCATTCGCGTAAAGTTAACCATATAGACAACACCTCTGTAAAAAGTGATTCGCGATATCCTGTAACCGTCCTGAACACCAGCATGGCTACTGTAAGTACAAGTTTTAAATCATCTAAATTGAATTAACGTAACCCACATAGGCATGAATGCATATACTAAGGTATGATTTATAAAAATAATTCGATCATCGGCAAACGCCACCCTTCCAAAAAATAATTATGCAAAAAGCATAATGAACAAAATCATACTGACGCATATGCATCGTATTAATAAAATACCCAGTGTCAATTAAACTCGCGACAAAATCAGTGTGTAAATAGAATCAAATTAATTTCGATTAAAATACCAAACGACTTTCGGAACCCATACATTTAAAAGAAAATTTAAAATCAAAAGATTATCCAACCTAAAAAATTCTATCATAATTGCATATCTATGACGCGTTCAAAATTATACCATATGGTAAAAATGAGCACATGAATCAATAATATGCCTGTACCTAAATCTCGCGACGTGATTAAATAAACGTGGATGTTATGGTACCTAATATCTGCATCACGAAATACAGGTAACAGGTACCGGAACATCACACGTGCGAAAACGCAACCAGAACACCCGCCGAGAGCTAGGATCACAGCAGACTCCATGTGCTACGATTCCCTCACTTATGCACCGTAGATACACAAATTAGATAACAAAACGCAGGTAAAAATACACTGCACCATTTAGAAAAGATTTGTCAAATAACACATAAAAATAAACACGCACCTAAACCTCCGCACTAGTCAAAATAAAATCCACATGGAAAATTTAAAAGGCCATAGGTATTCGATAATAACCCAATCATATGTTCCAAATTACCCATATAAAATCAGAACCTGAAAATCTCACAAAACACTAAAACCAACATGCCCCTTGTTGCAAAATAAATTGACAAACCATAAATTCATGAAATTTAAAAAATAAAAAAAAAAAAAAAAAAAAAAAAAAAAAACTTCACGTATGCCCTACATACGCGGAACTGGGGCAAAAATAAAAAATAAAATTAAAACACCCAATAATCAAGAATTATTGAATAAAATCATGAATATCAACTGGGGCAAAACAGAAAAATTTAAATTAACTATACCCAATAATTTGAAATCACTAAATAACCATAAACATCAACTGGGGCAAAAAAGCAAAAAAATTCAAAATTCAAAATTCCGTATAAAACCAAAAACTCAATTGAGTACCATTTTTTCTTTTCAAACCACCATAAAGTAAAAATTAACAAACCAAATATACCCAAAATTATGCCCCAAAGTAGACAACTTTTGAATGTGAACAAGTGAATGAAAATCACGACCACGCCCACGAATACCCAACGTAAAATACGCGCAAGCAACGGAACACATGAAAACCCCGCCTTCCCGCCTCTCCTAAAAACAGCACGGTGCAGTACTAACCTACGGAACACTAAAATTAAAAATTATACACACACTCAAAATTTGAATTTTTTTTTTTTTCCCTTTTTTTTCTCTCTTCTTTCTTATCTTCTCTCTTTCTCTATACCTCTTTTTGGCACTCTCTCTCAACCTCGCTTCTACCTTCTATCATCCAGCTAAAAATTTTTTTTTTTTATTATTTTTTAAATACAGATAAGGCAAGAGAAAATAGTGGTATGCATCAAATGCAGAAACAACATATGTGATAAGGCTGCAATGATAATTACACCATGCTACCACCTGATACACGATAGTTGCTATCTAGAGATGAGAAAAGAACATAAAAAATGCCTCGGCCCAAAATGCAATATGAATGTCAACGAAATAGTGCCTTTTCTATTGAGATTAGAGACGACTACTAAACCAATATGTGAAGACGAAAAAACAATGGAAAAACTCCACAACGATAATGTGATACTAAAAAAGGATCTCGAAAGAGCAAACGCCGAAACAATGGAGGCCAAAACGCAAATCACAGCAGAGAAAATAAAAACAGCGAATGCAAATCATCAAATAGCCATGCATAACTCGAAAATGGAGAGCTGCCGCCGAGAAATCGAGGCCCTTAAGAAACAAGCAGGGCGAGTCCATCCGAGTTTCGGTAGACGCCATATGGCGGAAACTATGGAATACACCGAAAAAGAAGAAAATGGCCCCGAACCCAAAAAAGTGAAAAGATCGCCGCGCCCAGATATCCTGCCACCCGAGAACATCGAAAATGAACTTGAACCTCCGTATGGA
>JAVBJF010001658.1:0-10782 GCA_033439095.1 Pseudococcus viburni
GGAAAATTTTTAAAGTTGAATCTACTAATTTTGAAAAAAATGTAAAGGTTAAAAACAATTCGGAGAAAATTTTAGATTGAAAAAAAATGAACGATACCAATATTGATCGGTTTACCATAACCTCAAAATGACGATGTGGTGGGGAAAGGTGCTACTGGCCCCAAAATTGGAACTTGTGACCTAAAACATTTCGTAATATAAATTTTTATTGGTTTAAAAACTAAAAATGAAAAAAAAAATAAAAAATAGAATTGTTATGTCTAATGATCAAAAGATGTTATTTTTCGAATTTTCTCCAATAAGTATGGTCAATGGTACTTTGGTAAATTTTGACCAAGACGCACCCGAGGTAAAATTTTGAAAAAATTATGTTTATTCTAAAAACATATTAGACCACCGCTGACCCGATTTTCGTTTTTTAAAAAGATTTTTCAAATTTCTTAATGGCGGCATTAAATGACAATATCTTGTAATTTGACGTTAAACCTCCATATACGCTCCTATGGATATGGGGGGGGGGGCATAGAGGCCCAAAATTTTGAAATTGGGTCAAAATTTTAATTTTTAGTAATAATTTGAAAAGTAACATTATATTATATAACTCGAATTGCTGATTTCAAATTTGACCTTAATTTTTCAATTTGAACCTCCCTAGACGCCCCCGGTGGCATGAGAAGGCAAAGGGGCTAAAAATTTTCAACTTCCTCAACCTTTTTATTCATAGAGAAGACTTTTTTTAATTTTTTAACACATTTTTAATCATTTATTATTTATGTACTTTTATTAAGTAGGTAAGTTTTTTTTAATTTCTTTCTTTTTGTCGTGAAAACCATCATTGTTTTTCGATTAAATGGGATCCTTTTTTTCACTCTTTACTGGTCACTCTAAATCTGAATCAGTAAAATTCGGATCAAATTCCGCCTATTTCATTCAGTGACATTTATTTCACCGCAAATAAGTGATTTTTTTTTTATTTTTCGGTCAAAAATTACTGATTTCTTGGTAAATTGTTAATTTTACATAAAAATGAGTTATGTATTCTTGACTGAAAAATCAGTTAAAAATCGCCGATTTCTCAGTTACTTCCTGATTTCACAAAAAAATTAGGTAGTAATTCGTGACTGAAAAATCAGTGAAAAATCGCTGATTTTCAGCGAGAAAATTATACCTAACCAGAATTTGCCATGAATTTCACTGATTCAGATTTACCTACATAGCAACATAAAATGTCCATTGTCCATAGATTGACAAAAAAGCAAAAAAAAGTAAAATTGATTTTTTTTGATTTTTAAAATTTTTAACTTTTAAAATTGAAACTTGGTGATGGGCGATTAATCAATTCCTTCACGAGAATCGATTCCAAAATAATCGATTCTTTGGTGAAAAGAATCTGTTCTGTAAAATGGTCGCGAAAAGGAACCAAAATCTTCTGTCAGCAGAAAATGTGAAAATGTTATGATTTTTGCATACAAGAAATACGTTCTGTCATCTCAATGAACTTTAAATCTTTAAAATGTGTCATTCTTATTTTGTTTTAAATGCATTATTCTCATTTTTTCGCACCTATTTTTTTTGTCTAATCTATCAAATCGTTTCATGGTTCGTAACACAATGTTCTTTTTTCATTTTTTTTTTCAAATGAGCGAATTTTGTAAAAAAGTGAAAGAATCGATTCGGAATCGATTAATCGATTCTTTTTAGACTTTTCAAGAATCGAAGAATCGATCCCTTCAAATAATCGATTCTTGCCCATCACCAAACTCATCCTGGTGATAGGGGTTCAAGTAGGTGATCTGAAATTTCCACTACGTTTTTTTGACGTCATTAGACAACTTCTCACCAATCCCCATCTATAATTTTCGAAAAAAAAATTAAATGACGGCCCACTCTCGCATACAAATAGAATTTCCTCCTTCCCACAACGAATGGTAAAATTTCTCGAAATGGAACACCGAATAAAAAAATTTCTCGAAGAAAGATGACGTAGGTAGATTTGAATAATTATTCTCAACGTACTTCGTAATACCCACAAAGGTATAAAATTCATCGAATTAGTACACACCGCCGCACCGTGCGGTTAAGTGAAAGAGAACGAGATGTCTCGCGCGGATCGTATTCATTTAAAGTTTTATTTATTAACGTAAATTTCTTTCGATTGCATCGCACACAATAAGAGAATAATTAATATAGCGACTCGTTAAAATTACACGAATTCAAATGAAAATATATCCGCGGCTAATTGTAAAAAGCAGATTATAAAGGTAGCTTTAATCTCATTTAAGAGGTACCCTCCATGTCTCGTGGCCCGTATTAAACCTATACTCCAAGCTTGGCGACTGGATGCGACTTTTGAAACGTACCGAAAGCAAAATACTTGGCGGTTTTGGCTCTTCGCGAATCCTATGTTAATTTTCAACCATTTTTTTGGCGGAATTTTCAACGAGCTCGCGTGTAAAAAGTACGCTCGAAATTCAATTAAAAGCGAAGTCTCGGTGCTCCGAGTAGATTTACAATTCCAGATTGAAGAATAGTCGCAGGCGAATTTTCTACTCTGCTGAAGATATTTCAAAAGAAATATTGAGAAGTTCTGACATATTAGTCTACAGTCCAGACCCCGAAAAGTGTTCAATGGGTCTGCTTTTTTGGGGAACAAAAAAATCAGTTGGTTTTTTGTTGGTATGGATGGGGTACTCACGAAAATGAGCATTTTCGATTTTTGCCGGGTCACTATAGGGGGCTGGAGCCTAAAAACCCCCATTTTTTCAAGTTGGCCGGGAACAAAAATTTTTTTTGCCATTTTGTAGCACATGCTCCCCCGAGTCCGAATAGGTGTTTCATTTCCTTGGGCATGGTCACAATGGTCCCCTAGGGCCCCCAAAGTGCGATTTTTGGTGAAATTTGGCCATTTTTGAAAGTAAAATGATTGTGTAGACGTCATAAAGCTCGCGGAACGAGAAAAAACCACCTTCATGGGGACATGAACTCATTCTGAACCGATTGAGCCTAAATTTTTGGAAAATGGCTGGCACAATGAGCCGCAGGCGAATTTTAAAGATGCGCCCCTCGGCGATTTCTCAAAAAAAATAAACAGCTACAAAATTTTTACAAAATGGCTATGCACGCGTGTAACATATCAAAATGGGGTAAAATTTCGCGAAAAATCCGAAAATACCAATGAATTTGATTTTGACCCCTTCCAAAATTTTAAGGGGTGAAATTTGGTCAATTTTTGACCGATTTGAAAAATTGTCGTATTACCTATCAAAATGAGGTGAAATTTCGCGAAAAAATCCGAAAATGACAATGAATTTTGATTTTGACCCCTTCCAAAAATTTTAAGGGGTGAAATTTGGTCAATTTTGACCGATTTTGAAAAATTGTCGGTGTTACCTATCAAAATGGGGTAAAATGTCGCGAAAAATCCGAAAATGACAATGAATTTTGATTTTGACCCCTTCCAAAATTTTAAGGGGTGAAATTTGGTCAATTTTTGACCGATTTTGAAAAATTGTCGTGTTACCTATCAAAATGGGGTAAAATGTCGCGAAAAATCCGAAAATACCAATGAATTTTGATTTTGACCCCTTCCAAAAATTTTTAAGGGGTGAAATTTGGTCAATTTTGACCGATTTTGAAAAATTGTCGTATTACCTATCAAAATGAGGTGAAATTTCGCGAAAAATCCGAAAATGACAATGAATTTTGATTTTGACCCCTTCCAAAAATTTTAAGGGGTGAAATTTGGTCAATTTTTGACCGATTTTGAAAAATTGTCGTGTTACCTATCAAAAATGGGGTAAAATGTCGCGAAAAATCCGAAAATGACAATGAATTTTGATTTTGACCCCTTCCAAAAATTTTAAGGGGTGAAATTTGGTCAATTTTGACCGATTTTGAAAAATTGTCGTGTTACCTATCAAATGGGGTAAAATGTCGCGAAAATCCGAAAATGACAATGAATTTTGATTTTGACCCCTTCCCAAAATTTTAAGGGGTGAAATTTGGTCAATTTTTGACCGATTTTGAAAAATTGTCGTGTTACCTATCAAAATGGGGTAAAATGTCGCGAAAAATCCGAAAATGACAATGAATTTTGATTTTGATCCCTTCCAAAAATTTTAAGGGGTAAAATTTGGTCAATTTTGACCAATTTTGAAAAATTGTCGTGTTACCTATCAAAATGGGTAAACTTTTTGAGAAAACCAAAAATACCAATAAATTTGTTATTCGACCTCTTCCAAAAATTTTAAGGGGTGAAATTTGGTCAATTTTTCAGTAATTTTGCAATCATCACTATTACGTGATGTATGAGAAGAAAAATTTTGAGAGTAAACCAGGAGGTACTTTTTTGCAGATAAATTTAAAAAAAAAATGCTCGAGTGATTTCAGGTGTATGAAACTGCAATGAGAATCGGCTGCTATCGTACATTGTTGGTACAGATGTGTGTGATTCTTATCAACGTCGTTACCATTGTTTACATTCGTAGCTGTTATAAGACCTATCCTTAAAACTATATTTTTTATGTTCTTTTAAAATTTCAAAAATTTTTTTAAAAAGTTACAATGATTTTTTACAATTGTTCAAACATTGACTATAGATTTTATCTGTAAACTTTTTGAAAAAAGTCAAAATCGAAATTTATCAACATTTTTAGTTTTTTGCGAAATTTTACCCCATTATGATAAGTAACACGACAATTTTTCAAAAACTGGTCAAAAAATTGACCAAATTTTACCCCTAAAAATTTTTGGAAGGGATCAAAATCAAAATTCATTGGTATTTTCGGATTTTTCGCGACATTTTTACCCCATTTTGATAGGTAACACGACAATTTTTCAAAATCGGTCAAAAATTGACCAAATTTCACCCCTTAAAATTTTTGGAAGGGGTCAAAATCAAAATTCATTGTCATTTTCGGATTTTTCGCGACATTTTACCCCATTTTGATAGGTAACACGACAATTTTTCAAAATCGGTCAAAAATTGACCAAATTTCACCCCTTAAAATTTTTGGAAGGGGTCAAAATCAAAATTCATTGTCATTTTCGGATTTTTCGCGAAATTTCACCTCATTTTGATAGGTAATACGACAATTTTTCAAAATCGGTCAAAAATTGACCAAATTTCACCCTTAAAAATTTTTGGAAGGGGTCAAAATCAAAAATTCATTGGTATTTCGGATTTTTCGCGAAATTTTACCCCATTTTGATATGTTACACGCGTGCATAGCCATTTTGTAAAAATTTTGTAGCTGTTTATTTTTTTGAGAAATCGCCGAGGGGCGCATCTTTAAAATTCGCCTGCGGCTCATTGTGCCAGCCATTTTCCAAAAATTTAGGCTCAATCGGTTCAGAATGAGTTCATGTCCCCATGAAGGTGGTTTTTTCTCGTTCCGCGAGCTTTATGACGTCTACACAATCATTTTACTTTCAAAAATGGCCAAATTTCACCAAAAATCGCACTTTGGGGGCCCTAGGGGACCATTGTGACCATCCCCAAGGAAATGAAACACCTATTCGGACTCGGGGGAGCATGTGCTACAAAATGGCAAAAAAAATTTTTGTTCCCGGCCAACTTGAAAAAATGGGGGTTTTTAGGCTCCAGCCCCCTATAGTGACCCGGCAAAAATCGAAAATGTTCATTTTCGTGAGTACCCCATCCATACCAACAAAAAACCAACTGATTTTTTTGTTCCCCAAAAAAGCATAGCATATTCACTTTCCTGAGCACTTTTCTGCGTCTGGACTGTAGACTATATCGACATCGCCGATCATGGTAAATTGTTGTGTATCTCTGTTTCGAACAAAAAAACCCCAGCACGAGCGTAGAATTTGAACAAATAAACGCCAGTTAGGCCCCTATATGTACCTATCTTCCCGTTGCCCTTTTACCTTTTCTTCTTCGGTACTTGGTAATGTGAAAAAAATCCCAAGAGAGTTGGAAATACATATTTCCCCATTATGGTATCTTTTACGGATTATTTATTTTTCTTTTTTCATTTCATAAAGAAACAAAAAATGTTCTGTTGTTTTATCGTAAGTACGTCGGTCGCTGTTGGAAAATTCTTTCGGCGTGTAATTCTTTCGGAATTTATACCTTTATGAAAGGCCAATTGAATAAACCAAGCAAGAACGTACCAATTATGTATCTTTTATTAAGTATTAAAAGCTTTTAATGCGATTGTACCAGGTTTGGGAGTTTTACCGTATTCGACTGGAGTAAATTTTAATCGAAATGTGCCTCGAAAGTAGGCAGGAAAAAGGGATAGAAATTTTAGCCTGGAAAATTTAGATACTCAAAACAACGCAACGCAGACAGTCGCCACCTTGCAGCGAACCAGACCAAGTCTAAAACCGACTATTGATATAAATTTAACACCGAAATTGCCAAAGGAGCAATGTCGAGATGAAATAGAACATAGAGCGGTAAACCAAGAAACGAGAACGACCTTCGCCTCGGCGAACACAACATAGTTTCCCAAAGCTTTGAAAATTATCTAAATTTTATGCGTACCAAGCGGAATTATATTAGCAAATTTCAACGTTTTCTTACGTTGTTAGTCAAATATGACGAGCTATATAGGTTGAAATTAATGCTTGTAAATTATTCACGTTAGATATTTCCGAGGAAACGTATACCAAATAGATCAAAGTGCGTCTGTGTTTCTCAAAAGATGTCATCCATTTTAGCATACCATCTACCGTTCGTATAGAAGGATCGGAAATATGTCAAAACAAGCCCGACTCGACTTATAATCATTCACGTACCTACGTGGAACTCGATAATTTTCAAATAAGAAACTCGCAGGTAGCTGAGAATTTGCAAAATGAATAAGAAATATTTTCGTGATATGGGGCATGTTTTTTAAAATAACATATCTAGGTAGGTACCGGATTCAACTGCCTTGAAAGCTCGACCTACCTAATTGGTACCAGAGGCGTAATTTCTTATTTAATATTCGAGGTTTCACTCGACTTCTATGGAAGAATTTTAAATTTTCGAATAATTTAGCAAAAACAGGTAGTCCACTGGATCTGAAAAATTAAAAATTCTTATTTTGCTCGTCATTTTTACATTATTTTTCTCAATTTACATTTCCTGAAAAAATAGCCCATTTTTTTCTTCATTTGGTTAAAAAATTGAAAGAAGAGGAAATTTTTGAAAATTCTCCTTTTCCACAAAACACTGAACGAAATTTTCGATATTTTATGGTTTTCTGGCTATTGGAGGTAAAATTTGAAGAAACAAAATTAAATTGAAACTACTACATTAAAAAACATATTCAAAATTTCAGGGGCTCAAGTTCATTTCTCGGATCTTGACGAATTTTTGTAAGAGCATGGCCGGGTAAGAATGGTAAATCGCCCCCCGAGAGATCTTAGAATGATTCTCACAGAGTAGAGCATAAGCGCACCCAAGGGGGGGACTCAGGGGGCTCGAGCCCCTCCCTTAAGCAAAGACAGGAGATTTTTTTATTGAAAAAATGTAAAAAAAGTGAATTTTTTTGCTCTTGAAACAGGATTTTTCAAAAAATTTCGCCCTCGCTTCGCTCGGGCAGTATTTTAATTCTTCTATTTTAAAAATTGATGATTTTTCACTGATCTTTCGGTCAAAAATCACTGATTTCTCAATCAATTCCCAGTTTGTCAGAAACAAATCAATCATTTTGATTAAAAAATCAGCAAAAATAACTGAAATTCCGTAATTTTTTAATTTTACTTGGCTCAAATCCGTTTATGAATTATCAATCTAATGAAAATACCCTGACTACGCCAGCGCCACGGAAATAACAAGTTACTGAATTTTTTCATTGAAATTTCACCCCCCCCCCCCATTTTTTAGAATTCTGAGCCCCTCCCTTAAATAATTTCTGGGTGCGCTAATGTAGAGTACACCTATACTTTGGTATCTTAGAGATACATCATTCCCCTGAGTTTCAGACCTCCACGTCAAGTACATACATAGTTTTTAGGTAATGACTCAAAAGGCGAAAAATGAGTTCGAAATTTTTTTTTCAAGATTGACTCAACCGATTTTTTTTTTTCAAATAAATGATGGTATTATGTGCACTAGGGCGGAGTGAAAAAAAAATCCATACCTATCTTGGATTTCGACAAAATTTGGTGAGGTGGTTTACTTTGAGTGGGAGACCTCCCAAAAAATATTTGAGCCCCCTAGGGACAAGGGGAGGAGAGTGGGAAGTGTTCAAAGTGCACTTCCTTTTGAAAAAACACAGTTTTTTGGCTTTTTTAGTCGATCAAAATTGTGCGAGGAGCTTTCTTAGAACTTAAAAGATGCAATTTGAGTTTCTACTTCTCCCTAAACCATCGCCATCCTTCTCTGATCAAAACTCAGATTGCTACCAGGGGGTTGAAAAGTTGCAGATTGCAATATTCCAATAATATGAAATTTTCACTAAGCTGAAATGTTTTTTTTTTTTCATCGAGTGATTGAACAAAAATTTTTCTCAACCGCCGAAAGGGAATTTTGAAAAAAAATTGGAAATTTTATACACCAGTGCAGCCAACAGCAAATTATAAAATTCCAAAATAAGGAATTTATATAGACTTTGAATTTATCATTTTTTCACCTGAAAATATTTCGTAATTATTATTTTTTTTCAATCACTAGATGTATCTCGAATTCATTTTTTCATCGTTTGAAAAATTCACAATAATTTTTTTTCATTGTTTTCAATCTTCAGAAATAACAATTTTTTATTTTTATTTGAAAATTTTGTACGTCAGTGCAGCCAGTTGCTAATTGTGATATTCTGATATTATGAACTCGAATGCATTATTTTTTCGTCAAGTGATTGGACCAATTTTTTCTGTCAATCAATAGAAGTATGTTTTGAATTTGAAGACATCAGAATATCACAATTAGCAACTGGCACCACAAACGTACAAAATTTTCAAAGAAAAATTTTAATTTTTTAATTTTTGATGTTTGAAAACAAAATTATTGTGAATTCTTCAAGCGAAAAAAAATTAATCCGAGGTTAACGTAAATTCCATAGTGCAGCATGTCACGATTTGTAACTGGCTGCACTGACATACAAAATTTTCCAACAAAATTTCCGAAATATTCTTCTAGTGATCGAAAAAAAATACATAATATTTTTAGGCGAAAAATATTAAATTCGAAGTCGATATAAATTTCGTATTTTGGAATATTATGATTTGCTATTGGCTGCACTGGTGTATAAAATTTTATTAACATAGACCGCGCCACGGAAAATTTTCATGTTCCAACATTTTATTTCGCGTGAATTGGGTCCATTCCTGCCCGAGAAATTGAGAGAAATTATACCACATCAGCAGTCAAACAATTTGCACCACTCATAAAAAAAAAATTGGAGCGAAATAGGAGGATGCGACTTCATTTTTGGTGCTTCGATCGTATAATCCGCCAAGTACCCAGTATTATTCACATGAATTGGGACCATTCTTGCAAGCGAAATTCGGAAAATCAGCAGTCACACAATTTGCACCCCTATCAAGGGGGACTCATAGAAACAATTTGAGCGAAATCAAATGACGCGACTTCGTTTTTAGATCAATTTCTGTTTTATCCACCAAGCACCCAGTATATGTTGGAACACGATAACAACGTACCTCTTATGGCCGTAGCGCGGTCTATGTTAATACTATGGTCTAAGAAAATTTTCAATTTTTTTTTAAAAATTCCCTTTCGGTGGTTGAGAAAATTTTTTTGTTCAATTACTTGATGAAAAAAAAACATTCCAGCTTGGTGAAAATTTAATATTATTGGAATATTGCAATCTGTAACTTTTCACCCCCCCACCCTGGTAGCAGTCTGAGTTTTGATCGGAGAAAGATGGCGATGGTTTAGGAAGATGTAGAAACTCAAATTGTATCATTTAAGTTCTAAGAAGGCTCCTCACACAATTCTGATTGACTAAAAAACATAAAAAACATTGTTTTTTTTTCAAAAGGAGGTGCACTTTGAGCACCTTCTGCTCCCCCTCTTTTGCCTCTACAGGCCTCAAATTTTTTTTGGGAGGTCTCCCACTCAAATTAAACCACTCCACCAAATTTGGTCAAAATCCAAGATACGTATGTTTTTTTTTTCACTCCACCCCTTATGCACGGGCTTTTTACAAAAAAATTTACAGCTCCTCCTCTACTTTTCCTCTCAAAAATTCGACTCAATATTTTAAAGCCCTCCTTACCTATGAAGGAATCGAGGCAAAATTTAAAAAAATATATTTTTAGGTACTTTATTGCAAATACTTATACCAACTAATATCGATCAAACCATTTTAAATCATTTTTTTGTTCTATTTTCAAAATATCTCCTAAAATTATCTATATTTCTGGTCATTTGCAAAAAATCACTCCAACCTCCTAAAAAAACGGGGAAAAATCGAGAATTGCTTTCACTCGTTACTTGTCATAAAATAACCATAAAAAATTCAACTTTTTTTTTAATTTTTCAAAATTTTTAACTTTATCTGGGTGATAAGGGTTTAAGTAGGAGGTCCGAAATTTTCACCAGTTGTGGTATGCATTTTTGCTCAACTTGATATTTGAAGGGACAGGAATTAAAAATTTCATCAGAAATTAATTTTCTAAATAATTATTTCCGAAACCGATTGCCCCTTTAAATGTCCAGTTGGGCAAAACATGCATGCTATAACTTTTATCCTCCACACCTCCCCCTTACCATGTGCTCATATTAGTTTTCAAATTACTTATTTTTAAAATTAAAAAAATTGTTAATATTAAAAATTTTATTAAATTTTAAATATTGATAAC
>JAVBJF010001659.1:0-10781 GCA_033439095.1 Pseudococcus viburni
GATCTTGAAAATTGAAGGGGCACAACTTTGCTACAAAAATCCCGTTAAAAATTTTCAACCGGACAATGGATGTACTTTGGGAAAACTGAACAAATTTTTCACATCATGACTTTTTTGGCTAACTTTAAAACGAAAGGGCTTACAAAAAAATTGTTTGAAAAATTCCCCCCCAAAAAATTTAACTGGATCAAGAGAATGGATATGTAGGTTGGAAAACTGAAGAAATTTTGGGTTCTGAAGACTGTTTTCCAAATAATCAAAAATGAAGGGGGCTACGGGTTACTCAAAATTAAATGAAGGCTTCAAAATTTTCGAATTTTCTCAATTTTGAATGACCCCCCTACAAGTGAGCTACCCGAAGTCGGAACACGCGGAATGAACAAATTTTTTTCCCACAGGCTTGTAGAGCATCACCAATACTTCCACAACCAAAATTTCACCCCTAAAGTTGATATAGGGGGAGCTATGGGGGTTTGAATTTCGAAAAATCGCCTAATACACCGAAATTACAAAAATCGTAAATTTGTAACTCGCGTTTCTTTTGGCGTTTTAGGAGATGGATTTTCATACCAGGAAGGTCTCTGAAGAATGGGATAGTCGCACTTCAGGATTCGAGTTTAACATTCAGGGGGTGGGAGGATTTTTCACTCATAAACCTTTTATGATGGGCGTGATGTAGAGAAAAATTGTAATAACGACCCACTGTATGAGTGAAAATCCCCCCACCCCCTGATGTTTACACGCGGAACCCCTGGCGACTATGACCCCCGTCTTCAAGATGGCACTATACCGAAGGGCAGTTCGTGGTATAAAAATCCATCTCCTAAACGCCATAAAACGCGAGTTATTTAGATTTTTGTAATTTTTCGATGTATAGGCGCTATTTCCCTTGAAAATTCAACTCTCATAGCTCCTTCCCATTTCAACTTTAGGGGCTGAAATTTGTGGTTGTGGAAGTATGGTGATCTCTACAAGCCGTGAAAAAAAATTTTCCATTTCACGTGTCCGACTTCGGGTAGCTCCCTTGTTAGTCTCTTTATTTTTGATGTTTGGCAAAAAAAATCTTCAGAACAAAATTTCTTCAGTTTTTATTGTTTTCAACGTACCTACTATCCATTCTCTTGATTAAAGTTTATTTTTTCAAGAATTTTTTTGAACAATTTTTTTGTAGTCATTTAATTTTAAAGTTGGCAAGAAGTCATAAAGTTGAAAATTTTGTTCCGAGAATTTTTTAAGCACTAATCCATTCCCACGGTTGAAAATTTTTTTTAAACTGATTTTTTTGGAAAAGCAGCATTTGCCCTTTAATTTTCAAGATCGGCAACATGTTCATCTCAAGTTTTTTTAGTAGTACCAAGAAGTTGGCAGACGATTTCATTGGACCACCTTGTATTTCAAGCAAGCGATCTAGAAACATTTTGTGAAAAACCTATCACCCCCCCATATTCCTATGTTGTAATTTTCGAGCTGTAAATCTGATTTTTGGACCAAGATTTTTGTCTATGACTAAAGGGGTGGGCATCAGGGGGGCAAAGAAAAACAAATTTTTTGAAAATCCGAACAAAATAACATTTTTGCCACAAATGCAAGTTCGCGTTTTCATGGCACAATAATTGTTTTTTTGAGGTGCTGAATACCAATTTGAGGTCAGACTTTGCATTCACCTGCACTCCTAAAGAGGGGATGTGGTTGGGGTAAGGAAGGAGGTGACAAAAATTGTATACAGCGTGTAGTTGGTCTGAAATCTATATTTTTGAGATCGTAGAACACTAATTTGGCAATATTTTCTTCGTCTGAGGGGTAGGGCGAGAGTGAGGATTAGGGAGGAAATTTTCATTTTTAGTGTTTATTGGATCTTTGGAGATTTTGTGCAACGTGTTTTTGGAGAACTGGAGCGTTGAGCTATTGGGTCATTAGATTGGGTAATTGGGGAATTGAAAAACGTGTTTTTGGAGGTAAAATTACCTATCGGGTTTCACTGGAGTATAATTTTGGGTAAAAAAATTTGTATTTTGAGTGGTCCTCTCACCAATCTTGGGGGGGGGAGGGGTGAAATAATATTTTTATGGGCCTTTGCTCAGGGAATTATATTATAAGAACTTTTCTAGTTTGACCCACCTTTTCGATTCAACTGCTCTGAATATTTTGGAGGATAATTTTTCAGTTTTTTTTTTCCTGAATGAATTCATTTGAAATTTTCTGTAGGGACCAAGTTTTACCGTCTATATGAATGAATAAATGAATGGCCTACCTTGTAATTTGTTGGTATAAATTATATGTACTTTGGCAGTGGCGTAGTCAAGGGGGGCGACTGGGGCAATCGCCCCCCATGGCCTTTTTTTTAAAAAATTTTTGAGCAAAAAAACGTCTTTTTTAAACATTGCAAATTCAATTTTTTCAAAGCTTCGCCCTCGCTTCGCTCGGGCATGAACAAAATCATAATTATATCAACTAAATTGAGGCAATATTGCAAAAAAAATGCTCCCTTTTAACTAACCCTTCCCCTAAAACCTTCTAGGTTATCCAAGGCTTCATACCCTCTTTGTACCCTTCTGAAATATAAGCTTCCAATGCTACTGGCATAATTTGTCATTATTTTTGGTTTTCAAGTCAAAATAATTGGCATGGAAGTTGTTTGCTCCAAAATTTAAGTTTTTTCCTGCAAACTTTTTACCTAAATATTTATGAAATGATTTCCAAATTTAAAGAAATTTTTGTGGCGAGGGAGGGAGGAGGGCTAAACTTGAATTTTTTAAAAATTTACTTGAAAATTTCTCAAAAAAATTTTGAATGCTCTGACCTCCCCCCCCCCCTCAATGAGACTGAGGCTACGCCACTGAAAATATGTAGTGAAAAATACTTTGCTATGTTTCAAAACACCACAGAAAATTTGACGATAAATCTCGTTCTTGCCCCCCCCCCCCCCCTTGACAAAATCCTGGCTACGCCACTGTACTTTCGTTTATTATATTTTTTTTTTGCTGTAAGACTAGTCTATGATCCACACACGTAAAAGTGTTCACCTACTGAATTTTTTTTGCCAACTGGAAAAAAATATATGAGGTAATGTAGATAGCACCTGCGACATCCCAAAAAACCTGATTTTCAATATGGCAGACTTTGCACAAAGGGGGGCTGGATCCTCAAATGTGTGTTTTTGGGAATGAAGGTCGCAACCAAAAAATTCAAAAAGAGGTTCAAATAAGGTACCTTTGACAGATACCAAATATGTAATTTTTTTTCGCTGAGACTTCGCACAAATGGATTTTATTGCAATTTGAATGCAGTTTTTATGCATTTTTGACCATTTTTGACAGTTATACGCCCCTGTAACAACAAATACGACCAGCATACAAGACATTCTTGCAAATTACATTAGGCTCATTCCATGTCAACTGGACCAGGTTTTGACCTTGGGTCTTCCGATTTCGCTCAAAAATTTTTTACGAGTTCCCCTCGATGGTCTAATGAAGAAATCACCGTCATTTCGATCCTAATCCTTCAGGGGGGCGGGGGGTGGCCCTTGTATTTTTCGTATAATTGGGATTTTCCGCGAAATGGCTCAACTTTGACGGCGCATATCTCAAGATCGGTCATGTCCAAGATGAATCTGTTCATGCGGGTTTGTAGAGAATTGAAAGCAGATTCAAAATTGATGATCATATTTTGAAAAGTTCAAAGTTTAACTTTTAAGATGAAAGCTCAACTTCCATGATAAGTACAAAACATGAGGGCCCCCATTTAAAAATCTGAAAAAATTACTATGAAGAGAACTTTTTATGTATTATTCAACTAACTACTTTTCAAGATGGGATCTTAATACCCCTGGGGGGCACAAGGGTCCTCAATTTTGGTCAAAATTCAATAAAATGTAAAACGTGAAGCGATATATCGATTTCTACTAATTCGAAGGCGCTGAGTTCGAATATGAGCTCAGTTTTTTCATCCGACCCCTCTGAACCCCCCTATCAGTCCCCCTGATGGGGTCAAAATTCAAAAAAATGAAAAATAACGTGTGACGTGTCGTTTGTCGGGTTTTTGAGGGCGCTGAGTTCGAATATTTGCTTATTTTCCGGATTCAACCCTTGGGTGCACCCCTAGCCCCCAATTTTGAGAAAACACATGTTAAAAAAAAAATAGCATGTGTTATATCGATTTCTACTAATTCGAGGGTACTGAGCTTGATTATCGATTTACTTTATTGATCGGCCATCCCCATCCCCCATTCTGACTCCCAAACTGCTAAAAATTAAAAAAAAAACGATGTTTTTTTTCAAAATTGGGGGCTAGGGGTGCACCCAAGGGTTGAATCCGGAAAATAAGCAAATATTCGAACTCACCGCCCTCAAAACCCGACAAAAAAAACGACACGTCACACGTTATTTTTCATTTTTTTTGAATTTTGACCCCATCAGGGGGACTGATAGGGGGGTTCAGAGGGGTCGGATGAAAAAACTGAGCTCATATTCGAACTCAGCGCCTTCGAATTAGTAGAAATCAATATATCACTTCACGTTTTACATTTTATTGAATTTTGACCAAAATTGAGGACCCTTGTGCCCTCCAGGGGTATTAAGATCCCATCTTGAAAAGTAGTTAGTTGAAAAATACATAAAAAGTTCTTTTCATAGTAATTTTTTCAGATTTTTAAATGGGGGCCCTCATGTTTTGTACTTATCATGAAAGTTGAGCTTTCATCTTAAAAGTTAAACTTTGAACTTTTCAAAATATGATCATCAATTTTGAATCTGCTTTCAATTCTCTACAAACCCGCATGAACAGATTCATCTTGGACATGACCGATCTTGAGATATGCGCCGTCAAAGTTGAGCCATTTCGCGGAAAATCCCAATTATACGAAAAATACAAGGGCCACCCCCCGCCCCCCTGAAGGATTAGGATCGAAATGACGGTGATTTCTTCATTAGACCATCGAGGAGAACTCGTAAAAAATTTTTGAGCGAAATCGGAAGACCCAAGGTCAAAACCTGGTCGCGTTGACATGGAATGAGCCATTAGGAAAGCTCATTTTAAATCGAAATTCGAAAAAACGGCTGAAAAATACCTGCACAATAAGAAGTAGTATATGGACTATGGAGTAGTTTTTGTGAGGTTCCCCCACTCTAAAATTTAATTTTGTAATTTTTCATCAAAAATACCTTGGGGAGGTGGTTCCCCGCCCCAAAATCTAATTTTGTCATTATTTATCAAAAATACCCGTGCGACCTATCAAAGTGAATTAAAATTCCGCGTAAAATTCAAAAATGATGCCCATTTCACATTTAAACCGGGGAGGGGGGTCTTCATACCAAAAATCCAATTCTATCACTTTTTTATCAAAAATACCCGTGTGACAGGTCAAAATGAATTGAAATAGGGGGTTATCGCCTCAGAATCTAATTTTGTAATTTTTTCTCAAAAGTACCCGTATGTCATATCAAAGTACATTAAAATTTCGGGTCGAATCCGAAAATCATATTCATTTTAAAGTCCATTAAATTATGGCGTTTGATTATATGTAGGTCAAGTTTTAGGGATTTTCTTTAGTGGCTATAAGAGTTTTGTTTAATTCATTTTATTGACGAAATTCAGTAGATATGAAAATATACTACATTTAGACACACATTAAAGTATAGACATAGAGAATATGATCTCCTGAGCTTGGCGTGGGTGTGGATGCGCATTGTTTACCAACCAGAACCAATATAATCGATGTAGGTACATGCTACGCGAACATATATCTTATATCGGATATTGATCTGTAGTAGGTAGTTTTTTTTTACTGCCTGCTCTTACGAGTACGTTATCTGCGGTTTTATTAGAATGGTCGGTATTAATATACGTACGACCGCTAAACGAATATCGCCTATCGCTATACCGTTTACACATGTGGAGGTGTAAAAGTATAAAAATGATGTACCTTCGAGTGTAATGTGTAGCTGACGTAGCCATCGTATAGCTGTAATAAAATTGTAATATAAACTCTGAGATGAACGTCGTACATTCGCGAGACGAGAAGTGACGAAACTGTTTCTTCGAAAATTCCATCAGATTTTGTTCGCAAAGGTCTATTCTAAGCGCGTGTGTGTGTGCATTTTCGCCTCGAGTTAGCGACGTATTCAACACGTCGAAGTATACAAGTTAGAAAAGTGGTAGCTCGTGTAGCGCGGTTTGACGTACCGTCTAATAGCCTTAATAAATAACGTGCTAACATCTTGGCTAAAATGGTTACATTTTTCTTTAAGTGGTCTGCCTTGTAACAACGCGCGTAGTCTACTCTGTAGGCGATTTTTCTTAAGGATTCTCGCAGTAGGATGTAAGGCAGATGTCGATGGTCTGCGATACCCGCACCCAGCCATCCAGCCATCCAGCCACTCTACCTCGGCTGGGATACGTCTAACGTAATCCGAAGCACATTTGAACGGTTTATTGCACTGTGCTTGGTACGATTAGCCATTAGTACGAGTATTTAGTAGGTCTAGGTACAGTGGTTGATGGTACATAGACATACATACAGTACATAACCTTGTACCACATATTCCCCCATGAAATACTTCTCGCGATCGCGATCCCTCCATCCTCCCTATACGAGTATTTATCCGCGTGTGTAACGCAGCCATGTCCGCGTCGCGACCATAATGTGATTGAAATGTTGACGTTATGGTGTGTGTCTCTGTCTGTGTATCAGTTTCTGTATTACCTACTGGTATAGTGGTATATAGGTACGTGAATGTAATGCTCTACGATAGTGGTAGTAATGTACCCTTAACCCAGTGTAAATGGTATTGACACGTATACGTGTATATGTTATTGGTTTATTTTATCGCATTTGAAGGGGTGAATGTGCTGAGGTGCTATACTCAGAGAGCCACGTAGTGATATCTAACTATGGATACGTTTACGTACATATAAACGAATGTACAGGGTGTTTCATAGCTGACGAACCTCCTTCCAACCAGTGGGTAGGTGACTCATCCTGAGTCAGAGTATGTATGTTTGCCTAACCTTTGAACAGCAGGGGCTGAGTTATGATATTTGATAAAGGGTATAGCCGGGTTTTTGGTGAAATCGGCCCCTCTCCGATTTTCGATCTAACCCCCTCAGGTGGTGTACCTTGATGAAAAAAAAATTCAGAAAAATTTTTGACCCCCCAACCCCCTCCCTTTCGGAGTTATGGCCATTTTATTGCATTATTTTCAAGAATTTTTAATTTCAACGGAAGTGAAGGAAATTTTCTGTTTTTTGGCACAAAGTTGCGTCTCGTAGAGGTGTATTTACGATAATTTTTTCAAAAATTTTGGTGCACTCCTTCACGTTGTTTCGCCTATTTGAAGTTTTCAATCGTAAAAAACGCCATATAAACGAAGAGCGACCACTTTTTAAAAACATCCCAAAAACGTGTTTTTTAACGTAGATTCACGTCACGTATTCACTTTTGGCGACTTCGATGCACTAAGGGCCGAAAATCGCGAAAAACCGTACAAAAATGTTGTTTTTTTTAGCATATTTTTCAAATTTTGAGCGTTTGTAAGGAGAGAAATGGCCGAAACGAAGAAACTAACGTCGGATTCGTATTTATCGGGTCATATACCTTGATCAACACCCTTTTTCGCGGTCGTTTTATTTGAAGACTCGAAATTCGCTATTTTTTGTCATGAAAAATCAGTGAAAAATGTGAATTTTTGAGACTTTACGCAAAACGATCGCGAAAAGGGTGTTTATCGGGGTATTTTGACCCGCTAAACACGAATCCGACGTTAGTTTCTTTATTTGAAGGGTTTTTCCGTATAAAGCACTCAAAACTTGAAAAATCTGCTAAAACAACAACATTTCTGCGTGGGTTTTTGCGATTTTTGGACCTATAAGTTCAAAGAAACAGCCAAAACAAAATAATCAGGAAAAATTTTCATTAAAAAATATGAAAATGTGCAATACATTACTCAAGCAAGAAACACAACATTATCCTCCAACCTTTACCTAGTGCCCACTTTGTCAACCGAACGAAAGCTGCGTATTTGAAAGAAATTATACCATTTTTTGGTTTTGGATCGGCGAATCGCGAAAAACTCCGAAGTTCGGTAATTTATTATTTCCGCTCTCTATATGAGCTTAGGGGCGTCTAGAGGGCCTAAATAAAAAAACTAAGGCCAAATTTAAAATCAGAAACCCAAATTTCATTTTATAATACCACTTCAAGTTATTAGTTTACTACCCGAAATTGAAATTTTGGCCTAGTATTAGGTATCCAAGTTCAAAATTTACAGTTTCATATTCTTTAATGTAGATTTTCCTTTGGGGAAGTAATTTTCAGTCACCCTGTACATGTATTGTATATGTACTACTTTGTTTGTTCTGGATAGCTAATAGAGAAGATACGGAGTCTAGGCAGCTATTCTTGAAATTCTTGACTGACGTGAGTTATGTGTGATATTCACGTTGTTCAAAAATCATCACTATTCACGTTATTTTCATCTATGATGAAGTCAATTATTTAAATTTGCGAAAAAATCACAAATGTACCTACCTAATTTGTTTTTATTCTTACACCCTCATAACAGCTCATAACGCTAATTTTTTGGTTTCTTCATCTTCGTTATTTATTACCTACATTAGTGCTCGATAAGCTAAGATAACTAGTTTCAAGAATACCACACCACATGTTTAAAAAAAATAAATAAACGCCTTGTTATAATCGGAAATTTTTTATGGAGAGAATTTTTTGGAGTATTTTTTTTTAAGTAATGGAGAATAGCAGTAATTTCTATAATGAGGATGGATGTATGTTATTTATAGTGAAATTTACAGGGTGTCTAACGGTCCTGATAAGTCAAGATTTTTTCAAAAAAGTCATGCGGGTACTGAAAAGTCGAGCTTTTTGACTAATTTACTCAAATTAACTCAAAGGTCAAGCTTTTTTTCAAAAATAAAAAAAAACTTCCATTTACCCTTTGATAAATAGTTTTTTAAAAAAGTTTTAAAATAGAAAATTTTTAGTTAATATTCGTTTTGAGGCTCTATTTTTTTTTTTTTTTTTTATGAAAATCACCAATTTTTCTAATCTTAGCCCTCGCTTTGCTCGGGCAAGGTCTAAAATTTATCCAAGAGATAGGGGTTGAAAATTTCGCCTCCTTTTTAATACCAAAAGTTTGATTAAAAGAATGAAGAAATTTTAGCTTTTGAATGCCTTTTTCTTCAAAAAATTTCGACCTCGCTTCGCTCGGGCTCAGTGTATTTACACAATTTTTTTCAACCCGATAGTATGAACCTTCCCTCTTTCCAGCTTAGTTAATAAAATTGTGCGTCTCGTTCATAAAAAGATTCAATAACGATCTCGATTGGAATATTTCAAAAATGTTTTGATTTTTTGGAAGGAGATCTGAAGATGAGTCCATAGATATAATAGTTTTTTTTTGGAAGTCAAAACATAATACGAAAAAAAGCACGAATTTTAATAAAAGAATTTCAGATTATGGGTGCTCTTATTTCAAAAATTGATGTACAATTTTTCTTCAAAATTACATATGATATAAACTCTTCTCTTCTATCTCAGACAATTGAATATTTTGAAACGGAAAAAAAATTCTCATTCTAATTTCTTAGAAGACTTGAAGGCGATCTTGAATGTATGGTGGGGGGGGGAGGGAAATAGTCCCAGGCACACGGACGCATAGAATTTTTGTTAGATAGGAGGGGGGGGGGGTGGCGGCCTCAAAAAAGTCATTCCAAAAGGTGTCAAGCTAAGTCAAGCTTTTTGCTCAACAAATTTTGTTGGACACCCTGATTTAGAATAATTCCGTTGATAGAAAAGGCATATCCAGAGTATTGAAATTCACTTTTTGAACCATCAGTGAAGCATAATGTATATTGGGGTGGGCCGAAAAACCAAAAGTTTTAATTTTTGAAAAGTTACCCCCGGCAAAAGTTGTTGGCTGGATAGACTGTAAAAATAAAATTAAAAAGTTCAAAATCAATTCATATCTTCGGATCGCGCAAGAGCTTTCAATTCTTCGGAAATCGCCTAAAATTCAATATTTTTAGAAGTTTTAAAAAACTTCATAAAAAATCAAAATTCGTTAAAATCAATTTTAGAGCTTATTTAGGGACTATTTAAAGCACAAAGGACAACTTTTAAAAAAAATCAATGTTTTATAGTTTTTTCAAATTTCTTATATTTCTTCATCTCTGAAAAAAAATTAAAAAGTTACAAAACACTGATTTTTTCAAAAAAAATGTGTTTTTTGGTCTAGATAGTCACTAAAAAAGCTCTACAATTAATTTCAATTAATTTTAAATTTTTTCAAAATTTTTGGAATTTTGAATTTTTGGCAATTTTTGAAGAATTGAAGGCTCTTGCGCGATCGGAACATATGAATCGATTTTGAAATTTTTCATTTTATTTTCCTAGTCTATCCAGCCAACAACTTTTGCAGGAGGTAACTTTTCAAAAATCAGAATTTTTGGTTTTTTGGCCCACCCTAATGTATTTGTAGGGTAATTTTTAATGGGCTGAGAAAGTTTTTTTATAGTGGTGGAGAGGGTAATGATTTTTTATACTCTGTCATTCCTTAGATCAGTTTTTCAGAAATATTCAATTTCCAGTGGGGGCATTTAATTTGTTCGTGAAGGAGTTACGGTAAGTCATGTTATAGTTTTTCCCAGACTATTTTGGAGAAGATACATAAATCGAAATTGTTCGTTTTTTTGCTCTACAATTTTTTTCAACTTTTTTTGTTGTAAGTACGTAATTTCAAAAGTTATAGCCGAACCCTAAATTGAACCCC